>CM060896.1:136981544-137374044 GCA_030762935.1 Hymenopus coronatus
ATGCGACACGAAGATTTTGAGAAAAATCCCCCCATCTCAAACTACCCACTACATGGATCTTTTTCGAAAATTTTGATTTTCTAAAAAATGGCACTAACAATTTTGATTAAAATATTGTATATTAAAGATATTTACCTGAGAAATAAAATGTATATTTTCATTTTTTTGGAAAAGCCTCTGAAGACTAGTTTATTCTGAGTGAATTTTACGAAATTTTACATAACTGCTAAACAGTAAGAGATGAACAAAGACTTACCACAGAAAAAAACTAGAGCACATTAAAACACTCAATTTATGTGATCGTTTTTTAAATGTTCCTTGTTTTTGGTTTCAGCTTTGAAAAACTTAACTTTTCTCATACAGGAATTTGTCAACTCCTGTCCATACAAATAAAAGAACTTCAGTCACACAGCAGCCCGCTTTTGACTATCACTTCAACCTATTGTACCACCTTATTTCGGTTCTACTTACAAGGAAACAAGTAATAAGACTATTTCTGCTAATTTGTTGACGATTAGCATGAAATAAATAGTAGCATAAGCTTTTTAACAATAATTTGTTGCAGAGATGTAGAGAAAGTCATGTGAATGGAACACATCAGATTTGTATTCAATGGATCATGAACTAGATGTTGAAGTGACGTTAATTAATAATATCAACAAGAAATGTTGTACACTCCAACATCTTCCTGAAAAGATATGTATAAACGGCTCAAGCCACGAGAAGGTCTGTCCAGTGATTTTTCGAGATTATCATGTACACACAGAGTTGAATAATGAGACCGGACTGTGGCTTTGTGATGCATCTATTGTCGAGACTGCTCTGAGAACCACTGGCTCCTTTACACATGAATATAGAGAACAACAATAGCAGCTCCGTGACCTCAATACTTGACCTAAGATTCAAAACGGTTTCCTTGCAGCACTGCAACTTGTATGTGAAAGGGGAACAATAAACGAGGCGGCTGATACACGGAAGTCTGCTAGATGCATTTGTTACCTGTTCAAAAACCGCATGCCACAGGTTGCTAACCCGAGGTGAGAAGGCACACAGCGTGCATTACTCATAACTCCAAACACGTGAAGCATAATACCCACGTCTACTTCTGGACGGGAGAGGCTTATATGAACCTCTCGGAACAGGTCACTCATACATAACCTTTAAAATTGTTTTAGGTCAGAATTTTCCGAATGTATTAAGCAATATAGGCCACACTAAAAATGCAATGCCTCAGCCGTAAGAGCCTATATTTAAATACTTTGATCTAGGTACAGGTCACTCTTAGTCTATAAAATTGTTTTATTTCAAGATTTTCCGAATTTATTAAGCAATATAGGCTTTTGGTCAGATAGACAGACTAAAAAATTCAATGCTTTAGTCGGAAGAGTCTATATTTAAACAAGTATATGATCTTCTCAGTACAGGTCACTTATAACCTATAAAATTGTTTTGGTTTCGAATTTTCCGAATTTATTAAGCAATATAGGCTTTTGGTAAGGTAGAGAAAGACTAAAAAATGCAATACCTTAGCCGGAAGAGTCTATATTTAAACACTTTTAGGATCTTCTCGGTACAAGTCATTCATAATATATAAAATAGTTTTATTTCAGAATTTTCCGAACTTATTAAACAATATAGGCTTTTGGTTTGGTAGTGGCAGACTAGTAAGTGCAATGCCTTAGCCGGAAGAGACAACAAGTAAACACTTATATGGTCTTCTTGGTACAGGTCACTTATAAGTTATAATCTATAGATTGTTTTTGTTGAGAATTTTCCGAATTTATTAAGAAAATATAGCTTTGGTTAGGTAGAGTCAGCCTAAAAAAATCCTAACTTAGTCGGGATTTGAATCACTCCTATGATATAAATTGCTTTTATAGAAAAAATCTGATGTGTCCATTCGCATGACCTCCTCTATCTATTCTATAGCAAAGTATTCTTTAAAAAGCTTGTTCTTCTCTTACTTTATGCTAGATGTGGTCTTATTACTTGCTTCCTTGTAAGTAGAAGGGAATATACAAGGCTAAACTGACAGTCAAATATTTTAAAAGCTGTTCTATGTATTTGGATGGCTAAGGAAAAAAAAAAAGGAAACAAGAACTACAAATTCCCTTTGAGAATTTAAAGCAATATCAAGGACTATTTCGATATGGTTAACAATACAAAAACAAAAAAATAGATATGACATAAATTGTGTTTAACGAGATCTTAGGTACATTTTTGCCTATTTCTTACAGTTTACCAGTGATCTAAAGGTCATCTAAAATGAAGAGGCCTACAGAACATATTCCTAGAAAATGCAAGATAATACAATAGTTTGTCCTGTAAATATACTTGATACACGTATTTGAATCAAAATCGTTAGAGCCAAAAACATTTCCATGTAAAGGATATTTTTGGGTGGGATAATTTTCTTGAAAATCCTTATGTTGCATCTTTGGGAGATGCTGGACTTAAATATAAAGTTTGATATTTATCAGAATTTTTGTTTTTGAGTTATTGCGTTCATAGACACAGAACACTTACATTAACCTTTTACTAAATAATGCCTTTTTGGAGACAGGGGTCCCAAAAATGTATATTTCCAGTAAAATCTGTATCTATGAGCTTCGTACTATGTATAAAATATAAAGACAATATAGGGTTAGTTGGAAAGGTGGAATCAAATTGAAGAATTTAATGTCATTGGTGGGATTTAAACCAAGGAATTTAGGTGTTCCGCACAGTTTTTTTTAAGGTGTATAATGCCCACTTTTACTTCCATGGAACCGCAGGAGATTTAAAATACCGTATAATAAATATACTTATAGAGCAAATAAAATGTGTTGAATTTTATGGAAATATGCTGTGAAAGCCTTTTGATTCTGGATAACTTTTACATAATTGGTAAACTGAAAGATGGAGCCAAAAACCTATTGCACGAAAAATGTAGATCTCATAAAAACACACAACTTATGTAATATTTATTTTCGTTATGCTAAACACCTAAACTGCCATGGCAAAATGTTAGTATGACAATAAATTTTCCTACCAAACTAACCTTTTTACATTCCCTACTACGTACAAATAGTAGGGGAAGTGTTATATTCCACCCAAAAATTCGATTATCAGATTGCCTCTCAAATACAGGTAAGAAGACACTCTGAATAATAAAAAATGATAATCATTTTTAGAAAATGGTGTTTCGTGTATGTGTGTGTGTATCTCTGTCTGTGAACAGCATAACTCAAAAAGGAAAAGTGGATTAAATACCAAAAGTGGTATTTAAGTGCCAAAAATGCCCAAACTATGCTTTAGTTGGCAAATTGTCAGAGATGTTCGATTTGTTTTCTCAAAATTTCCTCTAGAAGTTATTGTTAAAATGCCATGTAGTAAAATCGTTATATTGTTCACCACTCTTGTATAATTGTAAATGTTAAGCGATAGACCAAAAGTCTCACAAAAATATAGATATCTCAAACACACAATTTATTCCAAATGAGTTATCTTGTACCGTAAGCAATTTCCGAGTTATCCATTATTAATGGGTTGAATTGTTCAGAACATTATAATTCCTTTTAAGGTCTGCCATATCCAGCTGTTTCTCCTTATTTCGGGAGTTAAGGTGAGCAAATAGCATCTTATTCTATACTATTTGAGTATCCCTAATTCCTTTGTACCCCTCGACCTTGGGATCAGAAGGCCAGTGCAAAACCAATGAGCCACACAGAGCGACACAAACCACAGTAGATAGAAAATTTCATTAAGGGCAAGACCAGGCTTCCGTTATGTGACATAAATTGACATTCTCCTCTTCTTATACCTTAATCTTTTGCCTTGCGTGTGATCGGACTTTACGGCGACGCAGAGTTAACAGAACTGGAACTCCTTGTATGATAGACAAACTGAAAACTATATAAGAGAGGGAAACACTGCTTCTGCCTTGGTGGCATTAATAGTATAGGAGCACATTTCATTGATGAGAGATTGATCGAGAGACATCAGTGTTTTACATAAAGTTCCCTCAATTTGGAATGCTACTCTCATAAATTTGGTGTATCTAACATTAGTCTTTAGTCTTTCGAACTTAGGTCCAACCAGACTCCAGGTAAACATAAAAGTTCAGCTTAGAGAGATTGAAGATTAATCGAGAGTCAGCAGCGTTTTACATAAAGAGTTCCCTCAATTTGGAATGCTATTCTCATAAATTTGGTGTATCTAACATTAGTCTTTAGTCATTTGAATTTGAGGTCGAGCCAGAATCCAGGTAGACATAGCATTTCAGTGATAGAAATTGATGGATTGATTGAGATATCCGTATTTTACATAAATGAGTTCCCTCAATTTAAGATGCAACTCATAATTTGGTGCATCTGACTTTAGTCATTAGTCATTCAGGACGAGTCAGACTTCTGGTAGACATATTCGGTGACGGTCATGAATGAGGCGAAACTGTAATGACAACTATGTCAAAGGCAATTCCCAAACTTTCTTCTTGCATTTCCGGCAAATTCCACATAATCATCCACGACCTCTTTGTTGTGTGCTGGCCGCTTAAGGAAGAATGCATAATCACGACACAGCGACGCCGCCAGAAGGTAAAGTGGTGGTTATTTTGGGACCGCAACCTCCATTAATGTTCATCTTAAGTGGGTTAGGGGGCAACCAACCATTCATGACTCACTTTTGTTTCTAATAAACCCACATCAAGAAATCCGTCGTCTCTTTCTCTTCTCTTACAATGCTATGGTGACTTGCTATTTCCAAAAACAGCTGAATCTTGTTACTTTCTCTAATCCTCCACTACGACATAGAAATATATTTAAAAACTGATGAGTAACAGTCGCACAGCTTTCTCTATCCAATCGCATTTATTTTCACGGCTTATCTGTAAATTATAAGCGTATTACCTTCTCTAACAGAGTGTATAACGTACAGAGTAGACACAGAAGATATTGTATTCCACCCAGAAATTTGATACCGAGATTTCAGCGGAAATACATGTTTTGGGCTCCTTTGAATCCAAAAAAAGGCATTTTTAGAAAAAGTGTCTGTATGGGCACATAACTCGAAAACGAAAAGAATGCGACACGAAGATTTTCGGAAAATTCTCCCACATTCAACTACACTTTAAATGAAATATTTTTCGAAAATGTTGATCTTCTCAAAAATGACGCTAACGATTTTTATCAAAATACCATACGTTTAAGATAATTTTACGACAAACGAAATGAATATCTTGAATTTTCTAGGAATATTCCCTGAAGACATCTTCATACTGGATGACTTCTGTTTAACTTTTGTATAACTGGTAAACCATAGAAACAGATAAAAACTTACTAAACAAAAAATGTGGATCTCATTAAAATAGATCATTTATACATATCCATTTTCTTTTATTTTTCTTTCTTTCTTTCTTTTTTATTTTTTTTTTTTTTTTTTTAGTAAACCGTTTCCGAATTATCCGTGTAATGCTACTTACACTTTTTTATAATGGAAAGTTATATTCTTTTCGTCTCTTTTGTTTACTCCTGGCAATCAAAGAGAACGGAATTTCATTTGTTTCACATAGCGGCCGGCTTTTAAAATATTTTACTATCGCTTTAGCCTAGTGTTTACCTTATTTTCCTTCCACTTACAAATAAGCAAGTAATAAAGCCAATTCTGCTGGTGATTATCTTGATTAACATGATATAGATAAAAGAATAATCTTTTTTAGGAAGAGTTTGTTTGGAGAAAGTCAAGTAAATGCAACACATCAGCTTTACATTTTTCTTGTTAGGTGTTAAAACGTTTACCAAAGGGTTGGTGTTCACAATGATAAGACGTATTTTGGTAAATTTAGAGGAGAATGAGATGGAAGTCAAATGCTTAAAAGATGGTTAAGTGCTGGAGAAACCGCTTTCCTAAAATGTGTAGGTTCTGAGCTATTCCAACAATCTTCCTGAAAGTTAACTGTTATAACAAGCAGCTATCTATTAATCATAAAAATAGCTACAAATAAAATTTAACAGTTTTTTTATACTAACAGATATATTAATTGCCTATTATAATTACACATATTTGTGATTTTAATTACCTTTCTCATATAGTACCGTTCTATTAGTTATTTCATACTTGTATATCTTGTTAAAACACTTTCAAAGTTAGTATGAGTACCGATTTTTTTTAAGGTGTCGCCTTTAAGTTAAAAATATTTATTTATAAAAACTGAAACTATGAAATATTTTAGTATATTTGAATGTTATAAAACTGTACATACGAATATTATGTTAACGTTGGTGGTTCATTTAAAAAGCATGTAGTCAGAAAAAAAACTATGTAGTTCTGTCAAATGATTTTGAAATAAAAAAAATGGAGAAAACACGCGACAAGAAAATTGATGTGTTGCATTCACATGACTTTCTCTACCTATTCTGCGATAAATTATGTCTTTAAAGTTTATTCTTCCCTGTACATAGTGCCAATTGATATAAACATTAGCAAAATGCCTGCATTACCTAGTTCCTTCTAAACAGAAATTAAATAATGGAATTAATAGGCTAAAGCGATATCATTTTAAAAACTGGTTGCTATAATGCAATTGAAATTTTCTTCTCTTTACATTACTAGGATGAAAATGAATAACGACTTCCCATTGAAAAAATCTAATTTTTGGAAACTTTAAAACCAGTAATAAAAATATCTCGGTAATGGTTAGCTCTACAAATAGAAATGTATACGACATAAGTTTACCGAATTATACTTTTTTTTAGTATCTCTCCCTTACGGTTTATCGGTTATTAAAAATCATTCAGAATAAAGAGGATTAATAGCGGAATCGCTCTCAACGAATTCAAGATATAAATTTGATATGCTAAGTAAATATATTTACTATACGGCATTATAATAAATCGTGAGAACTATTTTTGAGAAAATTGAAAAACTCTTCTAAGTAAAGGGTAATTTGGGGTGGGATATGTTCTTAAAATTTAAATGTCACATCCTTGGAAGATACTAAACTTAAATACCAAGTTGAGTATTTAATGGACTTTCGTTTTTAAGTTGACAGAGAGAGAGAGACTAAACTTTTTTCTAAAAGTGCCTTTTTTAATTCAGGGGTTCTTAAAACATGTATTTACGTGAAATCTCGGCGTCGAATTTTAGTGTGGAATGCAATGCCTTCTATACCTACTATGCATATTGTAAATACATGCTAGAGGAAGTAAAATTGTTTTTTTTTCATGTTATACTTAGGTTAACCATATCTTAAGTGCATATCTTAATAAGAAATATACAACAATTTTGAAGTGTAGTTCTTAAAATATGAAGCATTAAATGAGTATTTTTATTGAGTATTTCAAATATTATTATTGTAAGTAACGAACAATATAAATATTAAGTTTAACTTTTTTATACATAAAATTCAGTAAACAATAACAAGGATTTTAAAATCTGCTCGTAGAAAATGCAGAATAATATATTATAATCGACTTATCATAAACTCAAACATGAATTTATCTTTAGAATTCACAGCCCTGCTTTAGTTGTTGAGATTATTCTCTCTCTCTCTCTCTCTCTCTCTCTCTCTCTCTCTCTCTCACTCCTTCCTTCCCTCCTTACCATCTCTCCTATGTTTCTCCAGTATTATGGTTCACTTCTTTCCCTCTCTAGCTTTCTATTATCCATTCTCTCTCCCACATTGCCCATCACTCCATTTCTTTCCTTCTGTCTGATCACTCTTCTAGTGAGTTAAGAGGTTTCATTTACAGATAATTTAAAATAAACATGTCAAAAATAAAATCTGATTTGTTCCATTCACATGACTTTCCCTAGCTTCCCACAAACAAATTTATTTCCAGAAGATTATTCTTTTATGTATCCAATGCTAATCAAGATAGCCATTAGCAGAAATGGCTTATTACTTGCATCCTTGTACACATAAGTGAACACACTAGATTAAAACAATACTCAAATCTTTTAAAAACTATTGCTTTGTGAAACAATTGAAATTCGATTCTGTTTTGCATTCTCAGGAGTAAAACAAAATGTACCATCTAAGGGATAGTTGGGGTGAGGGATTTTCTTGAACATTTTCTTTTCACATCCTTGGAAGATACTGAATTTAACATTCCAAAGTTGGTGTTTAATGGAATTTTCTTTTTTGAGCTATGCTACCCACTCACACACATAAACATACACAAACACGCGGCATGTTTCTAAAATGTGTTTTACTCAGGAGCTCTCAAAACATCTATTTCCGTTGAAACCTTGATATTGAATTTTTGGGTGGAATATAGTACTTATTTATCTAGATACTATGCATATTACATACGTGCTAGATAAATAAAATATGAAACAAATAACATTGTAATCGTTGAGAAGATGATAATTTGTGGATTATTTTTCGTAAAGAAAATAATATGCCTACAGTTTGAATATCTGCTGATATAATTTTAGTGACATTAATGTTATTCTTATTAAAACCATCACAGGTGGCGGAGACTGGGATATATATCTACAAGGAAAGAAGTTTGGAAGGAAACATTCCAGGCCTAAGTTTAGAATACTTGTCTGGCCTTTCCCAGTTATGAAGGATGAGGAAAACCTGGTAAAACCTGTCAGGAAAAACGATCCCGGCAGGCTCGAAAGTATGTTACTAACCCTGGCTACTCTTGTCGGTTCAAGATTTGCACTATGAAAAGGAAATGGTTCAGTGACTGTGACGTTCTTTTGCTGCCAGTTAGCTACTCGTTTTCTTAGAGTATGTGTGGTTGATGGGACAATGGACAACACCAGTTAAATGTGCTAAGAACACTTAATGGAGGCTAATATCTGATCTGTTTAAAACGAGTTATCTATTGTTTTAAGATGTATAATCAAATGTTTCTAAATCTAAGCATGAGGAATTACAGCCATACGGCGAATCCCTTTGCAAAACCCTAAATGGATAATAAACCAGCGCTGCGCTTCTCTCAGGTTAGCAAAAGTCATGCAGGTCAAGAATATGCCACTTAAAGAGCAAGAGCCACCAAAGTAATTACATTTTCGAAATACATGTCCTTATATTAAGCTAAGTCCTGAACAGACCCATCATGGTTCCTATGTTCTACGTTGTCAAATTTCACTTTTCATTCTTTTGACTGATCAATCCCAAGTAATATCCCACTTTGCTAATTCTTAAAAAGCATTCTTACTGGTGCGTCCATTAGGTTTGTGAACACACTAATTCGATCAATTGAACCTTGAAGTAGTGAGCTTTCGTGTTTGCTGAGATTCCGGGACCTAACTGCCTTCACGCCCTGACTTTCTACCTAACTGATGTTTAAAATGCAACAGAGTTTAACTTGTGCTTTTTTTTTTTTTTTACATTATGTCTATTTTAATAAATGAAATTATTTATTTCAATTGTTTCATATTAAGTAATTATTAATTTAATACGAGCATAATTCCAACATCAATTCTTACACAGAAATCTTTCGTTACGCGTTTCTCATCCAGTATGTCCACCTTCCTCTGCTGCCAGAGACCCGGGTTCGATTCCTGGTACTAGCGTGGGGTTTTTCTTCCCCCATGGGAAGGCTCACTGAGTGTCCATTTCACCACTACCCTGCGAAAGGGAAATGGCGACACCACCGTGATATCATCCATTGCCCGAACACCGAGGTCGGGTTGCAGTCTCTCATAATTCCGTCCCGATCATTGACCAACCTTCGAGTTGAATATTCGTCAATCAATGTCATTAAATGATTTGTACTGTTACTGGCACAGGACACGTTTCTATGAACTTATGAGATGTGATGTCATTCCGACGGGAGCTCCAACTGCAACCACCATGGGCTTATTCCCCGTCAGACCCCAAGATGATAGGATGATATGAGAGTATCATAAATGGGCGGCCGATACTAGACCGCGGTTAAAGAGCAATTTGGAGGGTCCTTAGCAGGGGAGCACTAGGGGCCCGTATTCCAGGTCTGACTGAAACCTCTGGGTTCTACAAACAACTCCAATATAAAACTACCTCCGAGAGCATTCACCACCACGGAAGCCCAGTTTCGCCGACGCTTATAACCTGCAAAGAGAACCGGTTGGATGGAATGAAGATAAAATAAAGGGACAGGAAGTTCGGGGGAATGAAGAAACATCCCAATTTGGCCTAGTGACCCGATAAAAACCCCAGAATACCCATGAGTCCGAAAGGTTCGCTGAGGTAATCGAACCCACGAACTCCCGAATACCAGTCTTAGCCAAAAAGCCTGAGCCACCTGGGTCAGTAAATTATGAGGTAAGTAACAGCTTTAACGGACTTGCATACTAACACAGGTATATAAAAGTTTATGAGAAGTCTTGTCAAAACAGACATCGTCTTTTCAAGAACAGACCAAGCAGGTCTACAGTATAGACAAGAAGAAGGTTGCATTTGAAAACAAGTGAGTCCCTGTGTTCTAAGACTAAAATCATTCACTCATTTCAGAAAAACAAAGCGGCTTTGTGAGTTTCTTCCCTGAAAAGGCGTCTTTTCTTCGTTGCCGTGACATATTCGTGTGTTTCTAGCACGTGGGACAAAGCCTAGCTTTGTCTGATATACCAGTTTTTAAAGTGGGCCACGCAACTTCCGACAACAGCTGCACCACAGCAGGCTAACACAAGAAATCGAGAGTACAACGGTATTTCATAAAAGTGCCGAACACTACATGTGAGTGTGCTCCAGAAACATCGCTGACCTAACGGGTCCACTAAGCCGAAACGTAACTCGAGATCGCGGAAATATTCATACATCACAGTCTTCTTATGTTTATACTCCATGTAGTGATTTAGCTTCATCATGCTTATATACTCTATGGATTGCTTATTAGTATGGGTCTTATTACTCCATGTCGCGATTTAGCTTCATCATGCTTATATACTCTATGGATTACTTATTAGTAAGGATCGCATTTGATGACCTGCAAATGTTTGAAAAAATTAATAGCGTATAAAATTATTAACATTTTTGTTAAATCTGATGTGTTCCATTCACATGACATTTTCTATCTATTCTATAACAAATATTTCAAGAAAATCTTATTCTTCTATCTATTTCACGATAACAGAAATGGTCTAAGTAGAAAGGACTCAAGGGAATTCACTAGGCTAAAGTAACAGTCAAATATTTTAAAATCTGGTTGCTTTGAGATTGTAATTCGGTTCTTTTTACATGGCGAGATGTAAAACAAAAGATACAGGAATGACAGATTCCCGTTTCAGAAAGTTGACTATTTTAAAATTGAAACTAATAACCATAAATAATTCGGAAATGGTTAACTCCGCAAGAAAGTGCATAGAATATAAATTGTGTATTTTAAAGATATCTATATTATTCAGCAGCAAGATTTTGACTATCTGCTACTGTTAATCAGTTACTTAAAAGCCATTCAAATTGAAGAGGTCTTCAGAGATTTTCCTCCCTAAAACAAAAAATAAATTTTATTTGTCAGATAATTGTGTTTAAAATATGATATTTTAATAAAAATCGTTTGTCATTTTTGAGAAAATCAACATTTTCGAAAATTTCTCCAAATAAAGAGTAGCTTGGATGGAAGATTTTCTTGGAAATCTTGGTGTCGCACCCTTGAAAGATATTGGACTTCCTGAATAAAAAAAAAGAATTTCTAGAAAAAGGTCCGCACACGTGTGTGTATATGTGTGTCTGTGGGCAGCAAAGCTGAAAAACGAAAAGTCCGTTAAATACCAAACTTGGTATTTAAGTTCAGTATCTTCCAAGGGTGCGACATGATTTCCAAGAAAATCCTCCCACTCCCAACTACCCTTTACATGGAACATTTTTCGAAAATTTTGATTTTCTCAAAAATGGCTCTGAATATTTTGATTAAAAAACCCTATATTAAAGGTATTAACATGATAAATAAAATGTATATCTTGAATTTTCTAGGAATATCCTCTTGAGGACATATTTATTCTGAATGAATTTTGCGGAATTTTGCATAACTGGTAAGCCGCAAGAGATAGACAAAAATTTACTACACAAAAAATGTAGAGCAAATTAAAACACATAATGTATGTTATATGCATTTTTTCCTGGAGTTGGCCGTTTTTATGACATTCCTTGTTGTTGATTTCAATTTTAAGATACTTCTTTTTTCTTACAGGAACTCGTCAACACCTGACCATGCAAAGAATCGGATTTTTATACCTTAGCAACCACATTTTAAATCATTTGACTGTCAGTTTAGCCTAGTATATCCCCTTATTTCGCTTCTACCCATAACGAACTAGTTAATAAAACCATTTCTGCTTATGTTTATCTCAATCAGCATGAAGTAGATAGAAGAATAAGCTTATTAGCAATAATTTGTTACAGAGAGGTAGAGAAAGTCATATGAATGGATCACATCCCATTTTCTTAGGGAAGCCTCTTGCTTGTGTGTTATTTTATATTCACGAGGTCGTGCTGTACGCTTATTAATTTCCAAAACGCCTCCTGGTAACCATTCTACCCACAAACTAACACCTTATGATGCGATCGAAAGTCTTGTTTAGGCTCAATACCCTGTTTTGTGTACCTTGTTTGCTGGTAATTGCCAAGATAGACAAACTGGACTGTAATGGAATAATTTTTTTTTTTGCCTCGCAGCTGTCAGCGTTGAAAAATAATATCTTAAAAAGGAGCCAGATTATATGCCAGTACACGACAAAACCTTTATTATAACGCTGCAATCGTTATAGAAGTAAGTGGTGGGGGAAACTAATAAATGCGCCATACCAGCGGTATATAGTCATTGTACTTGATATTCGCTTCTGTTGATACAAACTGAGCGGGATTGCTCAGAATTCCTACAATCACATACCTTTCTCTACCTATGCTGCAGCTAACTTGTCTTAACAAAAGGATATTCTTTTATTTATTTCATGCTTATCGAGGTAAACATTAGCAGATTTTTTTTTTTTTTTTATTACGTCCGTTCGAGTTCTCGTAGACTCATGGTGATCCTAGGTGTAGTTGGTGTTAAGGAAGTTGCGTTACTGATAGACTCCTTAGCGGTTTGTTTTTCAGGAGCAGCTGGGTTTAGCTTTTTTGAATTTTTTTGTATTTATTGGAGTTGAATTTATATTTACCACTCCCAAGGTTGGTAGGGGAGTACATAGCTCAACTAGTTTGCTGTTGGCTGGTTTGAAGTCGTTTCCAGGGGTGCCTGCAAGCCATGCGCGGAACCCGGTAGAGCCTGTATCGGCGTTCAGTTGGTAAGTAGTCCCACAGCGATCTGACAATCGCGTTCTCATGTTTGCCCAATCTGGCGTAGAATTTTTGAGCCCGGTGCCTAATTACATCTTCCATATATGGGCGGGCCGAAGTTTCATATAAAAGCCTCACTGGGAAACGTCGACATACTGGACTGGAGTCCTCTTTTCTGCTGGAACCAGAGAAGCCAGGAGTTTGCTGCCATGCCCCATACTTCGCAGGCATAGAGCATCAGAGGGAAATGCACTTGGTATTCGCTTCTGTTATACAAACACAAACCAACTGAGCGGGATGGCTCAAACAGTAACCTCTGTGGTCCGCATTCGAGAGGTCCTAGTTTCAAATCCAAGGGCTAACCAATCTTTCATAGTGGAATAGTTTCTGCAAACGTTTATTTGGCTTGACACGAAGCATATAGAAGAAGAATTTCTTTTAAATGTTTATGTGTTCCATTCACATAACTTTCGCTACCTATTATGCAACAATTTAATCTTACAAAAGTTAATTCTTCTATCTATTTAAAAAATAGCGTTAGTACTTATTTCCTAGTGGGTAGAAGGGAAATAATAAGGGAATAGACTAGGCTAAAGCGATACTCATATCTATTTTAAAGCTGGTCGCTAAGTGATGGCACTGAAATTCCATTCTCTTTGTATGGCCAGACATGCCTTTGTCTACCTATTCTGCAAAAGATTATTCCTCTATATATTTAATGCTAAGTACATTTGGTCTTATTACATATCTCCTTAGATTTCGGAGGAAGGGAAATAAGGAATACGCTGGGCTAAAACCACAGTCACATCGTTTAAAAACTGGTTATTATGCGATTAACTTTGAAATCCGATTCTCTTTGTGAGTATATTAAAATTGAAGCCAATAATAAGGTACAACTCGGAAATCGTTAACTCTGCAAAATAGATGTATCGAACATAAATTGGTGTTTTTTTGACATTACTATTTTGTGTAGTAACATTTTTTCTCGCGGTGTATCATTTATGCAAAAGTCAGCTAGAATAAAGACGGCTTTGGACGTTATTCCAGAAAATTCAACTTATACATTTTATTTGGGATGTAAATACATTTAATTAGATATTTTAATAAAAAAAATATTTTTTAGAAAATCAAAAATTCAGAGTAATATTCCATATAAAGAGTAAAATGGGTTAGGGGAACTTTCCTGAAAATCTTTGACTCGGATCTCTGAAGGATATTGCGCTTCGATACCCTTGGTATTAACATTTCTTTTTTCGTTCTTGAATGATATATATGTTTGATAGTTTTTAACGTCCGCTTTCACTACGAATGACACCCCAGACAATGACACTGATGATACATGGAAAGAAGATGACGGGGGAAACTGGAGAACCCGGATTAAACTCGCCCTGCTCCTCTTTGTCGAACACAAATTCCACATGCGGTCGCTTGGGATTGAACCCTGGCTGTCTAGGTGAGTGGCGAGTGGTCTAAACACTCGAACCCCGGCGTGGCCGTTTTGGACTTTTTTTGATAGTGTTTAACGCCCGCTTTTACTACTTGTGGCACCGCAGGCGATAACGCTGATGATACACGAATGAAGATGGAGCACCGGTGGAATCCAATGGAGGGGGAAACCAGAGAACCTGGAGAAAACCCGCACCTGCCCCACTTTTGCCACCACAAATTTAACATGCGGGCGCTTGGGATCGAACCCGGGCCATCTACGTGAGGGGCGAGTGGATGTGCTGTTCACAGAAACCTACATGGATATTTTACTTAAAATGAATTTTTTGGATTCAAGGGTATCCAAAACATGTATTTGCGGTGAAATATCGATGTCGAATTTGTGGGGAATTCTATACCTTCTCTAATTTACACTGTGCGTGATAAAGAAAGTAAACATAGTTTGTAGCTTAGTGTGTAGAGAAGTTCATATGAATGTAATATGTCAGAGTTCTCCATGGTAAATGTAATTTATGGAGTCTGTTAGAGAATGCGGTATAATGTCGTCACTAGCAACAGCAGAATCACAATGTGCAATCTGCAGGTTGCGTTACATTCCTCTGAAAGAACGAACCTTACGGAAAACATTCCGCGGGTCAACTCGACAACCGTTATATAGCAGTCGATTTACCTGTTCTCGTTTAAGTAATGATGCGTGCAGGATCTCGATTCTTTGTTGTCGAACAACCGATATAGTTACCACAGTAGCTGGCGTCATAAATGGCTAACCGCAGGTAAAATTTCACTGAGAAGAAACGCCTCAAAGATCTACTTTGATCTTCATAGTGTATATTTATCTTCACTAAGCCACTGCGCACGATTTATGAGTTGATGGTAAATTACAATCGGATTTGATCAATTCACAGACTTACACTATCTATTCTGCAACAAACTATCCTTACAAAAGCTTATTCTTCCAATTATTTCATGCTATAAGAGTTAAACTTTAACAGAAATGGTCCAGAAACTACCAGTTTGGAAAACGACACAAAGCATTTGTTTTCTCAATGGCATTCCTTAATCTATTTCGCAACCTAATTGGCACCATTCAGGAATTTGTAACAGTGGTGAATCATCTTTTGTAGACCCTCTTTAAAGGAAATTACCGTCAGTGAAGACAGCCACTGCCGAACACCGTGTTTTGTGGAAACATGTCACAAAGCATTCTTGTGTTATAAACTGTAAGTTTTCACTTATTCAACCGATCCATCAGTGACAACAGAAGGCCACCCACTTCATCATGAACACTGGATCGTCCATCATTGAATTGCCTAACCCACTTTCTCGCCATTCTATCTGTTATCTTTTCACCATAATCCTCTACAGTGGGCGATGAATTTCAGCTAGCGTAATATTCCTTGCGTTCAAAAACCGTATTACAGAACGCACTTCACAATGGGCGAAAGCAATAATTGTCTTACACAATTTTAACGATCTCTAACAACTGTAAGCACAACACGTAATGGCATCAGTATTTAGACAATAAACCAAAGAGAAAGTGTGCATGCGTGGAACTGCGACACTAGCGTTGCGGTGGCGATAAAACAAAATGATACCTTTCGGACACGCCTGGTATAAATGGGATGTGAAATGAATGATTGCAAATATTTATATCAGGGTTGAGGACGATGTGATGATTCAGTATTTCCAGTTTTTTCGCTATTTGCTAAAGTTATGTACACGAGGAAAATTTCACGATGTTTCTGGGATGGCTGTTATTCCCTATGTCAGACGTTTTGTTATTTACGTAACAGGTCACACGGTTGATTCTCCTCTGCCTTGTTCGACTATAGGTAAAGTGATGTATGTAGAGCAGAGATAAACCTCGGGGCCGGTCGAAACTCATTAAATCCCGAAATTTGTGCTTCATTTATGGCAGTGCTTTTAGTAAGCGGAAAATATGCCATACAGTTATGTGTTATGCGCTTTTCGCTCTCTCATTGATTCATTTATAGCCCATCTTTAACTGTATAGTCCTATTGACAGCATTTCCCTATGGAAAATATTGCCTATTGGCAATGGCGTTAACTTCTGTAGTGTTTGTAGTTGGGTTTGTTTTCATTAATTGTCCAATAGTTCACACTCACATACACTCACACTCATACTTTCGTACTCTGGGAAGGATAGGGAATAATCTGGACAAAAGAAAAATGCCAACCCTCCACAGAGAATCGAACCCGGGACCCCTTGCACAGCAGGCAGGAGCTCTGAGCCGGCCATTTTACACATTGTTTCTTAGTAAATATAACATTATTTGCACTTATTCACCTCCCACCCTGTATGCAGTTCCCTGACAGTTCTCTCTGGCCAGGAGTCCAACAATAGAAAATCTGATGTGTACCATTCACATGACTTTCTCCATATCCCTGCAACAAATTATTTTTAAAAAGCTTATACTTCTATTTACTGTATGCTCATCAGAAAAAATTAGCAGAAATATTCTTATTTCTTGCTTTATTGTAAGTAGAACCGAAATAAGGGAGTACCATACGTTAAAGTGAAAGCCAAAAGCTGGTTGCTATGTGACTGATGTTCCTTTGTTTGTATGGACAGGAGTTGACAAATTCCTGTATGAGAAAAGTATAAGTTTTTCAAAGCTAAAACCAAGAAAAAGGAATATCTCAAAAACGATCAACTGCACGAAAAAAATGTACATGACATAAATTGTGTGTTTTAATGTGCTCTACATTTTGTGTGTGTTAAGTTTTTGTCCATATCTTACGGTTTAATAATTATGAAAAATTCATCCAGAATAAAGTAGTCTTCAGAGGCTATTCCCAGAAAATTCAAAATATACATTTTATTTGTCAGGTAAATAACTTTAATATACGAAATTTTAATCAAAATCGTTAGATCCATTTTTGAGAAAATCGAAATTTTCGAAAAAAATTCCATGTAAAGGGTAGTTTGGGGTGGGCGGATTTTTCTCAAAATCTTCGTGTCGCATCCCTGGAAGATACTGAACTTAAATACCAAGTTTGGTATTTTACCGACTATTCGTTTTTGAGTTATCGTGTTCACAGACACACGGACACACACACACACGGACCTTTTTGTGAAAATGCTTTTTTTGGATATTGGGGATCCTAAAACATATATTTCCGGTGAAATCTAGATATCGAATTTTTTGGTGGAGTGCAACACTTTCTCTGTACACTATGTACAAAGTGCAATGCAAATCGTTTCTTTGTTGTCCAGGAGTAGAAACAAAAGAAAACGGACACTTTCCTGTCTGAAATAAATATAAGTACTTTACAATTGAAACCGATAATAAGGATTATCTTGGAAACGGTTACCTCCACAACAAAAACGTAAATGATATAAATTGTGTGCTTTGACGAGATCTGCTTTGACGAGATCTGCATTTTTTGTGTAGTAATTTTTTTTCTATCTCTTACGGTTTAACAGTTAGCAAAATTCAGCAATGTTCATTCAGAATAAAGAGTTCTTTAGAGGCTATTCCCAGAAAATTCAAAATATACATTTGATTTGCCATGTAAATATCTTTAATATGTGGCATTTTAATTAAAATTGTTACATCCATTTTTGGTAAATTACAATTTTTGACATTTTTGCCATGTAAAGTGTAGTTTGGGTAGGGGGATTCTTCTCAAACTCTTCATGTCGCATTCCTGGAAGATACTGAACTTAAATGCCAAGTTTGATGTTTCACCGTCTTTTCGTTTTTGAGTTATCGTGTTCTAAGACATACGTACACACGGACATACACAGACCTTTTTCTAAAAATATTTTTTATACAAGGTACACTAAAACGTATATTTCCGGTGAAATATCGCTATCGAATTTTTGGGTGGAATACCTTCTCTGTGTGTACATTGTGTACTTAGTACATGTAGAGAAAGTAACAAATAAATAAAAACAAAATAGTTGCATAACAGAAAACTAAATCAAGACCTCTGGGCTAGCAGCTTTTGGTGTTACAAAAATAGCCACACACAAACAGCTGTTGCAGTTGATGCCTATCTAGAGCAGGCTTCATAACGCAACAATGTACAGTGTCGTACTATCAAGTGAATTGTTCGAGGTTTGAGTGATTTTTATGGCAGAAAATCTAGAGGCGCCAACTACGAGTTGCTGAAGTCGATACTTCTATACTAGTGCAGCAGTTTTAAAGATATTCTAAGCCAAAGTATTCATCTGGTTTTACTTTAACATCGACTTATCCCCAATATGTTTAATACGTGCATAGCAGAACATGGATTGCCTAAATGCTTATACCAGACACGTCTATAATCTCAACTTATTTCGGTGCAGTCCATTAAAACCTTGTGTAGTCTAATACTATACATTCTAAATTTTATTGTAATATGAGAAAAACAAATTAGAGGAGCCCGGTAATTTACTAATTGGGGCTAATGCTACCTAGAATTACAAAAAAAAAAAAAAAAAAAAATCGTGTGTTTTAACGTGCTCTACATATCTTTGTAGTAAGTTTTTATCCAAGTCTTACGGTTTAGCAGTTATGCAAAATTCCGTAAAATTCGTCCAGAATAAAGTAGTCTCCAGAGTCTATTCCCAGAAAATTCAAGATATGCATTTTGTTTGTCAGGTAAATGTCTTTCATATATGATATTTTAATCAAAATCGTTAGATCCATTTTTGCGAAAATCAAAATTTTCGAAAAAAAAAGTTCCATGTAAAGGGTAGTTTGAGGCGGGGGTATTTGTCTCAAAATCTTCGTATCGTACCCCTGGAAGATACTAAACTTATATACCAAGTTTGGTATTTTACCGACTTTTCGTTTCTGAGTAGACACACGGACCTTTTTGTCAAAATGCTTTTTATGTATATATATATATATATATATATATATATATATATATAAATAAGGGATCCTAAAACATATATTTCCAGTGAAATCTCGGTATCGAATTTTTTGGTGGAGTGCAATACCTTCTCTATACACTATGCACATAGTGCGTGTAGAGAAAGTCAAAATAAATTAAAACAGTAAGAATAAATTAAAACAGTATAGTGCATACCTGTCTTATATAGGGTCATTAAATTATAAGGAAACCCCTCTCACGCCCTCTCTCCTCTGCGCAAGAGATCCGAGAGTCGCCGGGAAAGTGGTGCACTAGAGTCCTTACCTCAAATAAATGCTGAAAATATTACCGTCTGCTC
The DNA here is from genome assembly GCA_030762935.1 of Hymenopus coronatus. Lineage (NCBI taxonomy): Eukaryota > Metazoa > Arthropoda > Insecta > Mantodea > Hymenopodidae > Hymenopus > Hymenopus coronatus. The sequence continues at coordinate 137,001,367 of CM060896.1, forward strand.
CCAAACAGGCAGTGTACCACGTTAGAGATGTTCTCGCTCATTCACCTAAACTCAGCAGCAGAAAACCTTGTATAATCTACAGAATATACAGAAACTTAGTGATAACATCTTGCAAGAAATCACAAGTTAAGCTTAGACGAATGAGTGAGAATATTGTGTTGGCCGTATCTGAGCAGAAGGTCAACATTTTCATACTTTGTCTTAAGATACGTATGAGGCACGTCCAGAGAGTAAGTTCCGTTTGGTAATAAAATTAAATTATGTACAGATACAGAATAATTAATTATTTGTTGCACAAAATTCTACAACTCTTAAACTACTTTTCCACATAGCTGCCGAAATTTTGCAGGCATTTGTCATAGCGTGGCACAAGTTTTTGTATACTTTCTTCATAGAAGTTTGCCGCCTATACCCAACGTGAGCAAAGTTTACGAAATTTCAGTTTTTCGGTAACAATTTCATGAATTAGTGACCGTGAGCTTTGGAGAAATTCCATAGCGAGAGCACTAATTGTAAACTTGCTGTTTTTTCTGGAATCGCGTGAACCAGTTCTTCTGTAACCAAAGATGGACGCCCCTTCGTTCTTCATCGTGCACTTCACTACGTCCTTCATTGAACTGTCGGACCCATCTTCTCACCATTGAATCACTCATAGCATTTTGTCCGTAAACTTCGCAAATTTGCCGATAAATTTCAATTGGTTTCACTTTCCTACCATTCAGAAAACGAATCACAGATCTGATTTCACAAGCGGCGGGATTTTCAATCAACACCGACATTGTAAACAAGCACAACAAAGCGTATATGGCTTACAGCGATCTCAAAATGGCGCACGTTGCTTCTCCTTGATACAGAGCGTCTACCGCTTATGTGCGGAACTGCGATCGCAGCGCTGCAGCGGAGATAAATTGAAACGGAACTTACTTTCTGGACGTACCTCGTATTTTAGTGCGCCTTTGCCACCACTAATTTCCCGGTGACTCTCGGATCTCTCGCGCAGAGAATAGAGGCCGTGACAGGGGTTACCTTATAATTTAACGACCCTATGTACATATACGGGGCAAATATTTTGTGAAAGGCTGGTATATACTGTACAATTGATTGACATGGGGTCTCAATTAATGAAGGATCGACAAAGAAAGAGCAAGCGTACTACTGCAATCCTAACGGCAGCTGTCAGTTGGTAGTGGAAATGCATTTGTAGTCTCAGGACAAGATTATTAACGAAAACCAAAGTGGTGCAGTTTTACCTGTATTGTACATGGGAAATTGAAATAAATTCGAATTCAGAAGTGTGTAAAACGTACATGCAAACAACATATAAAAACGGGATTTTGCTCTAGCTTTATCAAAATTTAAATTTTCTTAAGACCTCGAAATACTCGGATTCTGTTGCATGTGAATTTTTAACTCTCTTAAACATCTTAACAATATCGGAAACACAGTGTGGGATGGGTGACGTATGTTGGGGTAACGCTGTTGATAGATTATGCAATCCTTTCTTGTATTCCTAAGGACTTCCCCGTAGATCTGACATGATATATTTTTTTATATTAGTCCTAATTAGAGTAAAAAAAATTATTCCTCTTGGTACTCTCCATAAATATTGAATTTTTCAAAAGTTAATAATTGATTTCTCAAAATTGCAGCAATATTTCGAAAAAATATATGCCCATTTTCTTTAATGTAACTTTGAGAGCAAATATAAAAAATCTGAAACAAACTAGTATAAAATTGCAAAGTGTGGAATATTTTGAGTACGGAATATTGCGGGAAAACAATATTTAAAGTTGGATGTGTATTAATAGGAATGCACGTGTCCATTTATAACTTTACTTGATCGGATTTGAATTTCTAGAAACCTTCTTGTTTCAAAGTATACGGTTCTTCTACGTGCAAATAAACATTACGTGGGGCTACCAGCTTTACTTCCCTTCCCAAGGAAATCTTGCTAAGGATTATAAATAAAAGCCATCACCCTCCGCCAAGTTTGTATCTGTAACCTTGGGTTTTAGAGGCTAGCATGCTAACCACTACACCACGGATGGCGACATAATTTCAGTTTATTGGTAGCTAAAGTGCGAAAAGTGGGGAAAAACGATATATTTTCTTATTCATATCATTAATTATTAATAATTATTAATATTTATTAATAGATAAAGAAAAACATGTGATATTTGCGCATAATGTTTTGCGCAAATTATCAAGTCTTATCTGGGTGATACCACGAGTGTGTTCATCTTGTCGATAATTTACTGGAGCTAAACCGACAAGACAATTTAGCAAAATAGACTATTAATAATTTATATTGTATTGAAGGGAGATTTTACCTGATTATGATTATAATAATTACTTTAGTTCCTAAATGGTAGATGACGCATTCTACAATGTTCATTTACAGATTTTTTTTCTTTCTTCACTGCCTCCTGAATTATGACATGGCCGACCGTGCCTACGCCCATTGTATGAATATCGATAGCAACAATAGAAATCGGAACAACTATTTTATTTCAGCTATTAATAGCTAATACATGAAATGGAAACAAACGTTTTATTTGAGGTTATTGCACTCATCTCATACATAAGAAGGGGGTCAGCGCAACAGTGGTCTAACCCAGAAAAATATTTGCATCACACTAATAAAAATTGTTAGGTATATCTCAACATTATGTTAACAGTACTCAATGTGTTGTGTAATAGTCTGGAAAAGTGTCAGTGAACAATCAGTTCGATTAAAATTGGGTTTTCGTTATTCTCAAAGAAACCAGGTGTGTTTACCTGAGTTATGCTCCATTTTTTAAAAAAGATGGGTTAGACCACTGTTGCACTGACACCCTCAATTGTGAAACTGGCAGTTATTAAAAGTGAAGGTTGGCTCGCTGGATTGTCACATTGTTACCAATAACCAAGACAGGAGATTAAACAAACGAGTCAGTTGCGACAAGATTTGAAAGAAATGAATATCAGCTGCGATAATATTTCGACAGTCAGATGACCGCGATTGGTCATTGCATTGGCGCTTTAATAGTTGAGCTGAATTGTCACGTCAATATTTAAGTATAATTTTCTAACGGATGTCAGATAACCTGATTTGTACAGTTCAGATTGGCAAAAGAACTTGACAAGAACACTTTCAATACCCACTTCTTTACTATTGAGAGATGCCTCGGGTGAAGATCTGCTTTGTTTTGTTTTCTCGTCAGCAGCACGTAGTATTTGGAAGGAGCAATTTGTATAAGTGGGACAGAAGGAGTGGGGTCTATTTGCAGACAAATCATCTCTGAGTTTGATAGATGCATGTATTCCACTGCCCCACAATTGTGTTCAGGTTCTGCTTTATACTAGAAAGATAAAGCCATCTTAAACTTATCTGGTGCCATCTCTCTTCAGTTCGTTATGTTACCAGTATACGTTATTTGTGTGCAGTACTGTTGTTGATGGGAAATTAAACTTAATAGTATGCAACTGTGTCCTTCTTTTGTCGGTTAAGAGTTCATTTCAACAACGAAAACTAAAGCGATCACTCAGGTCCACTTCTGGTTTTCTTACATTTGCTATGTAGCACTGTACTCAAATAAATATGTGTCTATATAAATGAATCTATACGTATAAATACAATTGTAGCATAAAACTTTCTGCTAATTTAGGATTTTGTTGAAGAATTTGTTACTAAAACGTTCTGTAATCGTCTACACGAGGCTACAAATTGTGTTTAAAATTGTTTTCTTTCTTTACTCGTAATATGTACATAGTAGGCAGAGAAGGTATTGTATTCCATCCAAAAATTCGATGTCGAGATTTCACCTGAAGTATCTATGAGAGCCTGAGTCCATCTTTTAGAAAAAGATCAGCATGTATGTGTGGCTATGAGTGTCTAAAAATACCAATACTCAAAAGTAAAATTCGGTTAGTTCCAAACTAAATATTTAAATTAAGTATCTTCCGAGGATGCAACACTCGCCCCCAAACCACTCTTTACATGGAATACTTATTGAAAATTGTATTTTTTCAAAAATGTCTTTAATGATTTTGATTAAATACTGTATAGTAAAGATATTTACGTGACAAATAAAATAATATATGGATGTTTCTGGGATACGACACGAATATTTTCAGGAAAACCCCCCACCCCCAAACTGCAATTTACATGGAATATTTATTGAAAATGTTATTCTTTCAAGAATGTCTTTAATGATCTTGATTAAATACTGTATAGTGAAAATATTTACGTGACAAATAAAATAATATCTGGATGTTTCTGGGAAAAGCCACCGAAGATATTCATTTTGAATGAATTGTGCATAACTGGTAAGTCGTAAGAGGTAGATGAAAACTTACTACAAAAAATATAGCTATCGTTAAAACACACAATTTATCTCTTATACATTTTTGTAGAGATACCCATTTCCGAGATATTTCTTGATAGTGACTAAAACTTTCTTAACCCGGAAATCATCTTTCGTTTTATCTATATTTTGTTTAACTCCTGGCCAAGAGAACCGAACCTCAACTGTCCACATAGCGCTCAGATTTTAATAGATTTGACTATCGTGTTAGTCTTTCAGGCATTCTCTTATTACTCTTCTACTTACAAGGAAGCAAGCTATAAGACCATCTGCTAGTTTTTAACTCCATTAGCATCATGCAGATACAATAATAATATTGGTAAGATAATTTGTTTGCAGAACAGATACGAAACTTATGTGATCGTACACAAATTATTTTTATTTGTACATGTGTCCCTCGTATGCACGTACCGAGCGAGATAGCTACACGGTAGCATGTGCGATTCACCTTCAGGAGGTCTCCATGGGGTTTTCAGTGCTTCCTTAAATTGCTAGGCAAATGCAAGGACGGTTTATCATCTTTCCTATCCATTATTTCCCCTTCATTCCGTTTTCTTTCTAGGTTCGTGGTATATGGTAGTGCTGATAGATGGCGCGGTTATATGCTGAATGGCAAGATTTTCCACTAGATTGCTGAAGGGTCGACGGGTCATTTTTACCTCTCTGGCGACCCGGTAGTTGGATGGATAATCGGGTTTAGAAAATATATGAGGGACTTCCTCACGTCTCTAGTGACCTGTGACATGTGACATGTAACCTTCTTGGCTCCTTCACTTCATCCTACCCTCCTGGGGTGTTAGCAACAATAGATCTGCATAGGTCGTAGCGTGCGATGTGCGATGTGTCCCCCAGCGCATGCACTTTAGGACCCATTCACAATGAAAATAACGTAAAATTAAAAACCACATGATGCGTGTTATGACAGTGCCGTCCTGTGCAGCCGCTTTCACGTTCGCCTTGGTATGTGAGTGGGCACAGTTGGAGATCTTGGAATGCGCACTGGAAACTGGAGGCTTTGGAACGCTATGTACTATTTACTAAGCAGAGAAAGTAAAACTCTTCGCCTGGCATGTTCAAAGTACGAAAGGTAAGCCGCCGAGGAACATAATTTGAGAAACGCTGCCGTGCAGAAATCTTAGCAACGCCACTGATACACCAGCACTTTGATTGCATGTTAACCAGACACGTTATATTCGTACGTAGCAAGATAAAATGATAGCAGAACACACTCTGTAAGATGCAATCGAGCATAAAATGAACGACCTGGGAAGTGAGAGAAAGAGAGAGGCGTGAACAAAGGTATGCAACGGAACATGACGGCTTCACACAAATTAATCTACCATTCGCATTATTCACGCTCTTAACTTCCTAATTGTCTAACATTTCATTCATACACGAACCAATCTTTTCTCATACGTGACATTTTGGGAAGATGCCAAAAGTACTGTCAGTACTAGACATGTTTACTTTTATTTGTTACAGAGGCAGTTCATCATTTTTCTGGGAAGTTGGTGTTTTTACTTTCTCTACGTACTATGTACATAGTGTGTAGAGAAGGTATTGTAATACATCCAAAAATACGAAACCGAAATTTCACCGGAAAAGCATGTTTTGGGTCCCCCTGAATCCAAAAAATGGTCCGTGTGTGTGTGCCTGTGGACACCATAGCTCAAAAATGAAAATACCGTCAAATACCAAACTAGATATTTCGGTTTAGTATCTTTCACGGATGCGACACGAAGATTTTCAAGAAAATCCTCCACCTCAACTACCCTTTACATGGAACTTTTTTCGAAAATTTTTATTAAAATAGCGTATATTAAAGATATTTATCTCATAAATAAAATTTATATCTTGAATTTTCTGACAATTACCTCTGAAGACTACTTTATTCTGGATGAGTTTTGTGAAACTTTGCATAACTGCTAATAAGAGATGGACAAAAACTTACCACACTAAAAATGTAGAGCACACTAAAACTTACAATTTATGTTATATACGTTTTTGTTTTTTTGTTTCTTTTTTTTCGTGGAGTTGATCGTTTTTGAGATACTCCTTTTTTTGCTTTCAGCTTTAAAAAACAATTTTCTCAACTCCTCTCCATAAAAAGATACCTCAGTCACATAGCAACCAGCTTTTAACTATCCCTTTAACCTACAGTACTCCCTATTTCGCCTGCACTTAAAAAGAAGCTAATAATTAGACTATTTCTGCTATTTTTTTCTCAATTAGCATGAAGTAAATAAAAGCATAAGTTTTTAATAATAATTTGTTGCAGGAATGTAGAGAAAGTCATGTGAATGGAACACATCAGATTTTTTACTTTCTCGACCACATTTCTACATAGTACCTACGCAGTAAGCATAGTGCTTAGACCACTCGCCTCTCACCAAGACTGCTCAGGTTCGATCCCAAGCGACCACATGTGAGATTTGTGGTAGACAAAGTGGCGTAGGGGCGGGTTTTCTCCGGGTTTGGAGGTTTCCCCCGCCATCGCATTCAACCGTTGCTCCATCTTCATTTGATATATCGCCAGTGTCATCGCCTGCGGTGCCATTTGTAGAAAAAGCGGGCGTTAAACACTATAATAAGAGAACGTATCGTATTCCACCCAAGAGTTCATTACAGCGATTTCACAGGAAATACACGCTCTAGGTCCTCTTTAACCAAAAATAAAAATCTGATGTTCACATGACCTTCTCTTTCTGTTCCAAAAGCAACTTTTCTAACAAAAAGATTATTCTTTTATCTACATCATTCTAACCAAGATAAACCTTGCCAAAACTGTAAGTTTTGTAAGTTGAGGGGAAATGAGGAAATGCACAACCTAGAGTGAGTCAGGTCTTTTAAAAGCCGGTCGCTAACAAATTGAAATTCGTTTTCTTTGCTTCCTAGGAGTAAAGAAAAGAGATGCGAAAAGAAAGATGTCTCCTGTGTGAGAAAACTGAAACCAATAACTGCAATATCTGGAAAATGATTAACTCTAAACAAATTGTGAATGGCATAAGTTGTGTAGTTGAATATTATCTACATTTTTATGTAGTGAGTTATTGTTTATCTTTTACAGTTTACCAGTTTAAAAAAAAAAGTTAATTTAAAAGTCATGCAAATGAAGCGGTTTTCAGGGTATACCCAGAAAATTCAAGATATTCATTTCGTTTGTCATGAAAAAAGCTTAAACATGTGCAATTTCAATAAAAATCGTTAGAGCAATTTTTGAGAAAAGAAAAATGTTCTTAAAATGTTCCATCTTAAGGGTTGTTGGAGGTGGGGGGATTTTCTTGAAAATCTTTGTGTCGCATCCTTGGAAGATACTGAACTTGAATATCAAGTTTAGTATTTAACGGACTTTTCGTTTTAGAGCTATGCTGACCACAGAAAACACATACACACGTACATGTTTCTAAAAATCCTTTTTTTGGATTCAAGTGGTCTCAAAACATGTCAATATCAAATTTTTCGGTGGAATACAATATCTTCTTTTTCCACTATAATATTGCTCATACGAGCTAGAAAAAGCAAAAAACAAATGGCTTTTCTCTAAACATACTTTTCATATAGTATGTAGAAAAGCTATTGAATCCCTCCCAAAAATTGATGTCTAGATTGCATCGAACATATGTTTTAAAGACCCGGAATGAAAAATAAGACTTTTTAGAAAAAGGTTCTTGTGTGTGTGTGTGTATGTGTGTGTGTGTGTGTGTGTGTGTGTGTGTGTGTGTGTGTGTGTGTGTGTGATTATTTTGTTTGTTAACGACGCTGTCAATTGACAGGATTATGTCAGCGCCGCCGACGAACCGCGGTCCCCATGGCTACGCTCGCTAAGGCGTCTCGCTTTGGTGCTTCGTGGGCAGGGGATCGTGGGTTCGAGTTCCGCCTTGGGCATGGGTGTTATATGTTTGTGCAATGTGTATATGTTTGTGTAAAGGACTGGGGGGGGATGTAAATAGGGGATACAGCGCCGGAGTCCTGATCAGACTCCTGTACTGTTTAAAAAAAACAAAAACAGAAACAAACAAAAAAAAAAACATATATATATATATAGAATGGGACAATGAACTGCAGCAGTTAAATGGCGTCCATAAATAACACACCATTTCTATTTGCCGATCCCGGTGGCCGCGCTCGCTAAAGTGACTAGCTTTGGCGCTTCGTGGTGTACAGGATCGTGGGTTCGAGTCCCGCCTGTGTTTGTAAATGTGTCTATGTTTGTGTATGTATATGTAAAAGGAAAACGTTAAGAATAATAAGGTCTACTAAGGAAATATAGGAAACTGGAAAAAAATGGAGAAAAAAGGGGGAAAAACCGAAATTTTCCCCCCACTCCCTTAACATACCAATAAATGGGGTTGTTCTTTGAAAATCACTTAAAAACAATCGGTCGGAGTTGGGTTTAAACCGGCAACCTTGAGTTCAGAAGGCCTAACCAACTGAGTTACTCCACAAACTAGCCTTTACACAGAACGTTTTCCAAAAGTTTTGATATTTTCGAATATGGCTCCAATGATGTGATTAAAATAGTATATGTTCAAGATATTTTCATGACAAATGAAATGCATTTCTTTAATTTTCGAAAAATAGCCCTAAAGATCTCTTCATCGTGGATTAATTTTGAATAAATGGTAAACCGTAAGAGATAGACAAAAACTTACGATACAAAAAAAGTATAACTCAATTACAAATAAATACACAATTGTTGTTAGGTACATACTTTTCTAGAGTTAACCACTTCCGAGATATTCCGTATTGTTGATTTCAGTTTCAAAATATTTAAAACATTTTCAAAGGTAAGACGCCATTCGCTTCATATTTCTTTTGTTTTACTTCTGGCCATGCAAAGATAACTGTGTTTCAATATTAATCTCATAGCGACAGTTTTTAAAATATTTTACTATCACTTTAGCCTAGTGTATTTCTTTATTTGCCTTCTATTTAAAAGAAAGCAACTAATAAGACAATATTTGCTAGTATTTATCTCGATTAGCATTATTAGCATTTATAATATTTAGTAATGAAATAGTTTGTTAGCAGAAAAGGTAAAGAAAGTCATGTGATGGAATGTTTTGTCCTTTTTTTTTTTAACTTTACGACTTGGTGGAAATCTCTTGGCGCTAAACCATCTGAAAATTCCACAAAATACAATACAAAATGAAAAAAAATTGATTGTTCCCCATTAAATGACTTTCTCTACATCACTCTAATGCAGTATTGTTAAAAAGAATATTCTTTTATCTACTATATAACAATCGAAATAAACATTAGCAGAAATTCCTTAATTACTTGCTTCCTTGTGAATAAAAGGAAAATAACCAAATACACTAGACTAAAGTGATAGTCAAATCTTCTAAAAGCTGTTTGCTATATGGTTGAAAACTGTTTCTGTGCATGGCCGGGAGTTTACAACTTTCGGGGTGAGAAAATTTTAAGTATTTTAAATCTTAAACAAATAGCTTGAAATGTCTCAGAAATAGTCAATTCCATGAACAAAAAAAAAAACATTTTGACATAAATTGTGTGTTTTAACGAGATCTACATTTTTTGGTCAGGAGGTTTTTGTCTATTTCTTACTGTTTACCAGTTATGCAACGTTCAGAAAATTTCATTCAGAATAAAGAGGTCTTTAGAGGCTATACCCAGATAATAAAACTATTTTATTAATATACAGTATTTTAAACAAAATCGTTAGAACCATCTTTGAGAAAATCAACATTTTCGAATTTTGTCTAAAGGTCAGTTTGAGTTGGGGGGATTTTTCTCAAAATCTTCGTGTCCCATCCCTGAAAGACACTAAACTTAAATATCGTTTTCATTTTGAGTTATCGTGCCCACAGACACAGGGACCTTTTTCTATTTTTGTTTGTTTGTTTTTGTTTTTTGGGTACAGGAGACCGGTATCGAGCCCTTAGGTGGTATGCGACACACTATGGACATAGTACGAGTAGAGAAAGTAAAAAAATTGGTATTAAAAACTAAAGTTGGCATCCAAAGTTCAAAGCCCTAAAATGTTTGCATTTTTGGGTGTCTTGTTTCAATAAACTGTACTCCAAAAAACGCTTCTCGCTCATTTAATACTAACTTCTAACCGCTGATAGTTAACAATCATTTAATTAGTTCGATATAAATTCTACAGGGGTTTGTGGTCAATATTGCTTTTTAATTTATTTTTAATGTTAATAGTTATTTATGATATCACACGCATCACTGGATAACGTATCTTCAGACGCAATGTAATTGTACATAACAGTGTAATTATACGTTTTATAACGTCTACCTGCTCGTTTAAAGCGTTCTCTTTCTTTTATAAAACAAAACAGACCACAAGTATCAAAGCAATTTAGAGCAACCATTAGTTGATGGACTTTAAATATAAGATCCTTTCTTGGTAACAAAAACACCATTGATTTAGTTAAATGTGTCACTTTTTGCTTTTTCGAATCAGCATTGTTTCTATTGATGCTCAACGCAAAAATATAAATGTTATTTGTATAATCACTGGCTCATTAGTTAATATATGTTTTCGACGAAGTTTAAATTGCATGGTGAAAAAAATCTGATGTGTTGCATCACATAACTTTCTCTATATCCCTGCAACAAATTATTCTTAAAAAGCTTATGCTTCTATTTATTTCATGCTAATCTAGAAAAATTAGCAGAAATAGTCTTATTACCTTCTTCCTTGTAGGTAGAAAGGAAATAAGGGAGTAGCATAGGTTAAAGTGAAAGCCAAAAGCTGGTTGCTATGTGACTGATGTTCCTTTGTTTGTATTGACAGGAGTTGACAAATTCCTGTATGAGAAAAATTAAAACAATTAACTCCAAGAGAAATGTATACAACATAAATTGTGTGGTTTAATTTGTTCTACGTTTTTCGTGTGGTAAGCTTTTGTTTATCTCTTACGCTTTATCAGTTATAAAAATTCCGGAAAATTCACTCAGAATAAAGTAGTTTTCAGAGTTTATTCCCAGATAATTCAAAATATACATTTTATTTGTCCGGTAAATATCTTTAATATACGATATTTTAATCAAAATCGTTGCAACCATTTTTTAGAAAATCAAAATTTTCGAAAAAAGTTCCATGTAAAGGATAGTTTGGGGTGGGGGGATTGCTCTCAAAACCTTTCATGTCGCATCCCTGGAAGATTCTAAACTTAAATACCAAGTTTGGTATTTTACCGACTTTTCCTTTTTGAGTTATCGTTTTCACAGACACAGGACACACACACACACATGGACTTTTTTCTGAAAATACCTTTTCTAGATAAAGGGACCCTAAAACATATATTTCCGGTGAAATCTCGGTAACGAGTTCTTTGGTGGAGTGCAATGCCTTCTCTATACACTATGTACATATTTCGTATAGAGAAAGTAAAAAGCTTATTCTTCTATCTACTTCATAATAATCGAGGTAACATTAGCAGAAATTTGCCTTATTACTTGGTTCCTTGTAAGTAGAAGGGTAAAAATGTAATGTGTTCCGTTCACGTGATGTCCTCATGATGTCTTGTTCGGTAAACAAAACATTAATGTGTTATCTTCAGCATAATGATCAAGATAAACATAAGCAGAATCAGTCTTATTACTAGCTTCTGTATAAGTAGAATGGGAATAAGAAAATGCATAGACTGAAGCGATTGTACGTCCTTTAAAAGTCGCGTCCTTCCAATATCTTTGCTTGTCAGTACTAAATAAACAAGAATAGAGAAGAAAGATGTCTTTCCGTTTGAGAAAAATGTAAGTGTTTCAAAATTAGAAATAATAATCCAGAATATCTCAAAAACGGTTAACTCTAAAAATGTTCATGACATAAATTGTATGTTTTAATGAGATTACATTTTTATGCAGTAAGTTTTTGTTTATCTCTTATGGTTTACCAGTTATACAAAAGTCATCCAGAATGAAGAGGTCTTCAGAGCCTATTCCCACAAAATTGAAGATGTACATATCGTTTGTCATAAAAATATCTTAAACATAAGATATTTTAATCAAAACCGTTAGTCATTTTTGAGAAAATCAATATTTTCGAAAAAGGTTACATGTAAAGGGTAGTTGGAGTTGGGGGGATTTTCTTGAAAATCTTCGTGCCGTATACTTAGAAGTTACCGAACTTAAATATCAAGTTTGATATTCAACAGACTTTTCGTTTTTTGAGCTATGCTGCCCACACTCACACATGGACATTTTTCTAAATTTGTTTTTTGATTCAGAGTGTCTCAAAACATGTATTTCCAGTGAAATCTGTATCAAATTTTTGCGTGCAATACAATACCTTCTCTATACACTATGAACATAGTACGGGTAGAGAAAGTAATCAAAATCACCGTTTTACTCCTTAAAATCTAGACCAAATCCAGATTTATGTTTTTGACTTTTTATTCTGTTTACACCCTTCAAAGCTGCATTGTTAATTCTTACGAGGGGCATTATTTATATTTTAAGTCTGGGCAACGTTAATTGCCGCAGGTGCTATCTGGCGTTTCCGATAGAAAATATGATAATGTTGACCTTAGCCTATTTAAGATTTTTTGTCAATAAATTCTTATTTATATTGTTAAAAGTGTGTCTCGGTGGAGAGCTAGAATTAACTTGTGAAAATGATCTTGTATGATTTTTCGACGCCGATTATCAAGCTAAGAGTGCACTGACCAACTTACTAATAGATAAGTTTGGTGATTAAACTCCATCCTTTGTCATTGGAAACGCTGGTAAGAGTTTAAGCCTGGCCGCAATTCGCTCAGTGGCGCAATTCGTGAAGGTCGTCAAAAATCACAAAACACTGATACATTGCAAAAAGTGATAGTGCAAGACATTCTGTAAGATATAGGTAATTCTAAGCATTTGTACCACCAGCATATATAAAATCAGATGTGTACCATTCACATAACTCTCTCTATACCCCTGCAACAAATTATTCTTAAAAAGCGTATACTTCTACTTACTTCATGCTTATCAGAAAAAAATTAGCAGAAATAGTCTTATTACTTGCTTCCTTGTAAGTAGAAGCGAAATAAGGGACTACCATAAGCTGGTTGCTATATCACTGAAGTTCCTTTGTTTGTATGGACAGGAGTTGACAAATTCCTGTATGAGAAAATTATACGTTTTTCAAAGCAGAAACCCAAAACAAGGAATGTCTCAAAAACGATGAACTCCACGAAAAAAATGTATATAACGTAAATTGTGTGTTTTAACGTGCTCTACGTTTTTCGTGTAGTAAGATTTTGTCCATATCTTACGGTTTAGCAATTATTTAAAATTCCGTAAAATTCATCCAGAATAAAGTATTCTTCAGAGGCTATTCCCAGAAAATTCGAAATATACATTTTATTTGTCAGGTATATAGCTTTAACAAACGATATTTTAATCAAAATCGTTAGAGCTATTTTTGAAAAACTTAAAATTTTCGAAGAAAGGTCCATGTAAAGGGTAGTTGAGGGTGGGGGGATTTTTCTCAACATCTTCGTGTCGCATCCCTAGAAGGTACTAAACTTAAATACCGAGTTTGGTATTTTACCGACTTTTCGTTTTTGAGTTATCGTGTTCACAGACACACGGACACACACACACACACACACACACACATACACAACCACACGGACCTTTTTCCGAAAATGCTTTTTTTAGTGAAAGGGGGCCCTAAAACATATATTTTTGGTGAAATCTCGGTATCGAATTTTTGGGTTGAGTGCAATACCTTCTCTATACACTAAGTACATAGTACGTATAGAAAGTAAAACTATTGCATGATCATTTAGCTGTGAAAAAGGTTTACTCTCATTGGATCTCACACAAGTTGACACCATCTCAAAAGGATGCTCGTATCGATTGATGCACACAAAAGCTCAAGAGATACAATAGTGGGTCTTCAAAATACATGGAGATATCGCAAGCAGATGCGAAAAAATTACATGGTAAATGGTTCGAACTCAAGCAACAGTGTATTCATCATAAAGGAGAATATTTCGAGAATCAATGAAGTAATTTCAATGATAGATTACTGTTTTTGTTATTAGCTCAAAATATAGTGTCCCTCGTAAACCTTGCATGGTTATTTAAATATTAATTTTTAATTCTGTATATTCATTATTCTAATAAAACGTTTCACCATTTACATTTTTTTTAAATATGCACATAAAAATGGATATTACAAGTAAATGCGTTTACAAAAAGATCTATCCTGTAATATTTTCATGTTAATCTTTAATTAATTTAGAAAAAGTATTAATTTTTGAACTCCTCAAAATTATTGTTTTCTTTTAAATTTAATAATTTATTTCTAAAATTTTAGGAATTTATATAAAACGTAGATATATGCTAAATTTATTAAATGTGCTTCAAAACAGTAAAACAAATTAGGGAAATTTTGCATTGCGTGGCCCATTTTTAGTGTGTAAAAATTGTAATAAAACATTTGTGAGAAGTCAATATTTAAAGCTGGCCATGCCGATTATTAAATTTCTGATTGTCTATTTATATCACCTGATTGAAAAAAAATTGGGGGAAAACGAGATGTTTCCTTAATCAAGTTTGGTATTTAACCGATTTGTAGTTTTTGAGCTATGCTGTAAAAAGACTGACACACACACACATACACACACACACACACACACACACACACCCGGGCGGAACTTTTTCTATTCTTTTTTTTTTCAGGAAGTCTCAAAACATGTATTTCCGGTGAAATCTTGGTATCGAATTTTTGGGCGGAATACAATACCTTCTCTACCTACTATGTACATTGTACATACGTACTAAAGAAAATAAAAATCTTATGTGTTCCATCCACATTACTTTCTTAGAAAAGATTATTCTTCTCTCTACATCATGCTAATTATGATAAATATTAACGTTAGGACTTGCTTCCTTGTAAGTAGAAGAGAAATAAGGGAATACACAAGCCTAAGCGTAAATAAAATCCTTAAAACGTTTGTCGCTACGCGATGGAATTTAAATTTGATACTCTTTGCGTGACCTGGAGTGAAACAACGGAAATATGAAACGAATAAGGAGTTACCGTTTCATAAAAGTGTAAATATTTTAAAATTAATACAACAGCAAGTAAACTCTCGGAAATCGTTTTAAAAAAGCGATGTATATTGGTGTAAATTGTGTTTTTTAAGGAGAGTTGTATTTTTTTTTTTTTTTTTTTTTTTTTGCGTAGCAACTATTTGTTTATCTGTTATGGTTTACCAGTTATACAAAATCCATCCAGAATGTAGAGGTCTTCAGAGGCTACTCTCAGAAAACTCCAGATATACATTTCATTTTTATTAAAATATCTTATATATAGTAATTTAATAAAAATTACTAAGTCATTTTCGAGAAAATAAAAATATTAAAAAATGTTTCATGTAAAGGTTTGGAGTGGGAACATTTTCTTTAAAACCTTGGTGTTGCATCCTTGAAAAATACAGAGCATAAAAATCTGATGTGTTCCATTCACATGACTTTCTCTATATCTCTGCAATAAATTATTTTTAAAAAGCTTATGCTTCTATTAACTTCCTGCTAATCGAGAAAAATTTAGTAGAAATAGTCTTATTTATTCCTTTGTTTGTATGGACACGAGTTCACCAAGTCCTGTATGAGAAAAGTATGTGCTTTGTAGATGAAAACAAAACCAGGGATTATCTAAAAAAACAATCAACTCCAAGAAAAATATGTATATAACATAAATTGTGTGTTTTAAAGTGCTCTATATTTGTTGTATGGTAAGTTTTTGTCCATCTCTTACGGTTTAGCAGTTATGCAAAATTCCGTAAAATTGACCCAGAATAAAGTAGTCTTCAGAGGCTATTCCCAAAAAATTCAAAATATACATTTTATTTATCACGTAAATATCTTTAATATACGATATTTTAATCAAAATCGTTAGAGCCATTTTTAGAAAATCAAAATTTTCGAGAAAAGTTCCATGTAAAGGGTAGTTTGGGGTGGGGGGATTTTTCTCAAAATCTTCGTGTCGCATCCCTGGAAGATACTAAACTTAAATACCAAGTTTGGTATTTTACAGTCTTTTTGTTTTTGAGTAATCGTTGTAACTGACACAGGGACACACGGATACACACGGACCTTTTTCTGAAAATACTTTTTGGATACACGGGACCCTGAAACATATATTTCCTGTGAAATCTCGGTATCGAATTTTTTGGTGGAGTGCAATACCTTCACTATGTACATAGTGCGTATAGTGAAAGTTAAAGACTTTGAAGTTGAAGATGAAGTTTGATAATTAACCGAATTTTAGTTTTTGAGCTATGCTGCTCGCAAACACACACACACACATACACCAGCACCAGATCTGGAGCCAGAATAACCCCAAATCTTGTTCAAACCGTGTGATGATGATCTGTGATCTTAAGTGTGATCTTAAGTGCACTTTTAGCTGCACGAGAGTAAAAATATAACCCTTGAACTTGAGTCAGTCATATCTGTTCCATTCTGGTGGACTTGCACTTGTTAAAGTGAAGTAAAAGTGCACCAAATGTTTGTTTGTTGATAAACTTATTTCTGTCTAGAAGTGGAACAGAAATAGCTTCTTTTACTTGTGTGTCTGTCTTCTAAATATCTAGAGTTAGCTTATTTTAAAAGGAATCTAAATTAATGTGCAGCATAATACAAAAATAATCATAATTTCCTTAATTTTAGGAACAACTTTATGAAATTTGGAAATGTTTTACATCCAATATGATCATGTGTTTTGAAAATTTTAATAAACTTTAGCAATTAGTTTTGATAAAATTAGACAGATATTTTTACTTTCTTTATACGTATTATATACATAGTGTATAGAGAAGGTATTGTATTGCACCCAAAATTCGATACCGAGATTTCACCGGAAATAAATGTTTTGAGACCCCCGAATCCAAAATAAGCATTTTTGGAAACAGGTCTGTGTGTGTGTGTGTGTGTGTGTGTGGATATCATAGCTCAAAAACGAAAAGACCGTTAAATACCAAACGTGGTATTTAAGTTTGGTATCTTCCTAGGATGCGACAGGAAGATTTTCAAGAAAATCCCTCCACCCCAACTACCCTTTACATGCAACCTTTCTCGAAAATTTTGACTCTCTCATAAATGGCTCTTACGATTTATATTAACATATCGTATATTTAAGATATTAACCTGACAAATAATATTTATATCTTGAATTTTCTGGGAATAACCTCTGAAGACTACTTTATTCTGGATGAATTTTACGTAACTCCTAAACCGTAAGAAATGAACAAAAATTTACCACACAAAAAATTCGAGGAGTTAATCGTTCTTGAGATATTCCTTGTTTTTGGTTTCAGCTTTGAAAAACTTGTACTTTTCTCATCCAGATATTTGTCAACTCGTGTCCATACAAACAAAGGAGCTTCATTCACCTAGTAGCCAGCTTTTGACTTCACTTTAACCTATGATACTCTTCTATTTCGCTTCTACTTACAAGGAAAAAAGAAAAAAGACTTATTTCTGCTAATTTTTGCTCGATTAGCATGAAGTAAATAGAAGAATAAGCTAACAATAGGTAATGTTACACAGAAGTAGAGAAAGTCATGTGAATGGAACACATCAGATTTTTTCAAAAAAGACCTACAGATATAATTATTTGAAGTTTTGCACAGTTGATTTATTTATAGTAAAATAGTTCGTTTTTATGTGAATCTTGGTTTTATTTTTATGAGCTTTTGAAAATATTTCTTGTTTGTTTTTAACTGCGTGATTGCTAAATATACTTTATTAAATATAACCCTTATCAAATTTGCCCTACATGGAATTGAAGCGTATAATCCTAAATTAAAATTGAGTGTTATTTATGGACGCTCTTTAACTGAGGTGGTTATCAGCATCCCATTCTATATTGGGCGTTAAAGACATCTTCAGAAACCTCTTTATCAGACTTGAGGTTTTTTACGTGTCGTGCTAAGAAAGCCATGCTATGGATTTTTACGCCCGAAAATGTCCATCACCTTCCACCGGATTAGAACCCGCGACCTTGGGAGCAGGAGGCTAGCATATTACCTCTAGACCCGGAGGAGAGTACATTGTTCTATAAGTGTGCAAAGTCATCCATAACCATCGTATTCTTAATGAATATGAGGACATAACTTTCTGAAAATCATAACTTTCGGATTCAAGGGCAAAGTTTTAGTTCACATGACAATAAAAATCTTAAAACCTAAGAAACTTCTGTTAGAATACTTAGTCAACTTTGCCTTTATTTTGTAAGTTAGCGTAACAGTGCCTTCCTTTTATTCCAAGATCCTGGGTCACTCGAACTAGTCTACTACACTGCGGGATTTTCCGTTCCCTAACTCACGAGTTTTGTATGTAATGAGTATAGCACGTGAAATTGCCGGATTGAGGTTCGGTGCACACAGAGTATAGCTGTGACGTGGTCTCTACAGCACGCCTCGAAACGTGTTGCACTATCTAGCATTGCTCACAGCGTGCGTGCGTGCGTGCGTGCGTGCGTGCGTGCGCGCGCGTGTGTGTGTGTGTGTGTCTGTCTGTCTGTCTGTCTGTCTGTCTGTCTGTCTGGTAGGCTCGTGGTGTGCCTAGGTGTTGTTTCTGTGCACCTACCCTAGTAAGGGTTTAACCACAGGAATGAGGTGAAGGTTGAGGTTTAAATTTTGGAGGTTTTGAGTGTTGGTGTTAAGGAGGTAGCGCTGGTAGGCTCCTCGAACGGTTGCATTTTTAGGAGCAGCATCATTTCCTCTGCTCCGCTGGTGTTTATTTTTATTATTTAATTATGGTGGTGAAATTTTGATAGACCTCTCCCGATGGGAGGGGGGGGAGTGCTTTGTTCAGTTATTACGCGGTTGGCTGGTTTAAAGCCGTTGTTACCGGGGGTGCCCACAAGCCATGCAGGCAACCCGGAACCGCCTCTTTCGGCGTTCAGAGGGTAAGTACTCCCCCAGAGATCTGACAAGTGCATTCTCATGGTCGCCCAATCTGGCGTAGAATTTTTGAGCCCGGCGCCTAATAACATCTTCCACATATGGGAGGGCCGAAGCTTCATGTAGTAGCCTCAAAGAGAAACATCGACATACAGAATATATGGACCGGAGTCCTCTATTCTGTACCCGCTGTAACCAGAGAAGCCAGGAGTCTGCTGCCATACTCCACACTTCGCAGGCATAGGGCATCAGGAGGACTACAAGTGCCTTGAAAAGGCGTAACTTTAAGTGAACCGGCATCTGGGAGGCCAGCACAGGGTAAAGGGAGGCTACCGCCCCCTTCGCTCTGTCCGACGTTCCCCGCACGTGTTCATGAATGGTTAGGCCCTTATCAAGAATGACGCCCAGGTATTTGATGGATTGCTCACAGCCTTGCCTCGTTCATTTTTTTTTAATAGTGTTTAACGCCCGCAGGTGATGATACATAATACATAGAATGAAGATGGAGCACCGGTGTAATGCCATGGTGGAGGGGCGGGGGCGGAGAACTCGGACAAAACCCGCCCCAGCGTCTCAAATCCCACATGCGGTCACCTGAGGTCGAACCCTTGGTCCGGTCTCGTTCAGTTCCTACTAGTAGACAAATCAGTGAACACTGAAATAGAGTGCAGATAGAAATATGCCGAAAATACGAAAGGGTAGGCGTTCGGCACTGAACAAACTTGTGGATGATTCAAACATATTTTGAGTGACAGGAGGAGAGCCTTTTCTTTCGATACAGTAAAAGTCTGATGTCTTCCATTCACATGACTTTCTCAACATCTCTGCAACAAATTATTGTTAAAATGCTAATTGTGCTATTTACTTAATGCTAATAAAAAAAATAGCAGAAATAGTCTTATTATTTGCTTCCTTGTAAGTAGAAGCGAAATAAGGGAGTACCAAAGGTAAAAGTGATAGTCAAAACCTGGTTGCTATATGACTGAAGTTCTTTCGTTTGTATGGACAGGAATTAATAAATTACTGTATGAGAAAAGTATAATATTTAAACCCAAAATCAAGAACAAGGAATATCTTAAAAACAATAAATTCCACGAAAAAAATGTCTATGATATAAATTGTGTCTCTTAACGTGCTCTACATTTTTTGTGTGGTAAGTTTTGGTCCATCTCTTACGGTTTATCAGTTATACAAAAATGCTCCAGAATAAAGTAGTCTTCAGAGGTTATTCGCAGAAAATTCAAGATATACATTTTATTTGTCAGGTACATATCTTTAATATACGATATTTTAATCAAAATCGTTAGTCAATTTTAAGAAAATCAAAATTTTCGAAAAAAGTTCCATGGTGGGGGGATTTTTCTCAAAATCTTCGTAAAATACCAAGTTTGGTAAAACGACTTTTCGTTTTTGAGTGATCGTGTTCATAGACACACGGACACACACACGGACCTTTTTCTAAAAATACTTTTTTAGGATACAGGGGACCCTAAAACATATATTTCCGGTGTAAGCTCAGTATCGAATTTTTTGATGGAGTGCAATACCTTCTCTATACACTATGTACATAGTAAGTGTAGAGAAAGTAAAAATGTACCTTGTAATTCACTTAATGCATTCTGAGTAGTTTGTGTTTTCAAAGCTTTGCACGTTATTATCCTAACTTGTTTGTATCAAGATTGACACTTTTGTTTGTAAAAGTGCAAGGCCTTTTTTGTTTTATTATGTTACTTTATAAATTAGAACGGTATATATTTTATATATATATAATATATATAATATATATATATATAATATATATAAAAAATATATATATATATTTGTAATGAACCACTTTTGGAACAAATTATACATTAACATGTGCATGTTTATGCTACAATCCGCTCCCCACTACCCTCTCTTTATACTGCTGACTGCTCTGTGTGTTCGTAACTGTGTGCACTTCAAGAGCTTCACAATTCCCAGCTCTAGTAATGAGTACTAACCTTATTATAAATATTGTTAAAAGTAGTGTGCATCTGCGCGAAAACAATCTTTACATTGTTCAAATAAAACTATCATTCACACGCATAAACTCTTCTGCGTAATGCGCATCTTTTTTGTATTATAGTCTCACAATAAGGTCTGGTTTTAAAACTTTAGTAGCTGTGTGAGCAGAGGTTTGTGAAGCGCCCACTTGCTGTGCAACACGGCTGAGAGACTTCTTAGACGAGCGTTCGAATGCAGTACCAATTTCGTGTAGCTTTTCCTGTTAGAATATGTCGTTTTTGTTTCTTTGGTTTAGCGTTTATCCTGTTGTTCTAAATGTATTCACCAAACATTTCACAGTATTTCTATCCGGAACGGATAACCAGGAAATTGCTGTTTGAGTTGTCTGTACACATTTCTACATGATTCAGGTTTCACGTACGTATCTTACCTAAAAAAATCTGATGTGTACCATTCACATTACTTTCTCTACATCTCTGCAACACATTATTGCTAAAAAGCTTATACTTCTATTTAGTGCATTCTAATCGTGAAAAAATTGGCGGAAATAGTCTTATCACTTGCTTCTTTATAAGTAGCGGAATAAGGGAGTACAGTAGGTTAAACTGATAGTCAAAAGCTGGTTGCTATGTGACTTAAGTTCTTTTGTTTGTATGGTCAGGAGTTGACAAATTCCTGCATGAGAAAGGCATGTTTTTCAAAGCTGAAGCAAAAAATTGGAAAATCTTAAAAACGATAAATTCCACGAATAAAATGTATTTAACATAAAGTGTGTGTTCTAATGTGCTCTACATTTTTTGTGTGGTAAGTTTTTGTCCATCTCTTATGGTTTAGCAGTTATGCAAAATTCCGTTAAATTCATCCAGAATAAAGTAGTCTTCAGAGGCTATTCCCAGAACATTCTAAACATACATTTTATTTGTCAGGTAAATATCTTTAATATACGAAATTTTAATCAAAATCGCTAGAGCCATTTTTGAGAAAATCAAAATTTTTGAAAAAAGTTCCATGTAAAGGGTAATTTAGGGTGGGGGGAATTTTCTCAAAATCTTTCTGTCGCATCCCTGGAGAATACTAAACATAAATACCAAGTTTGGTATTTTACCGACTTTTCGTTTTTGAGTTATCGTGTTCACATATACACGGATCTTTTTCTGAAAATACTTTTTCTGAAAATACTTTTTTTGGACACAGGAGGCCCTAAAACGTATATTTCTGGTTAAATCTCGATATCGAATTTTTGGGTGGAGTGCAATATCTTCTCTACACACTATGTACAAGTACTGTAGAGAAAGTAAAAAAACTCTGTTCGCCCGTGAATTTGTTGACAGAAATTCCCGTTGACTAATAGGAGAATAACATTTCCAAGGAAACCACACGCTTATTATCGAGACACTTTACAACATGAAGACAAAGCAACGATTGAGGCAGCTTACAATTGAAAAGCGTTTCTTTGAACGTCCTGCGCCGCTTCTACACAGTGGCATAATACCGAGGTCACTGCTGCCTCGGCAGAGACGTATATAAGAGGTTGTGGCCTTAGAATAAAACGAAGGCACGGTATAACTGGTAAGTCGTAAGATATGGACAACTTACTACACAGAAAATTAGATCTTGACAAAAACACAGTTTATGTATATGCATTATATATCATTTTTATAATCCCCTATGCAAATTAATTGTAATCAATTTCGACCCGAAACTTAAAACCAAATTAATACAAGATATTTTTTAAAATGAATACACTTAAATGTAATTAATATGATATTAATAATACATATTCATGACAGTAACATTTTTGTAGAGCTAATCATTTTCGAGATATTCCTTGTTGTTGTACATGCAAAAAGGACTTCAGTATTGCTTTAGTCCAGTGTATTTCCCTATTTTCCATCTACTTACATCGAAGCAAGTAATAAGACTATTTTTGCTAATATTTATGTCGATTAGCACGATGTAGGTAAAATAATAATTTTTGTATGAATAGTTTGTTTGCAGAACAGGAAGTTGTGAATAGAGCACATCAGAGTTTTAGAGATATTCCTATATATGTGTACAGCATATTTCAAAACGAAATAAAATATGCAAAATACTTGAATTTAAGCATTGTTCAAACATGATTTTTCTGCTTTCCCATACATGCTTTTTTGTGAATTCAAGACTCTTCAAAATATGTATTCTGGTGAAATATGTATACCGAAAGTTTTGGGGTGGAATATGATACACCTCTGCGCAATTTTCTAAACAATAAGATGATAGAAAAAGTTGAATATCTCTCCTTAGAATCAGGATCCTTGGACTTCAGATCAACAGAACTGATTTACTGATAAACATCTTCTCTAAATCATTGTTAACTTCCAAGGTTCTTTGACGTCTGTAATTAATTGCAATGCGCAAAGTCGTTAAAGAGCCTTTATCGATTGTTAAAGTTAATTGTTTTATAGGTTATAGAAGCAAGAGCGAAAACTCAAAAGGGGTGCAGCATGTTATGAACTTGCACGAATAGTAATTTAGCAAAACGAGCTAATAAATTCTGCAGAGCATGAGAGCAATAATTAAAAGTAATACCTCTCACAAACAGCTAGTTAAAACGCAATTTTCATAGTGGATACCTCTGAGTAAAAAACAGTGTGCTTAGGCATGCAGATCGTGCGCGAGTTTCCTAACCTCTAGCGTCGATTATCGTCGATTAGTTTGTTCGTCCGCTTGTCGAACTTGTGATCTATTGCATTCCATAAATACGCTATTTTCTATGGTACGTTGAATGAATGAACACAGTTAATTGTATTGTTTTTTTATTTTTCTGCTCGTACTATGTACATAGTGTATAGAGAAGGTGTTGTATTGCACCCAAAAAGTCGATACCGAGATTTCACCGGGAATATATGTTTTGAAACCCCTTGAATCCAAAAAAAATATTTTGTACAAAAATGTCTGTACACTAATGTGTGTGTTTCTGTCTGAGGGCAGCTTAGCTAAAAACGAAAAGGCATTGATACCAAATTTGGTATTTCACTTTGATATATTCTAAGGATGCGACACGAAGATTTTCAAGAAAATCCCCCCATGTCCAACCACCTTTTACATGGAAGATATTTCGAAAATGTTTATTTTCTCAAAAATGGCTGTAACGATTTTGATTAAAATACCTTAGGTTTAAGATAGGTTTATGACAAACGAAATGTATATCTGGAATTTTCTGGGAGTAGCCTCTGAAGACCTCTTCATTCTGGATGACTTTTGTAAAATTGGTAAACGCTAAGAGATACGCAAAAAAAGTGATAGTTTTTAACGCCCGCTTTAACTACTTGTGGCGCCGCAGGCGATGACACTGATGATACATGAATGAAGATGGAGCACCGGTGGAAAATCCGCCCCTGCGCCGCTTTATCCACCACAAATCTCAATGCGGTCGCTTGGATTCGAACCAGGACCGTCTAGATGAGAGACGAGTAGTCTAACCACTCGGCCATGGCGCGGCCGCTACACAAAATATGTAGATCTCAACTACTGAGATATTTTCAGTCTGACTCTACCTATCCAACTCCTGTCCTACATACGGCTTGTGCGAACGAGAAACGGGAAGAAAAATATCTTCCTGTTTGAGAAAAGTTTAAGTACCTAGTTTAAAATTTAAACAATCAAGAATATCTGGGAAACGAATAACTCTACAATAAATGTATGACATAAATTGGGTGTTCTAAGGAGATTCACATTTTGTACTTTTGGTTATGCAAAAGTTGTCCAGAATGAAGAGGTCGTCAAATCAATTCCCAGAAAATTATATATTTTATTTGAAAGTAAATATCTTTATTATATGGTATATTAATAAAAATGTTAAAGCAATTTTTGAGAAAAAAAAAATTTGCTCAATTTTTTCAATATAAATAGTAGTTTGATGCGGAATTTTTCTGAAAAATCTTCGTGTTAGAAGGCACTAAACATAAATACCAAGTTTGATATGTAACTGATATTTCGTTTTGAGTTATACTGTCCACAGACACACACGAACTTTTTCCTTAGAAATCTTTTTGGATTCAGGGATCCTCAAAACATGAATTTCCAGTGAAATCTCAGTATTGAATATTTGGATTAAATATAATACCTTCTCTACCTATCTGAACATTGTACATATGTATAGGTTCAGATAGGTAGAGAAGGTATTATATTTAATCCAAATATTCAATACTGAGAAAATAAAAAGTGGCAGAATAAGGTTTAGTTGCGACAAGCTTCTGCTCTTAGAAAATGCAATTTTTAGCACTGCCCATAGATGACTATGAGAGCAAGAAGAAGGACTTCATTGGAAGATATTAAACTTAAATACCAAGTTTGGTATTTAACCAACTTTTCGTTTTTGAGTTATAATATTCACAGACACGCGGATACACATACGAACGTTTTTCTTAAAAATGTTTTCTTCGGATTCTGGGGACCTCAAAACAAATTTCCGGTGATATATTGACATCCAATTTTTGGGTAAAATGCAACACTTTCTCTCCGTGTTAATTATGTGCTTATCTGTCACCAAGATTCCTGTTCACATCCGCTGATTTATGTGAAAGTTGTATGTTACAAATTAATTTTCATATTGGAAGTGTTATAATATGATTACAGTGGTATTGACCAAGTTAAGGAGCTTATTAGTTTACTATATTAATACTATTATAGATATATTATTTATTCGGAACATCTTAAAAACTGTTAACTTCTCAAAAAATGTATATGATACAAATTGCATGTTTTAATGAGATCTACACTTTTGTGTGGTACCTTTTGTCTATCTCTTACGGTTTACCAGTTATAAAAAAGTTATACAAAGTAATGAAGAATGAAAAGGTCTTCAGAGATTATTCTCAAAAATTTCTATATATACATTTCGTTTCTCATGAATATATCTCAAACATATGCCATTTTGTAAAACTCATTAGAGCTTTTTAACGAGAAAATCAGAATTTTCGAAAAGTTTGTTGTAAAGAGTAGATGAGGATGTGGGGTGTTTTCTTTAAAATCTTCGTGTTGCATCCTTGAAGATTCTGAACTTAAATACCAAATTTGGTGTTTAAACGGCCTCTCGTTTTTGAGTTATGCTGCTCACAGAAATACACACACACATTTTTCTAAAAACACTTTTTATCGTATTCAAGGGGTCTCAAAAGGTGTATTTCCGGTGAAATTTCAGGATCGGATTTTTGTGTGAAATACAATAGCTTCTCCACCCACTGTAATCATTGTACATAAGTGCTAGATAAAGTAAAAATAAATTGAATAAAATGGAAATAATAATGTTCTCAATATGAAAACGACTAATTACATTTACTTTCCGACGTAATATCCAGCGACTTTTATTCAAGACCTTTATTTCCTTCTACAACGCTTAGTTTATAGATATTGCAAAGTCTGAGCTTAAATATCCCACTCTGTATAATTACTTACAGATTATATAACTGTACAGAACTCAAAAAAATCTGATGTGTACCATTCACATGACTTTCTCTATATCCCTGCAACAAATTATTCTTAAAAAGCTTAGGCTTCTATTTACTTCATGCTAATCTAGTAGCAGAAATAGTCTTATTACTTTCTTCCTTGTAAGTAGAAAGGAAATAAGGGAGAAGCATAGGTTAAAGCAATAGTTAAAAGCTGGTTACTATGTGATTGAAGTTCCTTTATTTGCATGAACATGAGTTGACAAATTCCTGTATTAGAAAAGTTAAGATTTTCGACCCTGAAAACAAAAACAAGGAATATCTCAAAAACGATCAACTCCAAGAAAAAACTATATACAACATAAATTGTGTGTTTTAATGTGCTCTACGTTTTTCCTGTGGTAAGTTTTTGTCTATTCTTACGGTTTAGCAGTTATGTAAAATTTCGTAAAATTCACTCAGAATAAAGTAGTCTTCAGAGGCTTTTCCAAAAAATTGAAAATATAGATTTTATTTCTCAGGTAAATATCTTTAATATACGATATTTTAATCAAAATTGTTAGTACCATTTTTTAGAAAATCAAAATTTTCGAATAGTGGGTAGTTTGGGGTGGGGGGATTTTTCTCAAAATCTTCGTGTCGCATCCCTGGAAGATACTAAACTAAAATACCAAGTTTGATATTTTACCGACTTTTCGTTTTTGAGTTATCGTGTTCACAGACACACGGGCACACACACACACACACACACGGACCTTTTTCCGAAAATGCTTTTTTTTAGATAAAGGAGACCCTAAAACATGTATTTCCGGTGAAATCTCGACATTGAATTCTTGGGTGGAATGCAATACTTCCCTATCCCTATGTACATTGTACATACGGGGCTAGAGAAAGTAAAAACTGAGGGGAATTGGAGGTTAAGAAGATATGAAGTAAAACACGTGTTCCGTGAATAGAAGATTTTTCTTTTGTTATTACTAAAAATCGGAAGTGTTCCATTCACATGACTTTCTCTAAATCTCTACATCTCTCTCTACAAATTATTTTTTAAAAAATTATTCTATCTACTTCATGCTAATCAAGATAAACATTAGTAAATATAGTTCTTATTCCTTGCCTCCCTTAAGTAGAAAGGAAATAAGGGAATATATTAGACTAAAGCGATAGTAAACTCCTTTAAAAGCAGGTTGCTGTGTGATTGAAATCCATTTCTTTGCATAACCAGGATTTGACAAAATATGACAAAAGTTCATGTATTTTATATGAAACCAATAACAAGGAATATCTCAGAATTGGTCAATTCCACGAAAAAAATTAAATAAATTATACCTATGTTTTAATGAGATATGCATTTTTATTTAGTAAGTTATTGTCTATGTCTTACGGTTTATCAGTTACGCCAAATTCATCCAGAATGAAGATGTATTCAGAGGCTAATTCCAGAAAAATATTTGTCATAAAATATTTTATATACGGTATTTTAATCAAAATCGTTAGAGCCACTTTTGAAAAAAAAAAATGTCGAAATGTTTCCATGTAGGTAAATGGTAGTTGGTGGGAGGATTTTCTTGAAAAGCTTCCTGTCGCATCCTTTGAAGATATTGAACTTAAATACCAAGTTCAATATTTTCATATTTGAGCTATTGTGCCCACATAAAAACACACACTGAAATGTTTCAGAAAATTCTTTTTTTTTTACTTTCTCTAGCCCGTATGTACAGAGATTTCACCGGAAATACATATACGAAAAAAACATTTTTAGAAAAAGGCCCGTGCTTGTGGACAGCATTGCACAACAACGATAAGTATCCACCCACCGCAAAGTATCTATCTTCCTATGGCCTTTTTTTGGAAAATTATGATGAATTTAAAATTACCTTAACGATTTCAACTAAAATCCCATACATTATAGATATTTACATCCCAAATAAAATATTTATCTTGAATATTATGGAAATAGCCTCTGCAGACACGTCATTCTGGATGAATTTTGCCGAAGTTTTCTTAACTGCTAAACCGTAAGAGATAGACAAAAACTTACTGCACAAAAAACGTAGATCTCGTCAAAACACCCAATTTATGTCATTTACGTTTTTTCTGTGGAAGTAACCGTTTCCGAGATATTCCTTGTTGGTTTCAATTGTAAAGTACTTTACCTTTTCTCAGATAGGAAGTGTCCGTTTTTCTTGTGTTCTACTGCTGGCCAAGCAAAGAAGCTATTTGCAATGACAATCTCATAGCGACAGTTTTTAGAACATTTGACTATCATTTTAGCCTAGTGCATTCCTTAGTTTCCATCTGCTTAAAAGTAACTAAGTAATAAGGCCATTTTGCTAATGTTAGTCTGGAATCATGATAGCTTTTAAAACATTTAAATATCACTTTAGAATAGTGCATTTCTTTAATTCCCTGCTACTTATAAGGAACTAAGTAATAACATTCTGTTAAAGTTTATCTCGATTAGCATGGTGTAGAAAGAAGAAGAATCTTTTATAAGAAGCTTGGAGCAGCTAGAAGAACTCTGTGGGTGTAACACATCAGATTTGTTTTATTCGGGGAGTCTCAAAACATGTACTTCCGGTGAAATCCTGGTATCGTATTTTTGGTGGAATATAATATATTGTCTATACACTATGTACATATACAGGCCGTTTCAAAACAACACCAAACGAAGATAGCGTCGATTAGGTTACACTTTGACTTGTCCGAAACTTGATGTCCCAACTTTCAAACTCTTCTGTTTAAAATGTTATGTGTGTTTAAAAATCGCACACATTTAGGATTAGGCATCGAAGAACAACGTTTGTCAT
This sequence comes from Hymenopus coronatus, assembly GCA_030762935.1. Classification (NCBI taxonomy): domain Eukaryota; kingdom Metazoa; phylum Arthropoda; class Insecta; order Mantodea; family Hymenopodidae; genus Hymenopus; species Hymenopus coronatus. The sequence continues at coordinate 137,030,826 of CM060896.1, forward strand.
ACGCCACACCCACATGCTACGTTTTCCATTACTAAGGTGACCTGTCCCACGCCGGCGTGTCTATCAAACCACGCCTACACCACCTGGGATATTCACTACCAACTGGCATCTCTCTTGGAGTGGACCAGGTACGTGCCATTTGGTTATGTACGACTGCCTAATCCATGGTGATTTTATGGCAGTTTTTGTATGTGCCGAATTTAGAGCTGAAAATTATATTCACGTATCACGTACGGTATGACCAACAAGGTCCACATCTTCGTTTGGTGTCGTTTTGAAACACCATGTATAGTACGTGTAGAGAAAATAATACGAGGGGAGGTAACTTTAATTAGTAGTTTAAGAATTGAAAGTAAGAAAACATTCTGTTAGAAAGCTCGCAGAAGTTTTAATAAGAGATACTATCGGAATCGAACCGCAGATTTGAAGCGCCTGAGGGAAGACAATGGACTACATTACAAGAAAATCAATTTAAATTCTGTTGCTGATAATTTGCTCTTTATAAAAAGCATGGCAGTTAACGGGAAATGTTGCATATGGTCGCTACCAGTTGCATGCAGTCGATTACGATTTTGTGTTAACCTCAAGACACGTGCGTGACACAGTCCCACTTATAAAACACGAATTGCCTGACCGCAGCAACTGCCTCTGAGGCACGACAATGATACATGCAGTTCCGGCCTTCAAAACAAAACAAAAATATCCCTTTAAGTTCCGTTACATTTTAATGTTGCGGGATTTGGCCGCGAGTTTTGCATTTGCATTCATTAAGCCATGCGATACCAAATCATGTGTTGACCCGCTGAACACGCGTTTCAATTTCTAATTACTTCCTGTAAAAAATCTTATGTGTACCATTCACATGACTTTCTCTACATCTCTGCAACAAATTATTGTTAAAGAGCTAACACTTCTATTTACTTGGTGCTAATCATAAAAATCTGATGTGTACCATTCACATGACTTTCTCCATATCCCTGAAACAAATAATTCTTAAAAAGCTTATACTTCTATTTACTTTATGCTAATCAGAAAAAATTAGCAGAAATAGTCTTATTACTCGCTTCCTTGTAAGTAGAAGCGAAATAAGGGACAACCGTAGGTTAAAGTGATAGTCAAAAGCTGGTTGCCATATCAATGAAGTTCCTTTGTTTATATGGATAGGAGTTGATAAGTTCCTGTATGAGAAAAGTATACGTTTTTCATAGCAGAAACCAAAAATAAGGAATGTCACAAAAACGATGAACTCCACGAAAAAAATGTATATAACATAAATTGTGTGTTTTAAAGTGGTCTACATTTTTTGTGAAGTAAGTTTTTGTCCATCTCTTACGGTTTAGCAGTCATTCAAAATGTAGTAAAATTCATCCAGAATAAACTACTCTTCAGAGACTATTCCCAGAAAATTCAAGATATACATTTCATTTGTCAGGTAAATATGTTTAGTATCCTAAATTTTAATCAAAATCGTTAGAGCCATTTTTGAGAAAATCAAAATTTTCGAAAAAAGTTCCATGTAAAGGGTAGTTGGGGGTGGGGGATTTTTCTCAAAATCTTCGTGTCGCATCCCTGGAAGATACTAAACTTAAATACCAAGTTTGGTATTTTACCGACTTTTCGTTTTTGATTTATCGTGTTCACAGACACACACACACACACACACACACACACGGACCTTTTTGTGAAAATGCTATTTTTGGACATTGGGGACCCTAAAACATATATTTCCGGTGAAATCTCGTTATCGAATTTTTGGTGGAGTGCAATACTTCCTCTACACACTATGTACATAGTGCGTATGGAGAAAGTAAAAAAGTAGCAGAAATGGTCTTATTATTTGCTTCCTTGTAAGTAGAAGCGAAATAAGGGAGTACCATAGGTCAAAGTGATAGTCAAAAGCTGGTTGCTATGTGACTGAAGTTCCTTTGCTTGTATAGACAGCAGTTGACAAATTCCTGTATGAGAAAAGTATACGTTTTTCATATCAGAAACCAAAAACAAGGAATGTCTAAAAAACGATGAACCCCATTAAAAAAATGTGTATAGCATAAATTGTGTGTTTTAACGTGCTCCACATTTTTTGTGTAGTAAGTTTTTGTCCATCTCTTACGGTTTAGCAGTTATTCAAAATGTCGTAAAATGCATCCAGAATAAAGTACTCTTCCGTGGTTATTCCCAGAAAATTCAAGATATACATCTTATTTGTCAGGTAAATATCCGATATTTTAATCAAAATCGTTAGAGCTATTTTTTAGAAAATCAAAATTTTCGAAAAAAGTTCCATGTAAAGGGTAGTTGGGGGGTGGGGGGGATTTTTCTCAAAATTTTCGTGCCGCATCCCTGAAAGATACTAAACTTAAATACCATGTTTGGTATTTTACCGACTTTTATTTTTTGAGTTATCGTGTTCACAGACACACGGACACACACACCCGGACCTTTTTCCGAAAATGCCTTTTTTAGATAAACGGGACCCTAAAACATAGAATATATGATGTGTTTCATTCACATGACTTTCTCTACATCACTGTAACAAATTATTGTTAAACAGCTTGTTCTTCTATCTACTAAATGATAATCGAGATGAGCATTAGCAGAAAATCTCTTAATTACTTGCTTCTTTGAAATAAGGGAATGTACCAGGCTTAAACGATAGCCAAATCTTTTAAAATCTGGTTCCATGTGGTTGAAATCCATTTCTATGTATTGCCAGGAGTTAGAAATTTCCGTAGGTATGTGAAAAACTTTAAGTATTCTAATACTGTAACAAATAATAAGCAATATCTCCAAACTGGTCACCTCTACGAAAAAAAATGGAGATTAAATAAATTATGTGCTTTAACGAGATCTACAATTTTTACGAGTATATAGTAATTTTTGTCTATCTCTTACCGTTTACTAGTTACGCAAAATAAATAGGCCCTCAGAGGCTATTCCCAGAAATTTCAAGATATGCGTTTTATTTGCGTGTAAATGTCTCTAATGTACGGTATTTTAACCAAAATGGTTAGAGCCATTTTTTGAGAAAATAAAAATTTTCGAAAATGTTTCAATGTAAAGGATAGTTTGACCAGGGGGATTTTCCACAAACACTTTTTTCGCTTTTTTTATACAGGGGACCCCAAAACGTCTAGTTTTGGTGAAATCTCAGTATCGAAATTTTGCGTGGAATGCAATATCTTCTCTACACATTATGTACATAGTACGTGTAGAGAAAGTAAAAACTAACATACAAATTAATATAAATCTGAAATTTTTACTTTCTCTACATGTACTATGTACATAGTGTATAGAGAAGGTATTGTATTGCACCCAAAAATTCGATACCGAGATTTCACCGGCGTTTCAGGGTCTCCTGGATCCAATAAAATCATTATTAGAAAGTATGTGTATGTGTGTCAGTGTGTCTGTGAATACGATAACTCAAAACGAAAAGCCTGTAAAACACCAAACTTGGTATTCAAGATTAGTATCTTCCAAGGATGCGACACGAAGACTTTGAGGAAAGTCCGCACATACTTTATATGGAAAAAATTTCGAAAAATTTCATTTTCTCAAAAATGGCTCTAACGATTTTGATTAAAATACCGTGTATTAAAAATATTTATATTACAAATAAAATGTATATCTTGACATTTCTGGAAATAATTATTAAAGACCTCTTTATTCTGAATTAATTTTGCGTAACTGGTAAACCGTAAGGGATAGACAAATATTTACCACACAAAAAGTGTAGATCACGTTAAAAACACAATTTATGTCATATACCTTTTTTTCGTTCGAATTGACTACTTCTGATATGTTATTTAAATACTTAAACTTTTCTCAGACGGAAAGCTGTAAATCCTGGCATTGCATAGATACGGATTTCAGCCACATAACAACCGACATATTAAAGATTTGACTATCGTTTTAGCCTAATGTATTCCCTTATTTCCCTGCTACTTCTGTGTGTATGTATGTATGTGTGTACAGCATAACTCCAATAAGAACATCGAATAAACATACAACTTTATTAAGTATCTTCCAAAGTTGCGTAATTAAAATTATTAAGGAAATTCCCCACTCATAACTGTTCTTTGCAGTGAAAATGCAAAAAATAACTCACTAGCTAATCATAAAACAAGTAACTGAAAACGAAGTATGCAACTGCTTTTTATTACTTTCTCTAGCCCCATATGTACAATGTACATAGGGATAGAGAAGGTATTGTAATGCACCCAAAAATTCGATACCGAGATTTCACCGGAAATATATGTTTTGGTGTCCCCTGAGTCCGAAATTTTTTTTTTTAAAAAAAGGTCCGTGTGTGTGTGTCTGTCTGTCTGTCTTTGGACAGCATAGCCCCAAAACAAAAAGACCGTTAAATACCAAACTTGGTATTTAGGTTTAGTATCTTCCAAGGATGCGACACGAAGATTTTCAAAAACATCCTCCCACCACAAACTACCCTTTACATGGAAAACATTTCGAAAATTTTGATTTTCTTAAAAATGGCTCTAACGATTTTGATTAAAATCCCGTATATTAAAGCTATTTATGTCCGAAATAAAATGTATATCTCGAATTTTTTGGAAATAGCCTCTGAGGACCTCTTTATTCTGCTGAATTTTTTGCTTAACTGCTAAACCGTAAGAGATGGGAAAAAAACGTACACACAAAAAATGTTCCTCATGACAAAACACACAATTTTTGTCCTTTACGTTTTTATTGTGGAGGTAACCGTTTTCGAGATATTCCTTGTTATTGGTTTCAATTGGGAAGTACTTAAAACTTTTCTCACACAGGAAGTGTCTGTTTTTCTTTTGTTCTACTCCTGGCCAAGCAAAGAAGTGACTACGGCATAACGATAGTTTTTAAAACATTTGACAATCACTTTAGCATAGTGCATTCCCTTATTCCCTTCTACTTATAAGGAACTAAGTAATAACATTCTGCTAACATTTATCTTGATTAGCATTGTGTACAAAGAAGAAGAATCTTTTGTAGGAGTTTTGTAGAGCAACTAGAGAAAGTCATGTGAGCGTAACACATCAGATTTTTTGTTCTGCAATTGATAAATGCATATAAATGTTTTAAAGGAATTCTCTTTATAGTTTGGCGCTTAACTCCGTCCACCATTTATTTCTTGATTAAGTATTTTCTGTGTAATACTAGTAACTTATGTTTTATTTCCTAAGAGATGTTAATATTTGTTTCTTCTTTGTTTCAGGTAAATATTACATTCCATTGCATGCTTTCTCGTGGTGAAGAGGTAGGTAGGACATTATATAGTTATCATTAGGGCGCGGATATTGATGACAGTTCATCTTTCCTTTTCATCCTTTGCAATGCCTGTAAATACATAATTCCAGGATACGAGCTGCTGATTGTATAAATGTTGAGTTTTTGTTGTTGTCATTTTTCACAGTTTTAACTTATTGTAAAATAAATTAAGCCATATTCAGCCATATTTTACTTTCTGTACTTGTACGTAGTACATAAGCAAAGAAGGTACCTATTACACTCCACCCAAAAATTATATTCCGAGATTTCACTGGAATTAGATTCCGCTGTATTCGATATAAAGTTTTTTTTTTTTTTTATAAGAATGTCCGTGTTTGTGTATATGTGTATGTGTGTGTGACCTGTGATCACATGACTCAAAAACGAATAGTCGGTTAAATACCAAACTTGATATTTAAGTTAGTGAAGACTTTACATGGAAGATATTTCAAAATTTTAGATTTTCTCAAAAATGACTTTTATAATTTTTATTAAAATACTGTATATTAAAGATAGAAAATAAAAAGTATATCTTGAATTTCTTGCGAATAGCCCCTGAAGTTCTTTTCATTCTGCATGATTTTGATATAACTGTAAACACAAACATACTTACTACACAAAAAAATATTGACCTCATTAAAACACCACACCCAATTTACGTCATACACAGTTTTGTAGAGGATTAACCATTTCCGAGATATTCCTTGTTATTGGTTTCAGTTTTAAATTACTTGAACTTTTCTCTTTTTGACCTTTTCATATCTCTCTTGTTTTGCTCCTGACCATAGAAAGAGAACCGAATCAAAATGACGATCACATAGTGAAAGCTTTTAAAGGATTTCACTGTCACTTTAGCCTAGTGTATTCACTTATTTTCCATCTACATATAAGGAGAAAAGTGATTAGACCAGTTTTGGTAATGTTTATGATGTTTATGTTTAGTATGATGTAGACAAAGGAATAAACTTTTGTAAAAACAGTTTGTTTGCAGATCAGATAGAGAAAGTCCCTAAATGGAACACATTACATTTTTTAGTAGATCTGACAACCAAACAGTGAATTTTACTGGAGAACACTTCCGGGCTATGATTGTTTACAATTTGAAATCGTCATTAACGCGTAAAGAAATGTAAAGAGTGGATTTGAAATGTAGGTATTTAGTCAAGAACCCTCATCTAAGGCAACAATTTATGATTAAAACCAGATCGGTTTTCTTCTAATGGTGAATTTAATGAAGGACACCTAAGAACTGATGTTCCTGATGAAAATATTGTCGCTGCTTGAAGAAGATCGAAGGACATCTGAATCTATTCAGACGACATTGGGCATCGGTATGATTCAAGTCCAAAACATTTTAATCAACAGTTGATATGAGAAAACTTTGTTGTTGATAGATTCCATATAAACTGACTTCCGAACAAATATTAAAGCATTGATTGGTACAGAAAATCTCGTACCTCATATTTGGTTTGAAATAGGTATCGTTATTGGAGGCGGCACAGAGGATGAGTGGTTAGACGGCTTGCCTCCCACCTAGGCGGCTGGGTGCGAACCCAAGCGCCCGCATGTGGGATTTGTGGTGGACGAAGCGGCGACTGGGTGCGTTTTCTCTGGGTTTCTGGTTTCCCACTTATTCCACCAATTGCTCCATCATCACATTTCCTATAATACTTTTCGCTTTAATGTCATATCATCCACTCCCTCACACTCATGCTTGGCTACTGGCCGACCACTCGTTCTAGGTTCTTCATTCTGTGGTTCGTGCCATTGGTTCCCGACAGGCATCCGCTTGTAAGTCCTAGGGGGGTGGGGGTCAGTCCTAAATATGGAGAGGGTAAGCCGACTACGAAAGAAACATCGTTGTTGGTGAATATGTATGCAAATGGAGCTTTTTTAATATGCAATATATACATACTATAATTTATGAAATAATTATCCAATTTGAATCCAATTTTGTATTGATATTGTGACTACAACCGTAATCGCCAAACGTGTGTGAACGACTTGCTTCGTAATTCATAGCTGATTGGTGGCATCCATTGTTACACTACGTTAGTGGATATCTGTGCGGCAAGTCCTTTTGACATCGCAGTTGTGATTGTTGGGCCTGTGCGAGTTGACACGTGTGGTGTCGGAAGGATCTTTGACATTGACCCCGCATTGATGCACCTGAGTGACAGTTTGTGCGTGCGACTGTTTCTGGAAGTTTCCAGTCACGTGATCAAGAAGTATAAAAAGGGCAACGAAGTCCTGTAGAGCGTTCAGTTTTCACTGGAAATGCATTGCGTGCAACAGTTGAGCTCCGAACTGTAACCGTCGCCGCAAAGAACGTCGAAAAGAAACTATACTACAGATTTGTTTCGAAAGTAGTGACAGTTATTTGTGAGTTGCTCCTGTTTGTAATAATTTATGGAATAAATAAAGAGCTTTCGTCGGAGAGTATTTGTTTTTGTTACAATATTTAGGTGATGCATCCGTGAAATTTTACTAAAAATTGGAAAACTTTATTTTTCGTAATAGAATAATATGCATTCTAAATTTTATGAAAATATATAGCTTTCTTCACTTGATGTGGTTAAACTATTAATTTACTGAAGCTATAAATGCTCAGGCGCCAGCTTATTAATATATACATTCAACTTTAAACCTTATTTGCTCTCAAAACTTTTTCCAACACTTTCATTCTCAATTTACTCCACACGATGCAATTTGTTAATACCTTGTTTCAAAAAGTTTGTAATGCTTTACAAAGGCACATTACAGAAAATGATGATATACTTTTTCGAATTAATGCCCCAATTTTGAAAATTATTTCACTTTGAAAAACACAAGAGTTTTTTAGAGTAAAATAATTGTTTTTCTTAGACTAATTAGAGCTAACATAAAAAAATAATGAGATACACTGGGTTATTCAAAAAGAAAGAACACATTTCAAACTTTTATTGCTTTCAAACTACAAAAGATAGAAGCATGATTTTTAACGCTCATGGAGAGAGAAAGGTTTACAATTGAAATAGCGCGGGGGGTAGAAGTTCCAATCACGGCCGCATTAGCGCTGTTGTTTGTTGTATGTCTGTAGTGAAATGGCGGCGACACCTCAAGAGAAATCATTTTGTGGGCTGCAATTAGCAAAGCTAGAATCCATTGTTGCAGTTCAACGAAAGAATCCCAAAGAAATCCACTTCACGAGCAAGCAACCAACGGTATGGCGAGTTCTAAAACATCGTCTGGACCTGAAGACATACAAACTGCATTGAATCCTGACGACCACAACAAACGGTACGAATTGAACATTGACATGTTAGAAGATGTGGAAGAAGACAATTTTACTTAACGATTAATGTTTTGCAATGAATTTTTTTCATGCAAGATGGTGCCTCGCCTCATTTTTCTTATGACGTCCGACGTCAGTTGAATAACACGTTTGCAGGACGTTGGGTTGCGAGAGGAGGAGCAGATCAACTTTATCGCCGGTGGCCTCCCAGGTCTCCAGATCTCACTCCGTGTGATTTTTATCTATGGGGTTACTTAAAAGGCCGTATTTTTATCCCTCCTATGCCTGGCACTCTTAAGATCTACGACATTGAATTGTTGAAGCTCTAAATTCGATAACTGGAGACCAGCTGATTCATGTGTGACAAAAAATGTGCCACCGTTTTGGCACATGTCGTGTAACACACGGTGCTCATGTTGAATGCATATTATAAAAATGCACACTTTTCCATCTCCATGAACGTTGGAATCATGTTTCTATCTTTTGTAGTTTGGAAGAAATAAATATTTGAAATCTGTTCTTTCTTTTTGAATAACCCTGTATTTGTACACTCATTTTTTGAAAAGCTGGTGTTTTATGTGAAACTTTTTAAACTTGCATCACGTGGGTCATTTTTATTAAAACAATGAATTTAAATAAGAGAATATGATTATTATTTAAATAACAAACTAGAATTTCTAGAACCAGCATGACAAAAATATAATCATGGTTGTTATTGTTATTATTATTATTATTATTACATCATAATACTATCTGGTTTTTACATTACATAACATTACAATCTGTGGGTCATGTTTTTAGGTTAGACACAGAGTAACTCTAGGATTTAGAACAGCAGTGCGATCTGACAAATGTGTACAGAAATAGAGAAACATATAACTTCACTCCTAAGGTGATGTACCTTGCCTTTTGCTGTAAGAAAAGTCGTGAAATGACGTAATTAGAGCATTTAGCGGTATAAGGTGTCGAATATCACGGTAAACCTCGCTTCAGTGACTGCGTACATTGCCTGGAAGGTCGTTGGCCGTGACGCCTTCTCAAGGGTTTCCTCTTAATGAACACAAATGCTCCTCAATTTAAATGCTTTTATCTCTCCTTGGAGACAACCAAAAGACGCTCTCCAGCATGACCTGGGGAGGACAAATCATGGTTAAGGTCCTGCCAGACATAGACTAACATCGTCATCGTGGATTAAATCACGGCCCCTTAGAGCGCGGCGCCTGCATTCTTCTGTGGGGAGAGAAGTATTTTGTTTTACAGCCACCTACGGAACGGAAGTACTGAATAATACTCTTGAGGACTGTCTGGTTTCTCAACCTAGAGGTGCCGCTTTTGATTCCTGGCTGCTTTGGGGCGGAAAATGTTTGTTTACGCATGTTTAGGCTTTCTCAGCCGGCGTCTATCCAATAAAATGTTGTTTCTGGCGGTTTGGTCCTGTGATATAAAAACACCTGACGTTTCGCCCGCCATTCCATCGGTCATCCTCAGAAGGATAGGTGTTGAAGACATTAGGATTGGGCTATTTAAGAGTGTTTATTTAGAAATAAACGCCATATCCGAAAATAACATTCAATAACCATGCATAACATACCAGCGTTAGACTTTTAATAGCATCTTATATTATTAATTTTAACATTATCGGGTTCCTATAGCCTACACTTGGTTTTCATTTCAGTTTTTTTTTCTGTTTTACCTATCTTCCAAACTATTGACATTGTATGAAAAAATGCATCAGAATTGTGATGCACATTAAAAAAAAATCTGATGTGTGTACATCTCTGCAATGAAGTATTGTTAAAACGTTTATACTTCTATTTACTTCAAGCTAAGCCAGAAAAAATTAGCATAAATACTCTTATTACCTGCTTCCTTGTAAGTATAAGAGAAACAAGGGAATACCATAGGCAAATGATAAAGCGATAAAAGCTTATTGCTATGTGATTGGAGTTCCTTTGTTTGTATGGCACGAGTTGACAAATTCTCGTATGAGAAAATTATAAGTATTTTAAAATTGAAACTAATAACAAGGGATATTTTAACAAACGCTCAACTCCATGAAAAAATGTATATAACTAAATTGTGTGCTTTAAGAGCTCTACATTTTTTAAGTAAGTTTTTGTATAACCCTTACGGTTTACTAGTTATGCAAAATTCATCCAGAATAAAGATGTCTTCATAAGCTATTTCCAAAAATTCAAGATACTATTTTATTTGTCATATAAATAAGTTCATTATACGATATTTTAGAAAAATCGTTATTAATTTTTTTAAAAAAAATTCGAAAACAATGTCCATGTAAAGGGTAGTTGGGGTGGCGATCTTCATGAAAATCTTCCTTGGAAGATACCAAACCTAAATACCAAATTTGGTATATAATGGTCTTTTGGCTTTTGTGCTATGCTGTCCAAAGACACACACACACACAGACACACGCGGACCTTTTTCTAAAAATGCTTTTTTACGGACTAAAGGGACCCCAAAACATATATTTCCGACGAAATTTCGATATCTAATTTTTGGATGGAATACATTCTCTATCTACATTGTACATGCGGGCTAGAGAAAGTAAAAATGCTGAAAATATCAATAGCGAGAAAACAAGGAAAGATTTGAATTCATGGCTCATATTAAAATCCTCCAGATTGGTAGGTTGGGTCCTCAGCTTTCCTTTTTACTTTCTCTATAGGCACTATGTACGTAGTGTATAGAGAATGTATTGCATGCACTCCACCAAAAAATTCGATACCGAGATTTCACCGGAAATATATGTTTTAGGGTCCCCTTTATCTAAAAAAAGCATTTTCGGAAAAAGGTCCGTGTGTGTGTGTGTGTGGTGTGTCCGTGTGTCTGTGAACACGAAAACTCAAAAACGAAAAGTAGGTAAAATACCAAACTTGGTATTTAAGTTTAGTGTCTTACAGGGATGCGACACGAAGATTTTGAGAAAAATCCCCCACCCCCAACTACCCTTTACATGGAACTTTTTTAGAAAAATTTGATTTTCTCAAAAAGGGCTCTAACGATTTTGATTAAAATTTCGTATATTAAACATATTTACCTGACAAATAAAATGTATATCTTGAATTTTCTGGGAATAGCCTCTGAAGAATAGTTTATTCTGGATGAATTTTACTAAATTTTGAATAACTGCTAAACCGTAAGAGATGGACAAAAACTTACTGCACAAAAAATGTAGAGCACGTTAAAACACACAATTTATGTTATATACATTTTTCTTTTCTGTCCTATACTTCTTGCCTTGCTGCTTTTCAATAATGTTTAAATTATTTTATGGCATTAAAATTAAAATATCGATTTTTTGTGATTTTCCATGACATTTCAGTTACGCATATCCTTGGAAGTGTTTTGGTGTCCTCTTCTCCTAAAAAGTGAAACATTTTTTGAAGCGAACTTAATTGGTATTGTTCATAAAATAGGAGACCAAGATGACGAAAGAAGCTATAAACAGAATACTCCAGTAATTTGTTGCGGAATTCCAGGCGCAACTCTTGAGGAATTCTTAGCAACATTTTACAGTTAGTGTACAGCTTCTTCCGGAGGCATTGCTGTTGCAACTAATGCGTTCACCGAACCAGGATATAGGTAGTATATCATCATAACATTTGAAGAAATAGAGGAAGTACTTCACTTTTCTGGTCTACAGCATCTCTGCGACAGATAAAGAGTAACATCTCCGCAACACCGTTAGAAAACGAGAAAAAAGTTTACCAAACAATCAACCATGAACGGTACTCTAACCTGGCAATTCACAGAAGCAGGTAAAACACAACGCCTGTTAATTGTTCCTCATCATCGATACGTTATGGGAACGTAACAATGACTGGCACTTCTGTGGCGTGAGTCTAGAGCGCTACAGGCTGACACAGAAACTTGGGATCATGCCTATCGCCAACCCTTGAGGTGTGATACTCTTTTAGCCCCCCCAAATATTTACTACGGTGTGCTGAATCCCTCAGTTCTTTTGTTCTTTATTTACTTTCTCTATATTCACTTTGTACACAGTGCATAGAGAAGGTATTGTATTGCACCCAAAAATTCGAAACCGAGATTTCACCGGAAATATATGTTTTTAGACCCCCTGAATCCAAAAAAAGCATTTTTAGAAAAATATCCGTGTGTGTGTCTTAAGTTTGGTTTTGTCCAAGGATGCGACACGAAGATTTGCAAAAAAAAATCCCCCCGCTCCAAACTACCCTTTACATAGAAAACATTTCAAAAAATTTGATTTTCTTAAAAATGGCTCTAACGATTTTGATTAAAATATCGTATATTAAAGATATTTAACTGACAAATAAAAATATATCTTGAATTTTCTGGGAATAGCCTCTGAAGACTATTTTATTCTGGATGAATTTTACAGAATTTTGCATAACTGTAAAGTGTAAGAGATGGAAGAAAACTTATAACACAAATATGTAGAGCACGTTAAAACACACAATTTGTATTATATCTTTTTATCTTGGAGTTGATTGTTTTTTAGATATTCCTTGTTATTGGTTTCAGCTTTGAAAAACATACTTTTCTCATACAGGAATTTGTCAACTCCTGTCCATACAAAGAAAGGAACTTCAGTCACATAGCAACCAACTTTTGACTATCACTTTAACCTATGGTACTCCCTTATTTCGCTTCTACTAACAAGGAAGCAAGTAATAAGACTATTTTTTGGTAATTTTTCTCGATTAGCATTAAGTAAATAAAAGTTTTAGCTTTTTAATGATAATGTGTTTCAGAAATGTAGAGAAAGTCATGTGAATGGAACACATCAGATTTGTTTTCTCATTTGTATAGCCCCCTTTAACTTGAATGGTCATATCGGGGGCTTTGACTTGTGAAACAACTCGTATTACTGTAGGTTTAGAACATTAGGTAAATCATTCTATATCACTAAACACACACATTCACTCTCACATTCATAATTCCAGACTTTTTGGGGGATAGGGAATAATTCCGTTTAAAGAAAAATTCCCCACCCCAGCCGGGAATCGAACCCGGAACCTCCGGATGACCAATTATCTTGTTTTGCTGCTCTGTTAGAAATCAGAGTGTGTATACGAGGGCAAAATATGTATTTAGAATGCTATTTATCTAAAAACAATTGAAATATTTTTACCTTCTCTACGCTTACTATGTAAAGAGTGTAGGTATAGAGAATTGTATTTCATTACAAAAATTGATTTTGAGATTTCACCGGAAATACATGTTTTGAGATCCCTTAATAAAATAGAAATCTGTGTGTGTGAGAGAGAGAGAGAGAGAGAGAGAGGGAGGGAGGGAGAGTGAGTGAGTGTGTGAACAGCATAGCTCAAAAACTAAAAGATCGTAAAATAGCAAACTTAATGACACGAAGATTTTGAGTAAAATCCCCTCATCCCAACCTACACTTTACGTGGAAAACATTTCAAATATTTTGTTTTTCTCAAAGAATGGCTCTAACAATTTAGATTAAATATATTTACATGACAAATAAAATTTATATTTTGAACTTTCAGGAAATAGCCTCTGAAGACCTCTTCATTCTGGATGAATTTTGATAAATTTTGTGTAACTGATAAATTGTAACACATAGACAAAAACTTACACAAGATGTAGATCTCATTAAACCACACAATTTGTCATTCATTTTTCGTGGAACTGACCATTTCCGATGTATTCCTTATTATTGGTTTCAGCTTTAAAATACTTATACTTCTCTCATATGGGAATTTGTCAAATCCTGGTTATGCAAACAAATGAATTTTAATCACTTAGCAACCTGCTTTAAACAGATTTGAACTATCGCTTTAGCCTAGTGTATTCTCTTATTTCCATTCTGCTTGCAAGAAATAAGTAACAAGATCATTTCTGTTAATATTGATCTCGATTAGCATGAAATAGATGGAAGAATAAGCCTTTCAACAATAATTTGTTACGGAAATGTAGAGAAAGTCATGTGAATTGAACACATCAGAATTTTTTTTTTGGTAGCTTAACGTTCTTCAATTTGGTTGGTCATATTTGACGATGAATGAAATCGGTGATTTAACCCTCAAATGATCTCGGGGTGCACGGAGCTTAAAGTTACTCGACATTTGCTTCTCCGGGTAACTCCCCTAAACGTAATTCGTGCTCACGACATGTTACCCCCACACTATCGAGGTGGCCTACTTGAAATGCCTTATATCTTACAGTTACTTTGTATTGCTTTCCGAGTTGATTGCCGATTTTCTCTAACAGTTGCAGTTTAAACATTTGGTGTGAACGCAAAAGTGAATTTGACACACATTTCCGGACTTTGATTTGTTACAACATTTTTATTTATAATTTTATTTAAACATAGGTCTTATAGTGACATCATGTAACAATAACAACTTTAAATACAATATTTACATATTAAATTAATAATTGTATCTAGCTTGTAACATTAGTTATTGGAATTCTAACAATAATACTTATATATTATGTGGTGTTTAATACAACAATGTATTAAAAGTATACAGTATTTTTACAGTGCAGTAGCAAGTTTACAATCTTTTCTGTATTTGAACAATGATGATAAATACTAATTTAAATCGTCATTAGCGTTTGAACAATGGAAGATCATCTTTGAATCAATTTTTTAGTGATGAATTTGATAAAGGACGCTCTAGAACTGCTTGTGATGAAAATATTGCCGCTGTTCGAACAATGCTTGAAGAAAAAGCAAAGATAACTTATTAATTTATTTGGGCGACATTAGGCATCAGTATAATTCTAATCCAAAATATTTGACATCAACAGTTAAACGCGAAATTTTAATTAATTTGGTGTAGAATATTGTTACTGGTGATCAATCTTGGATTTAATGTTGTGATCCTGAAAAGAAAAGTCAACTGACTCAATGGGTCTTTCCAACAGAACTTAAGAACTTAACTGATAAAAACATGCTTTCTAGTTGTTTTTTATAAAACTGGTGATATTGCTTTAGAAGATACACTACCGTTACCCGATCAATGGAAAAATATCTGCTTACAGCAACTTTTTGGAAACATTCGCGAAAAACATCCAAAAGAAAAAAAATCTGATGTGTTCCATTCACATGACTTTCTCTATATCACTGCAACAAATTATTCTATTTACTTCATCCAATGGAGCAAAATTAGCATAAATATTCTTATTACTTGCTTCCTTGTTAGTAGAAGCGAAATAAGGGGTTACCATAGGTTAAAGCAATCAAAACTTGGTTACTCTGCGACTGAAGTTCCTTTGTATTGACACGAGTTCACAAAGTCCTGTATGAGAAAAGTATAAGGTTTTTATAACTGAAACCAAAAACAAGGAATATCTCAAAAACAACCAACTCCACAAAAAAAATGGATATAACATAAATTGTGTCTTTTAAGGTGCTCTACATTTGTTGTGTGGTAAGTTTTCGTCCATCTCTTACGGTTTAGCAGTTATTCAAAATTCTGTAAAATTGACCCAGAATAAAGTAGTATTCACAGGCTACTCTCAGAAGATTGAAGATATACATTTTATTTGTCAGGTAAATATCTTTAATATACGATATTTTAATCAAAATCGTTAGAGCCATATTTTAGAAAATCGAAATTTTCGAAAAAAACTTCCATGTAAAGGGTAGTTGGGGGTGGGGGGATTTTTCTCAAAATCTTCGTGTCACTCCCTGGAAGATACTAAACTTAAATACCAAGTTTGGTATTTTACCGACTTTTCGTTTTTGAGTTATCGTGTTCACAGACACGGACACTCACACACACACGGACCTTTTTCTGGAAATACTTTTTTTGGATACAGGGGACCCTAAAACATATATTTCCGGTGAAATCTCGGTATCGAATTTTTGGTGGAGTGCATATACCTTCTCTATACACTATGTACATAGCATGTATAGAGAAAGTAGTAATGTTACTTAATGACAACGCACCGTCGCAAAACTAACAACTGAGTATCTGGGTGTCCTAAAGGTCAAGAGCATGGACGATCTACCGCACAGCCCTGACCTTGCGATTTAATTTTGTTTCCAAAAAATTAGAAAGTAATTCTACGCCATTTATCGTCAGATGAAGAGTGGTATAATATAAAAATGTAGTTTCTGAAATACCCCAGGGAGAATGGTATCATTGCTTTAATGAACAGCGTTTCAGTGTTTCAATTATATTCATATTCACTGGTTCAAACAAGATAATCGCGTTTTGGACACATATGGTTATCTCTTTTGCACACGATCAGTCTTCATATGGTCACACCCAAAATAACCACTTAAATTTTTTAGTTTGTTATCCGAATTTTTCAAAATTTTATCAGACGCTAGTCTTTTACTGTTATAAGTGTGTTTTAAATGTCATGCAGATATGTATATCTAATCATTTAACCATCTGTGTTCCATTGAATGACTTTCTCTACCTATTCCGTAACAAATCATTCTAACAAATGATTAATCTTTTAAATACTTCATGTAAATAAGATAAACATTAGCATAAATTATCTTATTACTGAGTTTCTTGTAAGTAGAAGGAAAATAAGGGAATACACTACGCTAAAAGAGATAGTCAAATCTTTTAAAAGCTCGTTGCTATGCGATTGAAATTCGGTTCCCTTGTGTGGCCAACAGAAAAAGAAAAACAGGAATATCAAATTTCAGTTTCAGTAAAGTTGAAACCAATAACAAGGAATATTTAGAAAATGGTTAACTGAAAAAAGTGTATATAAACATAACTATATTATGTGTTTTAATAAGATCTACATTTGTTGTGTAGTAAGTTTTTGTATATCTCTTACGGTTTATTTAATGGAAAAGACATGCCGAATGAAGAGATCTTCAGACACTATTCCCAAATTGAATATATATTTTTTATTTGTCATGTAAAATCTTTTCCAAAAATGGCGCTCTTTTTTGATAATCGTTAGAACTAGTTTTGAAAAAAAAAATTGAACATTTCGAAAAATCGAGCACGTAAATGGTAGTTTTGGGGCGGGGGTTATCCTGAAAATCTTCTCACATCCTTTGAATATACTAAAATTAAATATCAAGTTTTGTGTTTAACCGACTTTTCATTTTTAATTATACTGAACACAGACACGCGCGCGAGTACATACACTCGGAGAGAAGTTTACTCAAAACATCTATCTCCAGTGAAATCTCGGTGTTAAATTTTTGAGTAGAAAGCACTAAGTAAAAATCTGATGTGTACCATTCACATGACTTTCTCCATATCCCTGCAACAAATAATTCTTAAAAAGCTTATACTTCTATTTACTTTATGCTAATCAGAAAAAAATTAGCAGAAATAGTCTTATTACTCGCATCCTTGTAAGTAGAAGCGAAATAAGGGACAACCGTAGGTTAAAGTGATAGTCAAAGGCTGGTTGCTATGTCAATGAAGTTCTTTTGTTTATATGGATAGGAGTTGACAAGTTCCTGTATGAGAAAAGTATACGTTTTTCATAGCAGAAACCAAAAATAAGGAATGTCACAAAAGCGACGAACTCCGCGAAAAAAATGTATATAACATAAATTGTGTGTTTTAATGTGCTCTACATTTGTTGTGTAGTAAGTTTTTGTCCATCTCTTACGGTTTAGCAGTTATTCAAAATTTATTAAAATTCATCCAGAATAAACTA
This sequence comes from Hymenopus coronatus, assembly GCA_030762935.1. Classification (NCBI taxonomy): domain Eukaryota; kingdom Metazoa; phylum Arthropoda; class Insecta; order Mantodea; family Hymenopodidae; genus Hymenopus; species Hymenopus coronatus. Next base: position 137,048,986 of record CM060896.1, read on the forward strand.
CTCTTCAGAAACTATTCCCAGAAAATTCAAGATATACATTTCATTTGTCAGGTAAATATGTTTAATATCCTAAATTTTAATCAAAATCGTTAGAGCCATTTTTGAGAAAATCAAAATTTTCGAAAAAAGTTCTATGTAAAGGGTAGTTGAGGGTGGGGGGATTTTTCTCAAAATCTTCGTGTCGCATCCCTGGAAGATACTAAACTTAAATACCAAGTTTGGTATTTTACCGACTTTTCGTTTTTGAGTTATCGTGTTCACAAACACATGGACACACGGACACACACACACGGACCTTTTTGTGAAAATGCTTTTTTTGGATATTGGGGACCCTAAAACATATATTTCCGGTGAAATCTCGGTATCGAATTTTTGGTGGAGTGCAATACTTTCTCTATACACTATGTACATAGTGCGTATGGAGAAAGTAAAAAAGGAAAACAAAATAATGATTTCTTACATTCAAATGTGTGGGATTTGGTAGAGAAAGGCATATGAATGTATAGCATATAGTGTTTTTTTTTACTATGAAATACACTTGCACACACGTCCAGGCTCTATGGAGGTTAGGGAATAACTTTGTTAAATAAAAGTTTTCCGCTCGAGCCGAAAATCGAGCCAGGACTTCTGGTTTAAAAGCCAGAAAAGTGTAAATAACCACATATTAAAACTTTGTTTTACCAAAATCTAGTTGGGCGTTTCTGCTGGATTTTTCGTAAAATTTGAAGGCCCAGCACAACTCGATGGAACCGATGAGAGTACCAGAGTGCTTGAGGACCCTTGGCAATGAAAGAATAGATGAGCTGGTATAAAAGGAATCCTTTTTAAGAAATAAATTCTTGATTTTCAAAATTTTGCTCCACAGATTATTTTATTTCTTTTAGGAAAGTGAGTCGATAGCTTTGTGAGTAAAAAGGCATGGTTACGCGGTTTCCCACAACGAATATTAAATCAAATGCCAAAAATCCTTTTATAGGACCTGAACCCAGACTTGGCTTGGTCTGTGGCCTAGTCTATGGAACAATCAAAGAATAGATCTGGAAAAAGCATAACAAGTATTGTGGATCCTTATCGAGACACAAGCATCAAAGCCGTTTTATTAAAGAAACTAACAGAAACAAAATAGGTGCAGCTCAGGAGGAATGAAAACACCTGAAAGGACAATGAGCATGTTGATAGGACACTGTCAATCTATGTAGTATGAAATAATATGGAAATATTGTTAAGCAAAAAAACAACTCCATGGCTCAGCTCTTAGAGAGCCTTGGCCTACTACCCGGCCGCTGCGTCCCCCATCTCGGTCTACGGATGGGGTGCAGTATTGGGGGGTGAGACGTGGTCGGCGCTTCGAACCCCCCCCCCGGCTAGATCACGACCTGGAGCCGCTACTTCTCCATCAAGTAGATCCTCAGTTGGCCCTCCAGGGACCTCACGAGGCTGAGTGCCTCCCCAAGCCGGTACTGAGAATCGAACCCAGGTCTACCTTTTGGCAAGCAGCTGCGCTACCACCGCGCTAAGGAGACGATCCGAAGTATTGTTAAGCAACCCAATATTTTGAATCACCCTTAAGATCTAATTTGATTATTTGTTTGTTTCTTTTTTCTTTTTTTTTTTTCTTAAAGCACCTGTCCCATATCTATCCAATAGGATATCTCTACAAAATTGGCAAAACGGTCGATCCAAAATGTAGGAGATGTGAAAGAGAGGATGAAATTGCATTCCATGTGTTGTATATTTGCGAGCTTCTCACAGTTCATATGTTTAAATGCTTTGCTCAGGAAACCATGCAATTGAGTTTCAAGATATATCAGCTAAGAACCTAATTTGTGAAGAAGGCAAAGATCTTGGTAGAACGACGAGAAGCGTGAAAGATAAACTCAGGTTGCAGTGCTTATGATGTTATTGCTCTCCCCGTTTTCTTATTTATAATCTTAATCTACGTGAGAACATGTACAGTCTATTTTTGAATGTGTACACAATTTCTGTTCCATCCTATACCTTACTATGCGACTAGCGCAAAGTTCTCGACAGCCGTTCAGGAGAGACCGGTATCTGAGATTCTTTAGCGGTTACTGACCAGGCTCCTTGATTGCCGAGGTTTGTTTTATTGTTAGAGCTTTAAATAGCAACCATAAGGAAAAACGAGGTTGGTACACCACTTAAGATAAACGGGTTCCTCCAAATACCATGACAGTTGAAGTCGAACGGAAGGTCGATAGGGCGCCGTGGCCACTGCGGTAATCGACTGGAACATGTTCAGTAATTATATCTTCTTGTAATAAGCTGATCAACGCTTGGCTTCCCTACCGTGCTGTGCCCATTAAATTTGATGAATGAACTGAACCTCGAGACACTCACAAATTCATGAATATTAATAACACAAATATTAGCTAACCTAACTTTGTAATTCTAGTCGAGTAAAATCAGTTAGCAAGACACGACCTTGCATTCCAATTCATTAACAAGTCCAGTTGCTTCTTTATGAAATGCAGTACTCATCCAACTGACTACATTGTGTGCAGTTACGTATAAAAAAACTTATATGTTGCTTTCACACAACTTTCTCTACCTATTCTGCAAACAAACTTCTAACGAAAGATTATTCTTCTGTCTATTTAATGTTAATCGAGATAACCATTAGCAAAATTCTCTTATTACGCAATTAGAAGGAAACTATGGGATTGCTCTAAGGTAAAGCGATAATCAAATGTTTTAAAAGCTATCACTATACGACTGTCATTAAAATTCGGTACTTTCCATAGTCAGGAGTAAAATAAAAGTGATGAAACGGATAAGGGTTTTCCGTTTGAGAAAACTTGACATATCTCAGGGAATATCTGTGAAATGGTTAGCTCTACAAAAAATGTGTATGAAATAAATTGTGTGTTTTAACGAAATCTACATTTTTTGTGAGGTAAGTGGTTTACCAGTTATGCAAAAGCCATTCAGAATGAAGGGGTCTTCAGAAGCTACTCCCAAAAAATTGAAACTGTCTGTAATACACGATATTTTAATCAAAATCGTTACAGCCATTTTTTGAGAAAATTAAAATAAAAGGTGGTTTGAGTGGGGGAATTTTCTTCAAAATATTCGGATCCCATCCTTGGAAGATCCTTAACTTAATTATCCAGTTTGGTATTTAACTTACATTTCGTTTTTGAACTATGTTGTTCATACACTTACACGTGCTGACCTATTTCAAAAACAGATTTTTTGGATTAAGTGGTCCTCAAAAAATGAATTTCCGGTGAAATAGAAATAACGAATTTTTGAGTGGAATGCAATACTTCCTGTATCTACTATGTATATTGTATATATCTGCTTGAGAAAATAAAAAAACTTTCCATTTCACTTACAATCTACCCAGCCCAAAAAGGATTCTGGTAAAAACACACTGCTTGTATGTAAATAGTATCACCCTTTTTGTATTTAAAATAATAAATATGGTGAATAGTGATACTATATTATTAATAATTCCATTTAAACATAATTTAAAAATTAGCCTCAATTTATTATAGTGTCGTGCAATGTTCGAACTTGAAACAGGGAACCAAGACAGAGCAACACGAGCCGTGTTCGTATATGCAACCATCAAAACGTATGCTTGTAGCATGTAATCTGAAATCCAGAAAGCAGCATATTTGCTGACTAGAATGGATGGCTTTGCTTGTTTTGACTGTCATTCTAAGTGATGCAGTTTATTTAGAGCTGAGTAATCCCTTGTTTACAAAAGTAGGAATGGTCGGGAATACGGAAATTGGATTGATTTATCCCAATCCAACTCAACGACATTTTACTTTCTCTACATAGTACATGGTAATTAGGTAGAGAAGGTGTTGCACTCCACCAAAAATTTCGATACCAGATTTCACAGCATGTTTTAGGGTCCCTGTATCTAAAGAAAGCATTTTTATATAAAAAAAGGTCGTCCATCTGTGTGTGCCCGCGTTCTGTGAACAAAACTCAAAAACGAAAAGTCAGGAAAACACCAAACTTAGTATTTAACTTCAGTATCTTTCAAGGATGCAACACGAAGATTTTTATAAAACTCCCCCTATCTCAAATTACCCTTTACATGGAAAAATTTAGAATATTTTGATTTTTCCAAAATATGTACCGAATATTAAGGGCATTTCCCTGATAAATGATATATATACATATATATATATATATATATATATATATATATCTTGAATTTACTGGAAATGGCATCTGAAGACCTCATTATTCCGGATATATTTTGCTGAATGTTGCATAATTAGTAAACCTCAACAGATGGACAAAGCCTTACTACACAAAAAATGGAGATTTCGTTAGAACACAATTTGTCACGGCTATTTTTACTTTCTATGTACTTACTATATACATGGTGTATAGAGAAGATATTGTAATGCACCCAAAAATTCGAAACCCAGATTTCACGGGAAATACAGGTTTTGGGTCCTCCTTTATCCAAAAAAAAGGGCCGTGTGTTTGCGTGTGTATTGGAATTTAAGTTCTGTATCTTCCGATGATGCGACGCGAATATTTTCCAGAAAGCCGCCATCCCAAACTACCATTACATGGAACATTTTTCGAAAATGTTAATTTTCTCAAGAACTGTTCTAACGGTTTTGATTTAAATACCTTATGTTAGATATTTTTTATGAAACATAAATATATATCTTGAATTTTCTGGAAATAGCCTCTGAAGACCTCTTCATTCTGGCCGACGTTTGTATAACTGGCAGACCGTAAAATATATACAAAAACTTACTGCATAAAAAATGTGGATCTTATTAAAACACACAATTTATGTCATATGTTTTTTTGTTTTTTTTTTGTTTTTTTTTTTTTTTGTAGAGATAAACGTTTTCAAGATATTTCAGATTAATGGTTTCAAAATTAGCCACTTAAACTTTTCTCAAACGGGAAGACATTTTTCTTCTCGTTTCTCGTTTGTTTACTCCTGGCAAGCAGAGAGATTGGAATTTCAAATGTTTCACATAGCGACCGGTTTTTAAAGGGCGAGACTATCGCTTTGGCATGTGCATTTTCTTATGTTCCTTCCACTTATAAGGAAGCTAGTTATAAGAGTAATTCTCCTTATGATTTTCTTGATTAGAATGATGTATATAGCAAATTACTGTTTTGAATAAAAGGTTTGTTTACCGAACAGCTAGATGACATCATGTAAATGGAACGCATTAGATGTTTTTCCTTTACACTTACAAGGAATCAATTAATGGAAACAGTCTATGTTAATGTTTATCTCGATCATGAGTAAATATACAATATACGATGATTTCAATCAAAATCTCTAAAGCCATCATAATTAAAATTTTCGAACATTTTTCCATGTAAAGGTTAGTTTGGAGTGGGGAATTTTCTTTCGTTTCGCATCCTTAAAAAGATAACTTAAATGCAAGTTTGGTATTTAACGGACTTTGTATTTTTGGGCTATATTGTCCACAGACACACATATACTGACCGTTTTCAAAAATGTTTTTTTATTCAGGGGGCCTCAAAACACGTATTCCAGTGAAATCTCGGTATCGAGTTTTTGGATACAATACAACCCCTTCTCTCTTCGCTATGTACATAGTACGTGTAGAGAAAGTAAAAATACTGTGCATAAAGAAGGCCATGGTAACCTTCATACATTCGTTTCAAGAATATTATTACGTTGTAGATTTACCAATGCCGTTTGATGTCCTTGACATTGAGGCACAGTTTCAACGTAGAGTAATTTGTCCCGTTCAAAGATATCCATGTTTTGGTTTTAGCTTCGAAATATGCTAACAGCACAGTTTCACAATGATTTATGCACTATTGAAAAAATGTGATATGTTCCATTCACATAACTTTCTCTATATCTCTGTAACAAATTACTGTTAATAAGCTTATCTTTTATTTATTTCATGCTAATCGAGAAAAATTAACAGAAATAGTCTTATTTCTTGCTTTATTGTAAGTAGAAGCGAAATAAGGGAGTACCATAGGTTAAAGTGAAAGCCAAAAGCTGGTTGCTATGTGACTGATGTTCCTTTGTTTGTATGGACAGGAGTTGACAAATTCCTGTATGAGAAAAGTATAAGTTTTTCAAAGCTGAAACCAAGAAAAAGGAATATCTCAAAAACGATCAACTCCACAAAAAAATGTATATAACATAAATTGTGTGTTTTAACATTTTTATTCCCAGAAAATTCAAAATATACTTTTTATTTTTCAGGTAAATATCTTTAATATATGATATTTTAATCTAAATCGTCAGTCATTTTTTAGAAAATCAAAATTTTCGAAAAAAGTTCCATGTAAAGGGTAGTTTAGGGTGAGGGGATTTTTCTCAAAATCTTCGTGTCGCATCCCTGGGAGACACTAAACGCTATCGTGTTCACAGACACACGGACACACACGGAATTTTTTCTAAAAATACTTTTTTTTATACGGGGGACCCTAAAATATATACTTTCGGTGAAATCTCGGTATCGAATTTTTTGGTGGAGTGCAATACCTTCTCTATACACTGTGTACATAGTACGTATAGAGAAAGTAAAAAGGCTGCTATATGCTATTTTGCACATTCGTTCTTTCTTTGCCAGCAAATCTCATGTTATCACTTCGCTGCAAGTAAAATATCGGCTATTCTTTATATTCCATAAATACTGCATTCAAATTATCAGTCATTACTTCAATAATAAAAGACTCCTGGATAACTTCATAGGTAATGAAATTTGGTAACCCTAATAATTTTATAGCACTCGGTGGCATAATTTTCTCAATTTAACTAATATTGTCTGTTCTTAAAAGCGGATATTTTACTTTAAGTGTGTAAAAACATATAAGATTCATTATTTAGGTAATCAAAACATTTTATCTTTCAGCCTTTTTTACTAGGGCTTGTTTGTAAAGAATGCCGATCCTGTATTTCAAGTTTTCATAAGAAACACCTGTGTATATCATTTTTACTGTTACATAGGGTGGAGAAGCAAAGTCACCCGCATAAAATCGTGACCTGCTATAACACGGAAGAGCATAATCCGACTTTGTTACACGGTCGGCTATTTTTACAACCACTTCAACTATGCATCCTACGTTTTTTCTTAATGTATATGACTCTAACATATTTCGTTACTCAAAGATAACATAAAATCCTTTTTATATCACTTAAAATTAGAACTTTTAATACATCACATAGGAATACAAATGTTATGTGTTCCATTTACATGATTTTATATGCCTGTTCTCTAAATAAGCTTCTTACAACAGATTTTTTTTGATTTTATTATTTTGATTGTAGTTCAACGACCTTTAACCTGGATGAACATATAGGACGATGAATGAAATTAGTGAAATGATGCTGAAATAATCTCGGGGTCCTTCTCAGGATAAAGAATCCCCCACAAAAAAGAAAAAAGCATCCGGGTAACTCACCCTAAACAAGGTTCGAACTCGTGACCCGTTGAATGTGAGGCAAACACACTATCAACACCCTACCCAGGTAGGCTACAGAAGATTGTTATTCTTTCCACTTTATGCTACTCAAGATAAATATTAGAAGAATGGTCTTATTCCTTATAAATAGAACGGAACTAAAGGAATTCACTATGCTAAAGCGATAGTCAAATTGTTAAAAGTTTTCACTATGCGAATTGTCATTCAATTTTGCTTCTTTGTATAGGCAGGTGTAAAACAAAGGTAACACGGATGACTTCCTGTCGGAGAAAAGTATGCATTTTTAAAAAATTGAACCAATAACAAGGAATACCTCGGTAATGGTTAACTCCACAACAAAAATGCAAAAAAACATTTGCGTGTTGCGATGAGAACTACGTGTTATGCGTATTAAGTTTTTGTCTATCTCTCACAGTTTACCAGTTATGCAAAATTCATTTCAGATGATAATGATTTCAGAGGCTGTTCTCATAAAAATGCAAGCTATTTGACATTTAAGTATGTTATAGTCAAAATGTTAAAGCAATTTTTGAGAAAATCAAATTTTCGAAAAATTTTCCATATAAAGAGTAGTTTTTGGGTGGGAGATTTTTTTTTTTTTTTTGGTAGTGTTTAGCGCCCGCTTTTACTGCTATGGCATCGCAGGCGGTGACACTGATGATACATGAAGATGACGCCCCGGTGAAATGTGATGGCGGGGGGCCCGGAGAACCTGGAGAAACCCCGCCCCTGCGCCGCTTTGTCCACCACAAGTCTTGCATGCGGTCGCTTGGAATTGAACACAATTAAAAAAATCTGATGTGTTTCATTCACATGACTTTCTCTACATCTCTGCAACAAATTATTCTTAAAAAGCTTATACTTCTATTTACTTCATGCTAATCAGAAAAAAATAGCAGAAATATTCTTATTAGTTGCTTCCTTGTAAGTAGAAGCGAAATAAGGGGGTACCATAGGTTAAAGTGAAAGCCAAAAGCTGGTTGCTATGTGACTGATGTTCCTTTGTTTGTATGGATAGAAGTTAACAAACTCCTGTATGAGAAAAGTATAAGTTTTTCATTGCAGAAACCAAAAACAAGGAACGTCTAAAAAACGATGAACTCCACGAAATAATGTATATAACATAAATTGTGTGTTTTAACGTGCTCCACATTTTTTGTGTAGTAAGTTTTTGTCCATCTCTTTAAAGTTTAGCAGTTATTCAAAATTCCGTAAAATTCATCCAGAATAAACTACTCTTCAGGGGCTATTACCAGAAAATTCAAGATATACATTTATTTGTCAGGTAAATGTCTTTAATATATGATATTTTAATCAAAATCGTTAGAGCCATTTTTGAGAAAATCAAAATTTTCGAAAAAATTCCATGTAAAGGGTAGTTGGGGATGGGGGGATTTTTTTTCAAAATCTTTGTGTCGCATCCCTGGAAGGTACTAAACTTAAATACCAAGTTTGGTATGTTACCGACTTTTCGTTTTTGAGTTATCGTGTTCACAGACACACGGACACACACACACACACACACACACACGGACCTTTTTGTGAAAATGCTTTTTTTGGATACAGGGGACCCTAAAACATATATTTCCGGTGAAATCTCGGTATCGAATTTTTTGGTGGAGTGCAATACATTCTCTATACACTATGTACATATTGAGTATAGAGAAAGTAATAAGATTAGTAATATTAAATAACAATGGTAGCTACATAGAGAAAGAATGCATGTCAGGATTACCAAATAAATATTCCAATATAATCCAGAAAGCCCAAAGGATCAGGGGAAGAACAGGCTTAATAGCCTAATATTGCAGGAGAAGAACAACTTCAAGTAGATAGAAAATTTACTTTCATTACAAGAATGGTTGTTGACTGTCTCTGTGGTCGAGTGGTCAGCGTTCTGGTTTCTTACCAGAGGTCCTGGGTTTGATTACCGGCTTGGGCGGGAATCAAATTAACCAGAATCATCCTCTTTCTATCGCAGTCTGGAAGTATGAATGTGGGAGTGTATAAAACTGAAAAATCAAATCGAGAAACCCTACAGTTCAGCAAGCAAAACACCAGCAGCTGTTCTCACGTCAAAGACCCTGATTGAAGCTAGATTGGGCTATACAAATGAAACAATAAAAACAAACTTGATGTCAAAATCATTCCATGATTTTCTCTACCTCTTCCACAATTCTTACAAAAGATTCTTTTTGTATTTAAATTAATCCACTCAAGAGGCAGAATTGGTCTTGTTACTTGCTTACCTTTAAGCAAAAGGGAAACATCAGAGTATACACTAAGCTAAAGTGATAGTCACATTAAAAGACGGTTGCTGTGTGAAACAATTGAAATTCAATTATCTTTGCGTGGCCAGCAATAAAACAAAAGAGAGATGAAAAGAAAGATGAATTCCCGTTAGAGAAACGTTTAAGTGGTTTAAAATTAAAAACGGTAAAAAGGAATATCTCGGCAAAGGTAAACTCTTAAAAAAAATTATGTGATATAAATCGTGTGTTTTAGCAAGATGTATATTTTTTGTATAGTAAGTTTTTGTCTATGTCTTACGGTTTACAAGTTAAGCAAAAGTCAATCAGAATGGAGGACTATTCCCAAATACAGGATATATATTTTATTTGCATGTAAACGTATTTAATCAAAATCGTTTGAGTTATTTTTTGGAAAATCAAACATTTCGAAACATTTTCAATATAAAAAGTGTTTTGTGGTTTTTCTTTTTATTAAATCTGCGCGTCTTTGGAGGAAACTAAACTTAAATACCAAGTTTGTTATTTAACCGGCTTTTCATTTTTGAGCTTTGCTGTCCAAAGGTACACGAACACACACACGCGCGCACGTACTGATCATTTTCTAAATTTTGTTTTGGATTCAATGGTCCGGAAAACATATTTCAGGTGAAATCACTGGAGGATTACAATACCTTCTCTACTTGCTATGTACATTGTATATATAGTGGAACAGAGGATTATAGACGCTACATAGCGGTAAATGATATAGTAACGAAATGTCAAATTAATGTAACATATCACTTTCTCCAGCAAAGCTCAGAATAGGAAAAGATGAATATAATCTAATGCTTTTCATTCCAATAAAGTTAGACAATCTGATATGTACTTTCTCTAGCACGCATGTATAAATCATATATTAAGTAGAGACGGTATTGCATTCCAACCAAAAATTTGATACCGAGATTTCACCGTTTCATGTTTTAGGTTCCTTGTATAAAAAAACATTTTTAGAAAATGGTCCTTGTGTGTGTGCGCCGGCGCACCCATGTGTCTGTGAAAACGATAACACAACAACAAAAAGTCGGTAAAATACCAAACTTGGTATTTAAGTTTAGTATCTTCCAAAGAATAGACACGAAGATTGATTGAGGGAAAACCCCCACTCCAAACTACCCTTTTCGTGAAAAAAATCGAAAATTTTTATTTTCTGAAATACTACATATAAAAGATATTTATATGAAAAATATAGTATTGAATTTTCTGGAAATAGCGTCTGAAGATCTGTTATTCTGAATGCATGTTGCTGAATTACTAATTGATAAACCGTAAGAGGTAGACAAAAACTTACTACAGAAAAAGTGTCCATCTTGATAAAAAAAAAACACAATTTATATTATATACATTTTCCCGTGTTATTCCTTGTTTTTTTTTTGTTTCAGTTTTAAAATGCTTAAACTTGCCTCATATGGGAATTTGTAAACTCCTGGCCATACTAAGAAACAGATTTTAACTATATAGTAACCAGCTTTTAAGGTATTTTACTCTCGCGTTAACCAAGTGCATTTCCTCATTTCCATTTTACTTAAAATGAAGGAAGTAATAAGACCATTTCTGTAAATGTTTATCTCAACTAGCATGAAGAAGATTGAAGAATAATCCTTTTAACAATAATTTGTTACAGGTATATATTACGGAAAGGCATGCGAATGGAACACATCGGATTTTTACTTTCTCTAAACGCACTATGTATATGGTGTACAGAGCAGGTATTGCATTACACCCAAATTTCGATACCGAGCTTTCACCGGAAATATATGTTTTAGGGTCCCCTGTATCCAAAAAAGAAGCATTTTCAGAAAAAGGTCCGTGTGTATGTGTGTGTGACAGTGTGTCTGGGAACACGATAATTCAAAAACGAAAACTTGGTATTTAAGTTCATTATTTTCCAGGGATGCGACACGAAGATTTTGAGAAAAATCCCCCCACACCAAACTACCCTTTATATGGAACTTTTTTCGAAAAATCTAATTTTCTCAAAAATAACTCTAAAAGATTTCGATTAAAATATCGTATATTAAAGATATTTACCTGACAAATAAACCTTATTATTTGAATTTTCTGGGAATAGCCTATGAAGTCTAGCTTATTCTGAATGAATTTTACGGAATTTTGAATAACTAGCAAACCGTAAGAAACACACTTACCTGGCAGAAAATGGTAGAGCTCGCAAAATACACAATGTATGTCATATACATTTTTTCGTGGAGTGGATCGTTTTTGGGATATTCCTTGTTATTGGTTTCAGCTTTGAAAATCTTATACTTTTCTCATACAGGAATTTGTAAACTCATGTCCATAGAAACAAAGGAACTTCAGTCACATGGCAACCAGCTTTTGACTAATACTTTAGCCTATGCTACTCTCTTATTTCCCTTCCACTTACATGGAAGCAAGTAATAAGTCTATTTCTGATAAATTTTTCTCGATTAGCATGAAATAAAAAGAAGTATAAAGTTTTTAACAATAATTTGTTGCAGAGATGTAGAGAAAGTCATGTAAATGGAACTCCTCAGATTTATTAGAAAAAGCTCTGTGTGTGTGTGTTGTGTGTGATGTGTGTGTTGTGTGTGATGTGTGTGTTGTGTGTGATGTGTGTGTTGTGTGTGATGTGTGTGTTGTGTGTGTGGTGTGTGTTGTGTTGTGTTGTGTGTGTGGTGTGTGTTGTGTTGTGTGTGTGGTGTGTGTGTGTGTTGTGTGTGTGGTGTGTGTGTGTGTTGTGTGTGTGGTGTGTGTTGTGTTGTGTGTGTGGTGTGTGTTGTGTTGTGTGTGTGGTGTGTGTTGTGTTGTGTGTGTGGTGTGTGTGTGTGTTGTGTGGTGTGTGCGGTGTGTGTGGTGTGTTGTGTGTGTGGTGTGTGTGCGTTGTGTGGTGTGTGTGTTGTGTGTTGTGTTGTGTGTGAGTGGTGTGTGTGCGTTGTGTGGTGTGTTGTGTTGTGCGGTGTGTGTGTGTGTGTGTGTGTGTGTGTGTGGACATCATAGTTCAAACAAAGGAATTTGAATCACATAGCAAGCAGCATTTAAAAGCTTTAACTATTGCTTTAGCCTATGGTACTCCCTTAATTCTCTTCTACTTAAATGGAAACAAGTAATAAGATCATTTCTGCAATTTTTTCTCGATTAGCCTGAAGCAAATAGATGAATAAGTTTTTTAACAATAATTTGTAGCAGAGATGTAGAGAACGTCATATGAATGGAACACATCAGATTTTTTACTTTCTCAACACGTACTATGTACATAGTGTATAGAGGAAGTATTGTATTGCACCCAAAAATTCGATACCGAGATTTCGCCGGAAATGCATGTTTTGGGACCCCCTGAATCAAAAAAAAAGCATTTTTAGAGAAAGGTCCGAGTGTGTGTGTGTGTATGTATGTGTCTGTGGACAACATAGCGCAAAAACGAAAAGACCGTTAGTATCTTCCAACGATGCAACACGAAGATTTTCAAGAAAATCCCCCCACCACAAACTACCTTTTACATGGAAAATTTTTCGAAAATTTGATTTCTTAAAAATGCCTGTTGATTAAAATCACGTATATTAAAGCTATTTGCATCCCAAATAAAATGTACATCTTGTATATTCTAGGAATAGCATCTGAAGACTACTTTATTCTGGATGCATTTTAGGAATTTTGCATAACGGCTAAGCCGCAAGAGATAGACAAAAACTTACCAAACAAAAAATGTAGAGCACATTAAAACAGACAATTTATGTTATATAATTTTTTTCATGGAGTTGATCGTTTTTGAGATATTCTTGTTTATGGTTTCAGCTTTAAAAAATATACCTTTCTCATACTGGAATTTGTCAACTCCTGTCTATACAAACAAAGGAACTTCAGTCACATAGCAAAGAGCTTTTGACTATCACTTTAACTCCGTTATTTCGCTTCTACTTACAAGGAAGCAAGTAATAAGACTATTTGTGCTATTTTTGTCTGGATTAAAATGCAGTAAATAGAAGCATAAGCTTTTTAAAAATAATCTGTTGCAGAGATGTAGAGAAAGCCATGTGAATGGATCACATCAGATTTTTATATAAAGACATACCTGATGTTACTGATTATGCTATTGCTAATTCCGGGTTAACGAGAGGAAGGATAATGCTTCAGTGCTGATGAAATACTGATTTTGAAAGCTACCTCTGTGCTATAAAGCCAGAGAATAAATTTATTTGTATAAAATAGTGACTGCTGCATCCATCAAGGTCACGTGGTGAGCGGCAGGAAAAGTACGTGTAGTTTATTTGTAAACCGGCTCTAAATTACAGAGCTGGACCAGCAACAAGATTCAACAACGTTTTGTCACATACTTTCAAAAGTTCCACTGGGTGGAACCGCAATTACACACATTGTGAAGACTTCGCCACTCCTTTTCTACTGTGAACAGCGATAATGAAAAAACTTTCTAGGAAATTTGGACGGCTAGTTTATGACGTAGAGGTTTTTTGTCACAGGAAGGTTAGCTTCACTATAAGCGCTACAGGGGTTTAGCACCACAGTTAGAAACCAGCGCCAAGTTTTAGTTTGCGTTCGGCATGAGTTGTTTTCAAAACTAAACGGAGACCTGCACCTTAGTAAAAGTAAAATAAATGTTTACTTTCTTTATACATACTATGTACATAGTGTATAGAGAAAGTATTTTTTTTTATTATTTCATTAACATCTAAGGTTATATCGGGGGCTTTCCAATTGAAACAACTCGTTGTCTGTTGGTTCTTTTACGTTGGTTTAAATCATTTTGTTTTTACTCAAACACGCATACAAACTTCCAGACTCTGTGGGGATAGAAAATAATTCTGGCTAGAGAAAAATTCCCCGCCCCAGCCGGGAATCGAGCCCGGGACTCCCGGGTGTGAAATCAGCTCGCTGACCACTCGACCAGGGAGGCAGTCAGAGAAATATTGTAATCCACCCAAATTTTTGATACCGAGATTTCACCGGAAATAAATATTTTGAGACCTCCTGAGTCAAAAAAATGTGTTTTTTAGAAAAATGTCCTTTGTGTGTGGCTGTATGCATCATAGCTCAAAAAAACGAAAAGTGGGTTAAATACTAAGCTTTTTGTTTAAGTTCAGTATCTTCGTAGGATGCGACACGAAAATTATCCATAAATAATATCACGAGTCGATAATTCACGACCGGAGCGAAGTGAATTGATAAGACAATTCAGCGAAATATACTATTAATAATTTATAATATATAGGAAGGGAGATTTTATCACATTATGATCGTAATACTCATATAGTTCTCAAATGATAGATGATGCATTCGACCATGTTTGTTAAGCGATTTTTTTTTTTCTTTCTTCGCTGCCTCTTGAATTATGATTGGCCGACCATGCCTACACACAATGTACAAATATTAATAACTGTATTCGTCTTCTTTCACTTTTCCATAAATTTTGTACAATGGTATTTATATCTTCCGGTGGAGAATCACATACGAGCTTGAGACCTATTTCTAAGCAGAATTGCAGAAACGGTTCCCATGTATTAGCGCGATTTTTATCCGTACTAACCGGACTATCTCCAACAATGATTTGTTTCATTTCTTGTGCGGTTGCCGAACTAAACCGTTTCAAACTTTCGCAATCACACAATGTCGCAGCAGCTGACCTTGTTAACAATAACCAAGACGGGAGATTAAACAAACGAACGTCAGGTGCGACAAGATTTCAAAGAAATGAACATCAGCTGCGATAAGATGTTTTGAATACGTATATCACTCCAGTCAGATGACCGCGATTGGTTGAAATTGCCTAATCTCGGCCATTACATTGGCACTTTAATAGTTGGGCTAAATTGTCAAGAAAATTCCCCCACCCCAACTGTCTTTATATGGAAAGAGAAATTTTTATTTGCTCATAAATGGCACTATCAGGATTAAAATGCCGTATTTTAAAGATATTTACATGGCAAATAAATTTTATATCTTGAATTTTCTGGGAATATCCTATGAAGGCCTTTTCATTCTGAATAGCTTTTGCTAGACAAAAACTTACTACACAAAGAAATGTAGATCTCATTAAAACACACAATTTACATCATACATTTCTTTTTTCTTGGAGTTCACCATTTCAGCTGTTTACCAGTTATGCAAAAGTAATCCAGAATGAAGAGGTCTTTAGAGGAGTTTCCAAGAAAATTCAATATATACATGTTATTTGTTGTGTAAATATCTATAATATACGATATTTTAATAATTGTTTATAAAATAAATTTTTGAAAATGTTTCCACGCAAAGAGTATTTTGGGATGGGAGTATTTTCTTTAAAATCTTCGTGTCGTATCCTTGAAAAATGCTGTACTTAAATATCAAGTTTGGTATTCACCAGACTTTTCATTATTGAGTTATGTTGATCACTGACCCTTAGTATCTAATTTTGTTTACTCGTGGGACCTCAAAACATGTATTTACAATCAAATCTCTGCAAGAAAATTTTAGTGGAACACAATTTCTTCTCTACCTTCTATGTACATCATTTGAACAATATAAGTGAAAATATTCTTAAAAAGAAAGAAAAATGAATTAAAAACAGAAAAAAATAATGAAACATTAATAATGGAAATGAATTGAATAATTTAAAAAGAGGAATATTAAAGTAAACAAATAACATTATATAATAATTAAAAATAAATTAATAAATAATATGATAAAATAAGTATATAAAAATTGTGTTTGAAATGATGATATTAAGTTAATATATTTTATTTAAGAATTGAGTATGTATAGTTTATAGTTAAGGCTAATTTGGTTGTTTTAAGAGTGTTATGGTGATAAGTATTTAGCAGTATTAAATTTATGTTAAAATGGTGGATATTAAGAAATGTTTTAAATGTATAAACAAATGATAAAAATGTGAAGAGGTTAGATGCCAGGATATGATATTACAGATTCTTATTTTATTTTATTTTATTTTGTACATATGAGCTAGAGAAAGTATTAAGCTATCGTAAAAGCTGTGTATGGAAATTACATGAGTATAAACATTCGTGGGAAGAAAGTAATGTTTCGAGTTTAAAACTTAGGTTGAGTGCATTAAGTACTTCATATACAGACTACATATTTCTCAAAATACTTTTTCTTTTGCAACAATATCCAAAATAGTATCAGATGATGTAGTTTTAGCTGCTAGAATCGGTTAATTGATGGAGATGAAGCGTTCATTGTTGTCAGTGAATAAAGTTATGTAGTCATAATTTTGTTTTTAATTAAAAAATATTGTTTCTCAACTATAATCCAGCTCTTATGGAAAGATTTTCTATTTCTCATGAATTTCACACCTGTGTGGTTCCATATTCCAGCACAAAAGGGAATGGGGTCTTAAAGCCCATTAAAAAGATCCAGGAAGTGGCTCATAAATTCAACAACACTGGATAATAAAATTTCTCATATAGCGTGACAATATGTTTACGTCACAATAAAGAACAGAGCTATAAAATATCGAAATATAAATTCCCAGGTTCCTTTTAGGGCCTAAATTACCGTATGCCGTGTTCTGAATAATAACAATTGTATTCTACACCGTTATAATTGTTTACACATTTTCAAGTTATTTTATCTGTGATGTCTGCGTGTTCTGTTGCATGCGCGCAGTCCTGTTGAGTTTTACCTTTTTGGGGAGGGGGGAGCTTAATCGAACCACTGTCGGAACATTATTTATTTATTTTCAGTAATATTTCGATTGTTTCTGTTAACGTGAAGTGCGAGAGCTGTCTCAGAAGTACTCGATCTAACAAAGAAAGCACAAACATTTTGTGAAAAAACATAATTATTTCTCTACATAGTCTCCTTTCATCTCGATAGACTTTTCCTAGCGATGTTCAATAGCTTCGATACTCCGTTTATAGTGAGAACTATCGAAATCTGCAAAATAGCCATCAACTGCATCAACTGCGTCCATCTCTTCATTGTTGGAAAACCTTCTACCACCAAGCCTTTTCTTCAAGTTTTAAATTTGAAAATAATCAGAGGAGGCTAAATCTGGTGAATAGGGTGAATGAGAAAGCAATGCTAACGTTAACTCATTGATTTTGGCCATGGCAATAATGGTGTGAATTGGTGCTTTGTCTTGATGAAACAAAACTTTCTTTTTCGCTAACTGAGGCCGTTTTAGTTCGATTTCATCACTCAAACACTGTAACAAGTTCGCATAATAGTCGTCATTGATTGCTGTTCCTTTTTTGAGATAATCAATGAAAATTATCCCGCGTCCCAGAAAACTGACGCCAAGACCTTGCCTGCAGATGGAACTGTCTTCGTCTTCTTTGGAGCCGATTCTCCCCTTCCAATCCACTGTTTTGATTGTTTCTTCGTCTCAAGTGTGAAATGATGGGCCCAGGTTTCATCCTTTGTCATGAATCAAAGCAAAAACTCAGCTTTATTGCAGCGAAACATTGTCAAACACTAGACTGAAACAACCTCACGACGCTGTTTTTGTTCTATTGTGAGCCACCCACCTAGCACACAACTTTCTCATATCCAAATTTTCAGTCACTTTGCGATGTACATAAATTTTTGAAATGCGTGAAATGTCTGCTAGCTCGCGCACTTTCATTCGTCGTCATCCAATACCATTTTGTGGATTTTTTTTTTTTTTTTTTTTTTACAATATCTGGACTGGTAACCTCATTTAGTTGACCACTGCGATGTTCGTCTAGGCAGCTCTTATGGCCACGCTTAAACTCTGCCACCCAATATTTCACTGTAAACAAAGTAGCAGACTCCCCCAAAGTAGAATCTAGCTCAGCTTTAATATTAGTTGGACTAAGACCTTTCAAATGAAAGTATTCTATCACATAACGAAAAACCAGTTTTATTCTTGTTTACAAATTCGCTGAGAACACTCACTAATGTTGGCTGCCAAACAAATGCTAAACAATATAAAATCGTTAAACTTCAAACTTCAACTTTCTAAGGTTGGTCCTTTTTAGCAATTTCGTTGTTTGAAACAACAACCGCTATTTATATGCCAGGTCGGGTACTTCTGGGTCAGCCACTGTATCTACATCCTCGAGTATTTATGCATAACTGCAACGCAATATGTTCTTGATCCACTATTAAATACTTAACTCGCAAAGAACTTTTTCATATCAAATCGCGATTCTTCGGTAATTATTAACATTGTGGCGCCACCTCTATTTGACACGACGATGGTTAGATATTACGATATGTGACGTTGCAAAATCGGTTTCACCACTGGGACTTAACAAACTATGATGACCGCCAGGGTTCAATGGAGGTATTTCCCCCTCTCGTTAAATAATTTCCTCAGCTTGATAAAGAAGAATTCCTTCCCTGCAGGGAAGTAATTTTACTATTTCTATACGAACTGTGTATATAATGTATAGAGAAGAGATTGTATTCCAGTCTAAAATCCGAGAATTTCCCGGAAATGTACGTTTTGAGACCAGGAATAAAACAAAACTTTTTATAAAAAAAGTCAGTGTCTGTGCACAGTGTAGCTCAAAAACGGAAAATCCATCAACAATTTAAATACTAAACTTAGTGGTTTAAGTTTAGTATCGCCCAAGGATACGACACGAAGATTCTCAAGAAAATCTCCCCATTCCCAAAAACCCTTTACATAGACAAATAGTCGAAAATTTTTATTTTCTCAAAAATGACTCAAACGATTTTGATTAAAATATCGTATAGTTAAGATGTTTACATAACAAATAAAATACATATCTTGAATTTTCTGGGAATATCCTATGAAGACCTTTTTTATTCTGGATGAATTTTGCTTAGTTTCTTGTAATTAGTAAACCGTAAGAGATAAACAAAAATGTACTGCACAAAAATGTAGATCTCGTTAAAATAAATAAATTATTTTATAATATTTTTTTTCATAGGGTTGACCTTTTCTGAGATATTCCTTGTTAAAATGGATTCAGACTTAAATACTTACAAAAACTTACTACCAAAAATGTAGATCTCATTAAAACACACAATTTATGTAATATACAATTTCTTTGTGGAGCTGGCTGTTTCAGCTTTAAAATACTTATACTTTTCTCATACGGGAATCTGTCAACTTACGGTCACACAAACAAATGAATTTCAACATAACAACCAGCTTTTTAAAATTTTGACTATTGCTTTAGCCTCTGATACACCCTTATTTCTCTTCTACTTGCAAGACAGCAGGTAATAAGATCATTTCTGCTAATTTTATCTAGATTAGCGTGAAATAGAAACAAATAAGCTTTTTAACAATAATTTGTAACAGGATGTAGAGAAAGCCATGTGAATCTAACACAGATTGTTTTCTTTTTATTATAAACGCTATTACTGCTCTCTTTGAAAATAGACCCGGATCACTTTCGATGTAGATTGTATATGGTATGAGTGTAAACTGAGACAGCCAAACTATTGTAATTGCTAATACCAAATAAGCTAAATAATTATCAACTTTCTGTTTGATTAGCTGAGTTGGCATTCGGGGTTATAACTCCAGCATTTGAGCCAGAAATTATGATTGTAGCTTGCAATATTCAGTTTAGTTTTTTGCAACATTTTTGGCCACCATATGACAAGTAAGCATAAAGTTACAGCAAGAAATGACGGTGGTGTATTCCAGTTTGAATCACAGGCTTCAACTTCAAGTAATATTAATATTCAATTAAAAACTGCAGCACTGGAAATGACATGAGTTAGTGAAAATAGTAACACTAATTGAGGGATGTATAAACAAAATTAAATTTGAAAAATATAAAACAAATGTGATTCTTAAGTCCCCCCTCCCTCGGTCATAAAATTACCGTAAATAAATAATTTGAGGACTCCTGGAAAAAAAAAAAAACAAAAAAAAACAAAAAAAAAAAACACACAGACTTTCAGAAAAACGCGCACGCGCGTGTGTTTGTATGTGGACAGCGTAAAGCGTAACACAAAACCGAAAAGTCGGTAATACCAAACTTGGCACTTAAACTTGGTATCTTCCAAGGATGCCACACGAAGTTTTTCAGAAAAATCTACATGGAACATTTTTCGAAATTTTCGATTTTCTAAAAAAATGGCTCTAACAATTTTGATTAACATGCCGTACATTAAAGATCTTTATATACCAAATAAAATGCATATCCTGAATTTCTTGTGAATAACCCCTGAAGTCCTCTTCATTGTGAATGACTTTTACATAGTTGGTAAACCGTAACTTTCTACACAAAAAGTGTAATTCTCATTAAAGCAAACAATATACCGTATACATTTTTTTTAATAGATAAGCATTTCAGAGATATTCCTAGATGTTTATTTAAATTTTAAAATACTTTCTCAAACGGGAAAACAGCATTTGTTTCATCTCTCTTTTGTTTTATTCCTGGTCATGTAATTAGGACCGCATAGCGATAGCTTTTCAAAGATTTGACTTTCGCTTTAGACTAGTGAGTTCCCTTATTTCCCTCCTACTTTCAAGGAAATAAAAGCATTTCCGTTAGTGTTTGTCTCATTAATATGACGTAATAAGCTTTTGTAAGATTAATTTACTGTCGATAGGGAGAGAAAGTCATGTGAATGCAACACAGATTTTTTCTTCTGTGCAACAGTGTCAGCTCCAAGGGATTATGCAGTCTTCCATTTTACCTGGTGTATTATTTTCGTTCATGCTGAGTAACTTTTAGGGGTGAGTGGAAAAGTAGGGTATATAAGCCTATTGGCAATTGCTATAAAACCGGAAGTGGGGTTGGTTGACAATGCGTGCAAAAACTTCCCTCCGAATTGGCTGGGGTAGACGTTTCCGTTTTATTACTTTCTCTAGCCCCGTATGTACAATGTACATAGGGATAGAGAAGTATTGCATTCCACCCAAAAATTCGATGTCGAGAATTCACTGGAAATACATGTTTTAGGACCCCCTGAATCCAAAAAAAACATTTCCAGAAAAAGGTCCGTGTGTGTGTGTGTGTGTGTGTGTGTGTGTGTATCTGTGAACACGATAACTTAAAAACGAAAAGTAGCTAAAATACCAAACTTGCTAGGTATTTAAGCTTGGTATCTTCCAGGGATGCAACACGAAAATTTTGAGAAGAATCCCCCCATCCTAAACTACCCTTTACGTGGAACTTTTTTCGAAAAGTTTGATTTTCTTAAAAATGGATCTAACGATTTTGATTAAACTATCGTAATTTAAAGATATTTACCTGAAAAATAAAATGTAGGTATGTCTTGAATTTTCTGGGAATAGCTTCTAAAGACCTGTTTATTCTGGATGAATTTTGCTTAATTTGGCATAACTAATAAACCGCAAGAGGTGGACAAAAACTTACTACACAGAAAATGTAGAGCACATTAAAACACACAATTTATGTTGTATACATTTTTTCGTGGAGTTCGTCGTTTTTGTGACATTCCTTATTTTTGGTTTCTGCTATGAAAAACGTATACTTTTCTCATACAGGAACTTGTCCACTCCTATCCATATAGACAAAAGAACTTCATTGACATAGCAACCAGCTTTTGACTATCAGTTTAAACTACAGTTGTCCCTTATTTCGCTTCTACTGACAAGGAAGCCAGTAATTAGACTATTTCTGCTATTTTTTTCTGATTAGCATAAAGTAAATAGAACTATAAGCTTTTTAAGAATTATTTGTTGCAGGGATATAGAGAAAGTCATGTGAATAGTACACATCAGATTTTTTTTTATCCTGGACATGTAAAAAGAATGAAAGTTCAATCCCATAGCGATTTAGTGTATTCCCTTATTTCCCTACTACTACAAAGAAGCAAGAAATACAAGAGCTGTCCAAGAAGTACCCGACCTGACGTATAGATTGCGGTTGTTTCAAACAGTGGTAAAGAGTACCAACCTTAGAAAGCTTAATTTGAAGTTTGACGATTTTACATTATTTAGCATTTGTTTAGCAGCCATCATTAGTGAAAGCTCTCAGCGAATTTGTAAACATGGATGAAACTGGCCATCGTTATTTGATACAATACTTTCATTTGAAAGGTCTTAGTCTAACTAATATTAAAGCTGAGCTAGATTGTACTTTGCGGGAGTCTGCTCCTTCGTTTACAACAGTGAAATATTGGGTAGCAGAATTTAAGCGCTGCCGTACGAGTTGCCAAGACGAACATCACAGTGGTCGACCAAATGAGGTTACCAGTCCAGAGATTGTAAAGAAATTCCACAAAATGGTATTGGATGACCGTCGACTGAATGTGCGCGAGCTAGCAGACACTGCAGACATTTATAAAGTTGTGTACATCGCATACTGATTGAAATTTTGAATATGAGAAAGTTGTGTGCAAGGTGGGTGCCGCATTTGTTCACAATAGAAGAAAAACAGCGTCGTGAGGATGTTTCAGTCGAGTGTTTGGCAATGTTTTACTACAATAAAGCAGAGTTTTTGCGTCGATTCATAACAATGGATGAAACCTGGGCACATCATTTCTCACCTGAGATGAAGGAACAATCAAAACAGTGGGTTGGAAGGGAGGAATCGGCTCCAAAGATGGGAGAAGACCCTGCAAGCAAGGTCATGGCGTCAGTTTTGTGGGACCCACGCGGGATAATTTTTATTGGTTGTGACAAAAAAGGAAAAGTAATCAATGGCGAAAATTATGCGAGCTTGTTATAGCGTTTGAGTGATGAAATCTAGCAAAAACGGCCGCATTTAGCGAAAAAGAAAGTTTGTTTGTACCAGTTCACACGTCCATTATCGCCATGGGCAAAATCAATGAGTTAAAGTTCGAATTGCTTCCTCATGCACGCTACTCACCAGATTTAGCCTCCTCTGATTATTATCTGTTTCCAAACTTGAAGAAATGGTTTGGTGGTAGAAAATTTGCCAACAATGAAATGGTGGAGTCTGTAGCTGATGGCTATTTTGCAGACCTCGATAGTTCTCACCATAAACAGGCTATCGAAGCTATTGAACATCGCTAGGAGAAGTGTATTGAGCTGAAAGGAGACTATGTAGAGAAATAAAGATGTTTTTTTCCTAAAATTTTTGTGCTTTCTTTGTTAGACTAGATACTTTTGTGACAGCTCTCGTAAGACCATTTCTGCTAATGTTTATCTCGATTCGCACGAAGTCGATGAAAGAATAATCTTTTGTAAGAATAGTTTGTTTGCAGAGCAGGTAGAGAAAGTCATGTGAAATGAGCACATCAGATTTTTACTTTCTCTATACGTACTATGTAAATAGTGTATAGAGAAGGTATTGCATTGTACCCAAAGATTCGATACCGAGATTTCACCGGAAATACACGTTTTGTGACCACCGGAATCCAAAAAAAGCATTTTTAGAAAAAGTCTGTCTGTCTGTCTGTCTGTATGTCTGTGTGTCTGTGG
Source organism: Hymenopus coronatus (assembly GCA_030762935.1). NCBI lineage: Eukaryota > Metazoa > Arthropoda > Insecta > Mantodea > Hymenopodidae > Hymenopus > Hymenopus coronatus. The sequence continues at coordinate 137,073,013 of CM060896.1, forward strand.
GCAGCATAGCTCAAAAACTAAAGGACCGTTAAATACCAAACTTGGTATTTAAGTTCAGTATATTTCAAGGATGCGACACGAAGATTTTCAAGAAAATCCCCCCACCCCCAACCACCCTTAACATGGAACAAATTTTCGAAAAGTTTGATTTTCTAAAAAATGGCTAACAATTTTGATTAAAATATCATATATTAAAGATATATACTTGACAAATAATATGTACGTATATCTTGAATTTTCTGGGAATAGCCTCTGAAGACTACTTTATTCTGGATGAATTTTTACGGAATTTTGTGGAACTGGTAAACCGTAAGAGATAGACAAAAACTTACCGCACAAAAATGTAGAGCACATTAAAACACACAATTTGTTATATACATTTTTTTCATGGAGTTGGTCGTTTTTTAGATATTCCTTGTTTTTTGTTTCAGCCTTAAGAAGCTTATACTTTTCTCATGCAGGAATTTGTCCACTCCTGTCCATACAAACAAAGGAACTTCAGTCACATCGCAACCAGCTTTTTCTATCACTTTAACCTATGGTAGTCCCTTATTTCGCTCCTACTTACAGGGAAGAAGTAATAGGACTATTTCTGTCAATTTTTTCTCACTTAGCATGAAGTAAATAGAAGGATAAACTTTTTAATAATAAGTTGTTGCAGAGATACAGAGAAAGTCATGTGAATGGAACACATCAGATTTTTTATAGTTGTTCTAAAATCCATTTCCTACAAAATTAATCACAACTGATGCTCCAACTTTTTGCACTGATCTACACATTCTGCGAGTTTTCTTGGGCCAAGAATTTCAACAATCGAAAATAGCACGCCACAAGATGCAGTAATTGCGTGGAGTTACTCGACTCTCCTTTCACTGAACTTAACGGGCTTGATCTACCCTCATCGTTACCGAGGTTTTACTCGCCTATCATTACCGCACTTCATATTTCCTTATTGGTCATGATATGCCTGCGGTTGTGGTTGTATGTTCTGTAACAGCTTTGGTTTAAATCGTCCTCGCAACAGAAGAAACATTAGTTGGAATGTTACTTTTTGTACTTTAAGTGACTTTTTCTTAGGTCTCATAAAAATGGAGGTCAACAGTTCCGTGCATGAAAGTAGATTATCAGACCGTCATTCTGAATATTAAACAAACGTTTTACAATGCTTTTTTGTAAAAGAAAAACTTAACAAAATATTTCAGCAGAGTAGATGATGACGATGACTGGAATTAAAAATCTCTACCTATTCTTTAACAAACTATTTTTACGAAAGCTTATTCTCCTATTTACTTCATGCTAATCAAGATAAGCAGCACAGATTACCTAATTACTTGGGTAGTCTCTTATAAGAGGAAGGGAAATAAAGGAATACACTAAGCTAAAGCAGTGTTAAATATTTTAAAAGCTGGTTGCTATATGAATGAAATTCGGTTCTCTTTGCATGGCCAGCAGAAAACACAAGAACAGGGTTGTTTTGTTTTTTTGTAGTGTTTAACGCCCGCTTTAACTACTAATGACACTACAGACGGTGACACTGATGATACATGAATGATGATGTAGCACAGGTGGAATGCGATGTCGGGGGAAACAGGAGTACCCGGAGAAAACCCCCCCGCGCCGCTTTGTCCACCACAAATGTCACATGCGGTCGCTTGGGATCGAACCCCGGCCGTCTAGGTGAGAGGCAAGTGGTCTAACCACTCAGCCACGGCGCGGCCCTAGAAGAACAGGAATGTTACATTGCCGTTTGAGAAAAGTTTAAGCTCAAAGCTGAAACCAATAGTATCTTGGAGATGGTGAAATCCACAAAAAATTATATATCAAATTATTTTAAGGAGATCTATATTTTTTATGTAATAAGTTTTAGTCCATCCCTTACAGTTTACCAGTTATGCAAAAGGCATCCAATATGAAGAGGTCTTCAGATGCTATACCCAGGAAATTTAGGATATACATATATCGTTTTGTCATTAATATAAGGTGTTTTAATCCAAATTGTTAGAGCAATTTTTGAGAAAATTTTCGAAAATTTTACTTTTTAACTGAATCTTCTTCAAAAACTTTGTGTCGCATCCTTGGAGTATGCTGAACTTAATTATCAAGTTCGGTATCTAACCGATTTTTCCTTTTTAAGTTTTGTTCACACCCACACCCACACCCACACCCACACCCACCCTCCCACACCCACCACAACGCCTTTTTCTTAAAATGCCTTTTTGGACACAGGAATGGAGGGACATATATGCATATATGCATACCATGCCTACATACATACCATGCCTACATACATATATATACATACCATGCCTACATACATATATATACATACCATGCCTACATACATATATATACATATATATACATAACGTGCATACATAAAATATCCATACATATACCTCATATAACATGTGTACATATTTACATATACCATACATAAAGTAAATACTTACATACATACATACATACATACATACATACATACATACATACATACATACATACATACATACATACATACATACATACATACATACATACATACATACATACATACATACATACATACATACATACATACATACATACATACATACATACATACATACATACATACATACATACATACATACATACATACATACATCTGACACCTTTATCTTCATATTAAATTCCTAGTTTGGGACATAGTTGCCTCCTCTCTTTTCTCTCTTCTCTCGACTCCAAGTTCCATCACCTCACTCCTACTTCATCTCTTCTTTCTTCATCTGATTTTCCTTCTTCTTCCCTTTTCTTACTCTGCCTCAATTCTACCAATAAATGACAGACAATTCCTTCTTTTATTTCTATACCTCCTATCACCTCCATTTTCCTCAGCTCTCAACGTAGTTCCTTTCCATTATTTAAATTCTCAGTTTCAAAAATCTCATCCTCCCTTGTTCCTACATATTTCTTGATCTGATTAACTTTGCTTCTTCTTCCCTTCTCTGTTGATCCCTCCCTGGTAACTTAACTCTTTCTCTTCTGTCGTTTATCAATAATTCATTTGCAATATTAGAAGTCTTGAATGACAGGTCATCATAATTTCGATATCTTTCTTTACCCTTATTATATTCCAGATTTGTTTCCCAATTAAGGAAGGACAGGAAATTTGGGGAATGTAATGGACCTTCTCAGCCCGGGGTAACCCCCCAAAAAGCCGCAATACGAGTCACAAGACTACCGTTTGTGCCACCTTACTCGGTTCATAAGGTTACCTTTAAAATCTCTATTCAGCAACCTCTATAAATCAACTGTTATACCCTGTTAACATATTATATTATGTATCAATGTCCCATTTCAATTTTACTTTTAACTAATGAAGTTTATTATTATCCTATGTGGTGTTGGGGAAAGGACTCTAAGTTACCCTATTTTTGACTCGCAGTATATTCACATTAGCAGAGAACTGTTTTGCCATTGCTTTCTCTTCACAACAGAGAGCATAAAGTTGACGGTATCCATTCTACTGAGGTGATCCCTTAGAGGGCAATGGCCAGTCGAGAGACCAGTAATTAGTTTCAATTCCTGTTTGCTTAGCATAAGAAGTTCTTTAACTCGGTTAGCCGAAATGACAGTGAACTCTTTAGAATGCTAAGGTAATGAGTTCCAGCGCTTTCTTTTGGTTTCCTGTTCCCGGGGTATAATTGCATCCTTTAAACAGTATCCTGGGACACCACAGAACGGCTCTGGAGCTATAAAGGGATAAAATCTCCAGTTAGCCAAAGGGATTCGCAGTTTCGGATATGCGTGTCAGTCTGTTGTGTTTGATTTAGCTATTTATGGACATTCAAAACCCAGCTTTAACTCAATAGTAAAAACAACAAGTGATTGGATGTCTTATAATATTCAAACCATATTGCCCTTAATACGTATATGTTATTAGATTTTCACTACGGAGTTCTGCTGCATTCATTTCTGCTTGTGAAATGTTTGGACAAAGGCTGGTAAAGCTAGGTTTTCAAGTTCATCAACTACCAGGGTTCATAGCAAGAGTAGTGGAACTCCACCTTGGGAAAAATTCCCTGGCGGCCCTAATAGTAGTTGATTCACTTCCTAGCTTTACTGAATTCTGCAATATTGCAGCAAGACGTTATCCACTGCTCAGGTATGAGTGTCACTCTCTTTCTTTTATCAGCGTACCTTATGGATTCATGATGGAGTTGCCAGTTTAATAGGTAAATTGGGTAAGTTGAAGCGGTATTCTAGTCAGAAATTTGCTCCTTATATGGTTGTCCAATATTTTCTCCGTCGTCTTTAAAGGGTAATTACTTGGACATATGGAGCGATATAACTTCAACTGAGAGGTACAAGCCGATAAACCCACCCTATTCCCTGTCAGGTTAATGAAAAAGCTGTGCAAAACGTTGTGGGCGCAACTATTGCCGATTGCGTCATTCTCCGTCACCCGCATGTCCATGTGATATCAGACACGCATGAACATCGGGAGGTTTTTGTCAGTGGTGGGAGAGAAAGCATTGCATGCACTAGTAAGTGATTACAAAAATCATAGTATACTGTTTATTGACAACTATTAACAATAATGTCGGGACCTTCACCACCTAAGTTCTCCCTAGAGACAGGCTAGGGAAATTGTTTACAATTGCCACTTACATGCAAAATCAAGTATTGCCCTCATCTTACATTTAGCCATGAATGCGCATATTGTAACAATGATATAGCGGTAATGGCAAACTCTCCCTCAATTCCCTTCTTTCCCCGCCATCTTCGAACGCGGCCGACTAAAGTGGGAAGAGGGGGAGCTGCGCGGACCAAAATATGGTGGTAGTTTTAATTACCGTGACAAACTATAGTTTCTCTCCAAGTCTGTGGAATGGGCTTAGAGAGAAACTGACTCTGAAGATCTATGTGGTGAGTAAAACATTGATTACTTTACAGTAGAGCAAGAAAAATCCCATCTCTTCCAGCAGACTTAAAAGATTGTCGGGAGAAAATATATCCTAAAAGACTTTTAACCCATTTTAGCTATTTCTCTCCATTCCTAAATGTACTCATATATATTCTTATTTAACCTGCAGCCAGGAAAGTGAGTATTAACACTAATACCCTTTAAAGAGCCTACTCATTTTGAGTGGATTTTGGATAGTGCATTATGGATATGATGATCCATTACAAGCATCTCATTTATGCCTTCCCAAAAGTCTTCCTGGACTTCATTATGGATCTTCTTAATTCTAGGTTGTAATTATTCAGAGCACGTCTATACTCGCTCCAATTACCTGTTTCTTTATCCTCGTTCCAAAGGTGCCTGATGCTCTTTTTTTAATTTGGCTAGTGTTTTATTCCACAAGGCACATGTTTATTGACATGTTTTTAATGGTTGGACAGGTATTCACAATTGAATTGTTTGAGTTTATTTGATTCGCAGTTACATATTCTGTAATAGATCCTATGGCGATTAAGATCCATAACTTTCGATTTTAGCTTTTGTTGGTAGGTCGGCCGGCCATTCGGTCAATCAGTCACTCGGTCGGTTTGTTGTGGGATCTACACTACAGTCACCTATGGGCTTATTTTGCGTCATACCCCAGGAAGATAGGATAAGAGAGTATTATCGACTGGTGGCCGAAACCGGACCGCCGGGAAAAACCACCGTTGTGGTTCTTCTTTGTGCGGGAAGCGCCTACCGCCGAGAACTATATTTCCAAGGCACATTCACCATCATGGAAGGACGCCACCACTGCAGGCTTTGCCGACACAACCCTGAAAAAAATCTGTTGGAATGAAATGGAGATGAAATGCAGGCACATGAAATTCGGGAGAGTGAAGAAACCTCCCAGTATTAGCCTGGTGAGCCGAAAAAAATTAAAAATCCCATGGGTCAGGAAGGTATAAGGTTCTGATATGGGTCAGAGAGGTCGGCCGTGGGAATTGAACCTATTGACTCCTGACCACGGGACTTTTTGGGGGTTTTCCCGGGTGACCGGGCGAATGCCGGGGAGGTTTCTTTCATCCCTAAATGTCCCATCCCTTCATTTCGTTTTCATTTCATGTTTCAATCCGATCTTTCAAGGTAGAAATGTCGGCGACTGTGCTGCGACCGAGGTAATGACACTTCGCTCTGTAACTGCTGTTCTCTCCGCTGGGGTGGCATAGTGGCCGTCTGTCCACGCGGGGGGGGGGGGGAGATGGGATTGGCGGCTGCCTGGCAAAACCTAGCAGGGGAATGAAGAATTACCAGCATCGTATAGGGCCCACCTTGCTCCCGAACACCTGATATCTCCCTTCATCTCGCGCTTCCACTCCAGGATCTGACTTACAATAGCAACATAGTGTTCTGTGTGGAATCCCCTTCGTTCAGTAGTTTAGTCCGCGTATTCACAAACATATAAATGTTAATATACCAAATATGTGACTACATTGGTTACAGAAGCATCTCAAGTGCTTCCACTCCATCTATACTTCCATTAAGTATATGCCCAGGCTTGGCCAGTTTTGACTGTTTAGAATCAAGTCCCAGCATACTATCCTCCATCTGTTTGAAGTTAAAAATACCTAGGGTAATACTTTTTCGTAGCATCCTCTGTCTGCAAGCAAACTGCCAAAAAGAGCTGTGATTTTTAGAAGCTTCCAGAACCTGAACATCGCCACTAAAGCAGATGGACATAAGAAAACAAATATGCCTTAGAAGAAAACTATGACACGCTTCAAGTAAACCTGTATTATCGTCAGTTTCAATGTTGCATTAGAAAGAATTTCTTTTTCTAATTATGAAATACTTATTTTACTTCCGTGATGGATTAAGCTATCTTCTCACCTCTACAAGGAACAGTGATTAATGACTCGTGAATGGTCTCAAAAAAAGGCTTAAATCGTGAGAACTGTTCGAAGTATAATATCCAGTAAACATAGCGTATTTGAACCGTGTAGTGTCTGTTATTTCTTATGTTTATTGTTTGTCCGCAACATGGCTGTGGGCTAGAATAATTAGAGGTTAGAATCGCTTATGCGAAGGTCGTTTGTTTCTTACGGTCTAGTTAATGGAAGCTGGGAAAATCTGAGCGAGAAACAATATAATCCTGGCTAATCGTGACATTTCGGAGATGATACGATAAGAGGGAGAAATTTATGGTGTCCTTGTGGGCCCAGGGATGCCCTACTTTGTGACCCTGTAGTGCGGCATGCCACAGCAATTCAGTAAATAATATTAATAATAATAATAATTTATATTATATTATAAAATAAATAAGGTATTATTATTACTTTATTATCACTATTTTCATTTTTCCTATCATGTACATAGAGAAGGCATTTCATTCTACTCAAAAATTCGATATCGAGGTTTCACTGAAAGTAGATCAGGTTCCTTGGGTCTGTCTGTTGACTATGAGCAGTAGGTATAACTGAAAACAAGTTGGTTAAATACAAAGCTTGGTATTTAGGTCTAGCATTTACCAAAGTTACAAAACTAGCATTTTCAAGTAAATCCCACCATCTCGACTATCATTTATATGGAAAAATGTTGGTACTCTTTTATCTGCTCAAACGGCTCTAACAATTTAATTAAAATAATATATTATCAGGGCAATTGAGATGTATATCTTGAATTTTCTGTGAATAGGATGTGAAGTCATGTTAATGCTTAATGACTTTATACGCGTAAACAGTAAGAGATCGACAAAACCTTACTACACCAAAAATATGAATATTGTTAAAGCACAGAATGTATATAAAATAAAAATGACCATTTCCAAGATATTCTGCATTATTGGTTTACATTTTCAAAAACAGAATCTCTCAAGTGATAGGTATTTCATTCATTCTTTCTTTCTTTTTTTTTTCTTTTCTTTTTTCTCAGGTTCATACAATCCCACCCAAAAATTCAATATCGATTTTCAGTGGAAATACGAGCTTTAGGATCCCTTAAATCCAAAAATGGTCTCTGTGTGTATGTAAGTGTCTATCTATGAACAGCATAAGTCAAAAATGAAAAGTCAGTTAAATACCAAGCTTGATACTTAAGTTCAGCATCTTTCAAGGATGCGACACGAAGATTTTGAACAAATCCCTAAAACAGCCTACCCTTTACTGGGAAATTTACAGTTAATATGCACACAAATATGGTTATAAATCATGTCAAATATATATTTTTTTTAGTTAACAATTTCAGAGATATTCCTTGTTATTGGTTTCCGATTTAAAATACTTAACATTTTCCTCAAATGGGATGTCGTTATTTGTTTCTTGCTTCTGGTTACGCAAAGAGAACAAAATTTGAATGTCATACCGACCAGCTGGTAAAAGATTTGAGTATTTGACGATTTAACCTAGTGTCCTCACTTACTTCCCTTGAACCTATAATAATATCTATAATAAAACCATTTCTGCTGATACTTATTTTGATTTGTGTGAAGAGATAGAGGAACGGGTTTTTGTAAGAATAATTTCTGCAAAATAGGTAGAGAAATTCATGTGAATAGAACCCATTACATTTTTAGAAATTGTGTGTGTGTGTGTGTGTGTGTGTGTGTGTGTGAACACAATAACTCAAACACGAAAAGTCGGTGTCAAGTGCCAAACATGAACTGAAACATCAACATGTTCCAATGATTTGACACTGAGGTTTTCCAGAAAATCCCCCCACTTCAAGTTTGGAAAATCTTTCGAAACTTTTTAGATAATTGCGCTAGCGATTTTTATTAAAACACCATGTCTTAAAAGGTTTCAATGCTAAACAAAATGTATATCTTGAATTTTCTAGAAATAGCCTCTTAATATCCTCTTCATTCTGGATGTCTTCAACATAGCTGGTAAACTATAAGAGATAAATAAATATTGCTTCACAAAAAACGTAGTTGTTGCAATTTGTCCCATACATTAATCATTTCCTAGACATTCCTTGTTGTGATTATAAAATTGCCATTACTTAATGCCTTACTCAACTGGGAAGTCATTCGTAAATGTTTCCTCTCCTGGTCATACAAAGAAAATGGAATTTCAAAGTTATCACATAGCGACCGCCTCTTACATGGTATGGCCGCAACATGGTCTAGTGGTTAGACCATTCACCTCTCACCTAGGTGGCTCCCAAGCGACCACATGCGGGATTTGTGGTGAACCCAGCGGCGCAAGGGCGGAATTTCTCCGGGTTCCTCGGTTTCCCCCGCCATCACATTCCAGTGGTGCTGCATTTTCACCCCATGTATCAGTGCCATTGCCTGCGGTGTCATGTGTAGTAAAACGGGCGTTAAACACTATCAAAACAAAAAAAGCTTATATGGTTTGACTAGCGCTTTTGCTTAGTGCGTTGCCTTAATACCATTGTACCTACAAGGAACTAAATAATAAGACTATTTCTGCTAATGTTTATCACTATTAGCAAGAAGTAAATAGAAAAATAAGCCTTTGCAAGAATAGTTTGTTGCGGAATAGATAGAGAAAATCATACGAAAGGAATACGTGCAATTTCCTTGTAGTATTGTAATGTACTACTTTCTCTACACGTACCTACTATGCGCATAGTGTAAAGAGAAGGTATTGCACTCCAGCTAAAAATTCGATACCGAGATTTCACCGGAAGTATATGTTTTATGGTCCCCTATATCCAAAAAAAAAAGCATATTTAGAAAAAGGTCCATGTGTCAGTGTCTGTGAACACGATATATAAGTCGGTAAAATATCAAACTTGGTATTTAAGTTTAGTACTTCCAGGGCTGTGACTTCAAGATTTTCAGAAAAATCTCCCCACCCCAAACTGTCTTTTCCATGGGAAAAACTTCGAAAAGTTTGATTTTCTCAAAAATGGCTCTAACGATTTTGATTATAATACCGTATATTAAACATATTTATATGACAAATAAAATGTATATCTTTAAATTTTCTGGCTTTAACCTCTAAAGACCTCTTTATACTGGATGAATTTTGCAGAATTTTGCGTAACTGATAAACTACAAGAGATAGCAAAAAAAAAATACTGCATAAAAAACGTAGATCACGTTAAAACACACAATTTATGTCATATACGTTTTTTTCGTTGAATTGGCGTTGTTGTTTGTTTCAGATTTAAAATACTTAAACTTTTTTCACACGGAAAGCTGTAAACACCTGGCCCTGCATACAAACGGATTTCATCCACATGGCAACCGGCTTTTAAAAGATTTGACTATCGTTTTAGACTGGTATATTCCTTTGTTTTCCTTCTACTTCAAGGAAGCAAGTAATTAAGACACTTTCTGTTAATGTTTATCTCGATTATTATAAAGCAGATAGAAGAATACGCTTTTTAAAACAATAATTTGTTACAGCGATGTAGAGAAAGTTATGTGAATCAGATTTTTAGGATTATAGAGTCCAAAATATTAGTGTAAATGTGCATTTAGAAGAAAACTATTAAGAGTTTCATTTAGGATTGATTCAGATTCCCAAGCACGTTCACATGAATCCTTTTTTGGAGGTCAGAAACCTCATAGGGCGTTCCTGTTCTGCACCGTTTCAACTTCAAAAGAGGAAATGATTAAAAGAACCAAATAGACGTATGCTGCACAAAGGAATCTTCGGGGAAACTCTAATGTATGGTTGTCTTCTTGATGATGTTCAGAAATATAGGGCGGGTACTGAATTAATCACGATTTGTAGCGACCTTTCTGTTTCCTCTGTGAATACCTATAACGGCATTGCGTGCACAGAACATCACAGTTCCCTTATCCATCTGAAAAATTACGTTTTTGGAAATTAAGTCCAATATAATGAAAATATTTTTACTTTCTCCAGAAAAAGAAAATATGTACAATGTGCAAAGGAAGAGAAGATAGTGTTCTCCATCCAAAACTTTTATGCCGAGATTTTATCGGAAAAACACGTTTTAGGGTCCACTGAATAAAAAAAAGTATTTCTAGAAAAAGGTGTCTGTGTGTCTGAACACGATAACCCAAAAACGAAAAATCAGTAAAATATCAAACTTGGCGTTTAAGTTAATATCTTCCAGGAAAGCGACACGAAGGTTTTGAGGAAAATTCCCCCACCCCCAAACAACCCTTTTATTTTCTCAAAAATAGCTCCAACGAGTTTGATTAAAACACCGTATATTAAAGATATTTATGTGAAAAATAAAATGTATATTTTGAATTTTCTGGGAACAGCCTCTGTAGACCTCCTTATTCTGAATGAATTTTGCATAACTGTTAAGCCATAAGAGAGAGACAAAAACTTACTAAAGAAAAAATGTAGATCTCATTAAAATACCCAATTTATGTCATTTACAGTTTTTTGCTTCAAGTTGACAATTTCTTAGATATCCCTTGTTATTGGTTCCAGTTTTAAAATACTTAAACTTTTTTTTTATATACGGAATTTGTCAAAATCCTAGCAATGCATATAAACGGATTTCAACCACATGACAACCAGCTTTTAAAAAATTTGACTGTCGCTTTAGCCTAGTGTATTCCCTTATTTCTACATCATGCTAATCGATATAGGCAAAACTTAGCAGACATTTTCTTATTACTTGCTTCCTTGTAAGGTAGTACGCTAGGCTAAATGTTTTAAAAGCAATTGCCATTGAAATTCTATTTTCTTTCCATGGGCAAGAATAAAACAAAAGAGACGTGAAACGAATGAGGACTTCCTGTTTAAGCATTTTAAAATAACAATTTCTCGGAGGCTGTTAGTACTACAAAATATCATAACGTTTCTACATTTTAAGTAGATTTACATTAACCCAAACTACTGTTTTCATGGAATGTTGGAACATCATCGTTTTATGATTTTGCATTCCTATACGGAGGAATTACGCCTTTAGCTGTTGCGCTTAAAATGTTAATAACTGGATCATTTACCTTACATATACGAGTATATGTACGTTGCACCGTGCCAATAACTGGATCATTTGAATATGTATACTACGTTGCAGTGTAAAGCTGGGTCGCTTATCTCACATAAGTGAGTATGTGTACATTGCAGCGTGAAGTGTCAATAACTGGATCATTTACCTCAGATACGAGTATGTATATCTCGTTGCACCGTAAAGTGTCAATAACTGGATAATTTACCTCAGATATGAGTATGTATACCTCGTTGCAGCTTAAAGTGTCAATAACTGGATTATTTACCTCGTGTGTGTACGCCCACCGTAAAGTTTCAATAACTGGATCATTTACCTCGCATATACGAGTATGTATACGTTGCACCGTAAAGTGCCAATGACTGGATCATATACCCCACATATGAGTATGTGTACGTTGCAGCGTAAAGTGTCAATAACAGGATCATTTACCTGAGATATGAGTATGTGTACCTCGTTGCAGCGTAAAGTGTCAATAACTGGATCATTTACCTCGCATATACGAGTATGTGTACGTTGCACCATAAAGTGCCAATGACTGGATCATATACCCCACATATGAGTATGTGTACGTTGCAGCGTAAAGTGTCAATAACAGGATCATTTACCTCAGATATGAGTATGTATACCTCGTTGCAGCGTAAAGTGTCAATAACTGGATCATTTACCTCGCATGTGCACGTTGCACCGTAAAGTGCCAATGACTGGATCATATACCCCACATATGAGTATGTGTAAGTTGCAGCACGTCTACTCAGTGGAATGTAACATACGTAGTTCTTCCTCAGAACAGTAGGCAAAATACATTAACCTTAGTTCCTGGAAGTCGCATGTTCGCCTACTAATTAGTGTACCTATGTTTATGTCGGCATTAAATATTAATGAATTATGTTCCTCGATTCAATAAAATAAAATTGAATTACTTTTGTAACAAGCATCGTCATTAATTATTATTGTTATTATCTTCAGATCTCAAAACACCTCATTTCAAGATTTCAAGGAACGGTCAAGTCTAGTTCATTGCTCTTTTTAAACGATTTCAAATGAAATGAGCTGCTTACGTATCATTGCAAGAACATGTCAATGACCTAAAATGGCGTTAGTAATTTAAATATTGAACATAAATTAAAATCAAACCTTTGCTGATATCATGCTGTCTCTCAGACCTGTAATGTAGCCATATTCCGGGAAGACATATTACTTTCTCTAGCACGTATCTACAATGTACATATAACATAAATAAGGTATTGTATACCATCCAAAAATTAAATACTGAGATTACACCGGAAATGCATGTTTTAGAGTCCTCTAAATAAAAAATCTGATGTGTTCCATTTATATGAGTTTCTCTACATCTTTGCAACAAATTATTCTTAAAAAACTTATGAAATAGTTTTATAACTTTCTTCCATTTAAGTAGAAGTGAAATAAGGGAGTACCATAGGTTAAACTGATAGTCAAATGTGCTCATTGTTATGTGACTGAAGTTCCTTTGTTTGTATGGACAGGAGCTGTCAAATTCCCGTATGAGAAAAGTATAAGTATTTTAAAACTGAATGAAAACTCCATGAAAAAAATGTATTTAACATAAAATTGCGTGTTTTAGCAAGCTCTGCGTTTTTTTTTTTTTTCTGTAGTAAGTTTTTGTCCATCTCTTACGGTTTACCAGTTATGCAAGATTCCGTAAAATTCATCCACAATAAAGACGTCTTCAGAAGCTATTCCCAGAAAATTCAAGATATACATTTTATTTGTCATGTAAATATGTTTAATATTCAATATTTTAATTAAAACCGTTAGATCCATTTTTGAGAAAATCAAAATGTTCTAAAAAAAGGTCCACGTAAAGGTTAGTTTCTTGAAAATCTTCGTGTCGCATCCTTGGAAGATAGCAAACTTAAATACCAAGTTTGGTATAGTGTCCACAAGCACACTCACACACATACACATACATACACGCAAATACACACATCTCAGAATCCAGTTTTTGAATACATTACAATATCTTCTCTATACACTAAGTACATAGTACGTATAGAGAAAGTAAAAAAGCATTTTTAGAAGAATGTCCATGTGTGTGGTGAATGTCTGTGGGCAGCATAACTCAAAAACGAAAAGTCGATTAAATACCAAACTTTGTATTTAAATTCAATATCCTGCAAGGATTCAAAATGAAGATTTTCCGAAAACTCTCCCCACTGCCAACAACTCTTTACATGGAACATTTTTCGAAAGTTTTGATATTCTCAAAAATGCCTCTAACGGTTTTGATTAAAATATCCTATATTTAAGATGTACATTATGACAAGAGAAACGTATTTCCTGAATTTTCTGGGAATAACTCTGAAGACCTCTTCATCCTGGATTACTTTTATATAACTGGTAAACCGTAAGAAATAGGCAACTTACTATTAAAATTGTAGATCTCGTTAAAACAAAATTTATTTCATATACTTTTATATAGTTAACTGTTTTCCAGATATTGCATGTTATTGTTTTGAGCTACCTAAACTTCGTTTTTTTTTTTTTTTTTTTTTTTTGTGTTTTTTGTTGTTTTTTTTCTTTCGTAAAGAGAACCGAATTTCAATCGTTTCACACAAAGACCGGCTATTAAAAATTTGACTAACGCTTTAGTCCAGTGGCGGCACCGAGGCAGACTGTTTAGACCGTTCGCCTCCCACCTAGGCGGCCCAGGTTCGATCCCAAGCGGCCGCATGTGGTTTTTTGTGGTGGACGAAATGGCGTGTGGGCGGGTTTTCTCCGGATCCTCCAACTACCCCCGCCACTCATTCCACCAATTGTTCCATCATCTTTCCTATCATCCACTTCCTTACGCTCATGTCGACTACGGGCCGATCACTCGTTCCAGGACGAGTAATAAGGACGCAAGTAATAAGATTACCAATTCTGTTAATGGTTTTTATCTGCAGATAAAAGAAACATGTTTTGGAAGAAAAGTTTGTTTGTGGAACGACTAGAGAAACCCATGTGAAAGGAACCCATCAGGTTTTATTTTTAAGGTACAATTAAAGCTTTTAACAGTGGAACGCAATTGAGTGTCAATTGTATTAAAGTTTCTGTACAACTTTTTACTTTCTCTACACGCACTATGTGCATAGTGTATAGAGAAGGTATTGCACTCCACCAAAAAATTCGATACGGAAATTTTACCGGAAATATACGTTTCAGGGTCCCTTATGTCCAAAAAGAGCATTTTCACAAAAAAGGTCCGTGTGTGTGTCCGTCCGTCCGTGTGTCTGTGAACACGATAACTCAAAAACGAAAAGTCGGTACAATACTAAACTTGGTATTTAAGTTTAGTATCTTCCAGGGATGCAACACGAAGATTTTGAGAAAAATACCCCACCCCAAACTACCCTTTACATGGAAATTTTTTTGAAAATTTTGATTTTCTTAAAAATGGCTCTAACGATTTTGATTAAAATATCGCAAATTAAAGCTATTTACCTGAAAATAAACTGTATATCTTGAATTTTCTGGGAATAGCCTCTGAAGAGTATTTTATTCTGGATGAATTTTACAGAATTTTGCATAACTGCTACACCGAAAGAGATGGACAAAAACTTAACACACAAAAAATGTAGAGCACGATAAGACACACAATTTATGTAATACACATTTTTTTCGTGGAGTTGATCGTTTCTTAGACATTGCTTGTTTTTGAAAAACTTGTACATTTCTCATACAGGAATTTGTCAACTCCTGCCCATACAAACAAAGCAGCTTTAGTCACATAACCAGCTTTTGACTATCACCTTAACCTACAGT
The DNA here is from genome assembly GCA_030762935.1 of Hymenopus coronatus. Lineage (NCBI taxonomy): Eukaryota > Metazoa > Arthropoda > Insecta > Mantodea > Hymenopodidae > Hymenopus > Hymenopus coronatus. The sequence goes on from CM060896.1 coordinate 137,088,638, forward strand.
ACTCCCTTATTTCGCTTCTAGTTACATGGAAACAAGCAATAAGACTATTTCTGCTAATGTTTTCTCGATTAGCATTAAGTAAATACTCGTAGAAGCGTAAGCTCTTTAACAATAATTTGTTGCGGAGATGTAGAGAAAGTCATGTGAAAGGAACGTATCATATTTTTTTGTTCTGCTTTTTTTATTTCCATATTGGTAGGTACAACAGTGTTGAATTCTATATCTCTATGCAGCGAACTCTTTGCATCGTACTTTACATTACCAGCCACGTGGCTCAGGTGCCTCGTCTGGGGCTGGAATTCGGGAGGTCGTGGGTTCGATTCCCACGGCGAACCACTCTGGCCCATAGTTCCTTTCGGGGTTTTCCCGGTCACAAGGCGAATGCTGGGGAGATTTATTTATTCCCCAAACTTCCTATCTCTTCACTTCACCTCAATTTCATCCAACCGCTCTCTTTCAGGACTGTAAGTTTTGGCGAGGAATGGTGACGACCTTCCATGACGGTACATGTATTACTTTCTCTATACGTACTATGTACATAGTGTATAGAGAAGGTATTGTGTTGCACCCAAAAATTCGATACCGAGATTTCACCGGAAATATAAGTTTTGAGACCATCTGAATCCAAAAAAAGGCTTTTTAGAAAAATGTGCATGTGTGTCTGTCTGTCTCTGTCTATCTGTGTGTATGTATGTGTGTGTGTCTGTGAGCAGCATAGCTCAAAAACGAAAAGATCGTTAAATGCCAAACTTGGTATTTAAGTTTGGTATCGTCCAAGGATGCGACACGAAGATTTTCAAAAAAATCTCCTCACCCCAAACTACCTTTTACTTGGAAAAAATTTCGAAAATTTGATTTTCTTAAAAATGGCTCTAACGATTTTAATTAAAATGTCGTATATTAAAGATATTTACCTGACAAATAAAATGTATATCTTGAATTTTCTGGGAATAGCCTCTGAAGACTACTTTATTCTGGTTGAATTTTACGGAATTTTGCATAACTGGTAAACCGTAAGGGATGTACAAAAGCTTAGCACTCAAAAAATGTAGAGCACATTAAAACACACAATTTATGTTATATACATTTTTTTTGTGGAGTTGATAGTTTTTTAGATATTTCTTGTTTTTGGTTTCAGCTCTGAAAAACTTATACTTTTCACATACAGGAATTTGTCAACTCCTGTCCATACAAACAAAGGAACTTCAGTCACGTGGCAACCAGCTTTTGACAATGACTTTAACCTATGGTACTCCCTTATTTTGCTTCTACTAACAAGGAAGCAAGTAATAAGACTATTTCTGTTATTTTTTCTCGCTTAGATGTAGTAAATATAATAATTTGTTGCAGAGATGTAGAGAAAGTCATGTGAATGGAACACATCAGATTGTTTTTATATACAGCTGTTGGTAGTGGGGTGGCGTTGAAATAGAGGGTTCGGTCAGACGTGGAGTGCGGGCTCCTAGATGAAGAACTATTGGGTAACCTCCACGGTGGCTATCCGGTTTAGCCACCCGTCTATAACATTCTATCATCCTATCCTCCTGGGGTCTGACGCACAATATTCAGTGGGTGCATTGTGGAACACGCACACACTACATTACTCCGCCACCAGTAACGAAATTACGAAACATTTGGTGGTGGTCAAACAGCTTAGCAATTCTCAAAGGTAATATAAGAAATAGAAAATATTCATAATATTTCATATAAAATAACATAAATTGCAAGATAAAATTGCACTTTCAGCTTGCAATCAAATTAGGTATTTCTGGAATAACTAGTTTCAAGAATCGAACTGGCAACTTTCCTGTTTTTATCGTTCTGGTCTTTAGTAATGTCTAATGTGAAGGCTGTGGGAACTCCTTTTCCGCTTCTTTATTTTCCTTCAAGTGGTAGGCTGTTTTAAGTCTGTCCTCTGACACATTTATATGTTTGCCATTATTTGTGATGGTGAAATGTTTATCATACTTTGCTGTAACAGGAAAAGATCCATTTTATATTCGTTCTAATAGTTTACTTACCCTGTCCCATCTCGCTAACACTTGAGAAATCTTTGTAAATCTCTGTGCACAAACCGAGTATTAAATTTATTGCATTTTAACTTCCTTTTTCTCTTCACATTCACATGCAATGCGAGTTTTATATCTCTACGCATCTCTATGCTAGATTATCAGGCAAAGTGTAATACACTTAACAGCTAACTCCTTCAGTACTTCTAAGTTTCTCTAGCAAGTGTTACAGTGTACATATTAGATAAAGAGGCTACTATATTCCACCCATACATTCGATACCGATATATCACCAGAGATGCATTTGTTATTACCCGGTAATCCACAAAAAAAAAAAAAAAGACAATTTTAGAAACATGTTCGTGTGTATGGGAGGGGGGGCAGCATAGCTCAAAAATGAAAAGTTCGACTTGGTATCTGAGTTTAGTATTTTCCAAGGATGTAACATGAAGATATTCAAGAAAATCCTCCCATCACAACCACCATTTGAATGGAACATTTTTCGGAAATTATGATATTCTCAAACGTGGCTCCTACGATTTGATTAAAATGTCATATGTTTAAGATATTGCATATCTTGGATTTTCTGGGAATAGCCTCTGAAAGCCTCTTTGTTTATTCTGGGTGATCTTTGTATATAACTCATAAATCGTAGGATATAGACAAAAATTTGCTGCACAAAAAATGTAGCACAATTTATGTCGTACTCATTCTTTGTGAAGTTAACCGTTTCCAGGATACTCCTTGTTATTGGTTTCAATATAAACTATAACATAAACTTAAACTTTTCTAAAGTCTTATTTTTGTAGTCTTTTTCTCTTTTATTGTTACAACTGTTATTGTTGTTGCACATCTTTTATAATCTTTGTAACAATTTTTTCTCATTGCTTAATTTTATATAACTATTATAAGGTATGGTAAAATATTATTTGTGATACTCACTTATAACATTTTTTGTAAAACTCCCTAAACATATATTTTATTCTGTCACTAAGCAAACTCATTTATGAGACGAATATATAAATAAAATATCATCATCTTCTTTGTCATTCATCATCATCATCATCACCATCAATTTCATCATTGGTGTTGCTGTTAACGTTGACTTAATCTCCGGATTTATCAAATTGCAAAACAAATGTTCTGCCATTTACTGATGGAAACTGAGAGCTAGGTACTAATGCTCAATTCTTTTGTTTGCAGGTCAAGTTTTCGCAGCTCGAGATTCATCTTGTCCTCGGATATGCCCTGCAGCTGGTGGAAGTGAGCCTGTATGTGGTTCTGATGGAGTTATATATCCCAGCCAATGCGAAATGAAAAAGAAGACTTGCGGAAAAGGTAAGAAAACGAATACACCTTCGGGCCGCGCCGTGGCCGAGCGGTTAGACCACTCGCCTCTCACCTAGACGGCCCGGGTTCGATCCCAAGCGACCGCACGTGAGATTTGTGGTGGACAAAGTGGCGCTGGGCGGGTTTTCTCCGGGCTCTCCGGTTTCCCCCGCCATCGCATTCCACCAGTGCTCCATCTTCATTCACCGCCTGCGGTGCCATAAGCGGGCTTAGTTAAAGCGGTCGTTAAACAAAATAAAAAAGGAATACACCTTCAATTTTTACTTTCTCTACACGCACTATGTACACAGTGTATAGAAAAGGTGTTGCACTCCACCAAAGAATTCGATACAGAGATTTCACCGGAAATATATGTTTCAGAAAAAGGCCCGTGTGTGTGTGTGTGAACACGATAACTCAAAAACGAAAAGTTGGTATTTAAGTTTAGTATCTTCCAGGGATACGACACGAAGATTTTCAAAAAAAATCCCCCACCTCAAACTACCCTTTACTTAGAACATTTTTCGAAAATTTCGATTTTCTAAAAAATGGCTCTAACGATTTTGATTAAAATGTCGTATATTAAAGATATTTACCTGACAAATAAAATGTATATTTAGAATTTTCTGGGAATAGTCTCTTTATTCTGAGAGAATTTTACGGAATTTTGCATAACTGCTAAACCGTAAGAGATAGATAAAAACTTGCCACACAAAAAATGTAGAGCACGTTAAAATACACAACTTATATTATATACATTTTTTTTTTCGTGGAGTTGATTGTTTTTTACATATTCCTTGTTTTTTGTTTCACCTTTAAAAACTTATACTTTTCTCATACAGAGTTTCTCAACTTCTGTCCATACAAATAAAGGAACATCAGTGACATAGCAACCAACTTTGACTATGACTTTAACCAATGGTACTTCCTTATTTCGCTTGTACTTACAAGGAAGCAAGTATGAAGACTATTTCTGCTAATTTTTACTCGATTAGCATGAAGTAAATAGATGCACAAGCTTTTTAACAATAATTTGTTTCAGGGAAGTAGAGAAAGTCATGTGAATGTAACACATCAGATTTTTTAAATTGGTTTCCTTCACTTGGTATAAGGGTTTATGGAATGCATGAATTAAAAACTGTAAATTATTATACAGATCCTTCCTGCAAACATCCCAAACCATTTCTCTAGTAAAACCCTTGCCACCCCTGAAGCAGCATTCCCTGAGCAAGTAATCTGCCAGAGATATGACAAAGACATTCTCACTACTAGCCAATCCATGACAGATATTTTGAGCCCAGTGCCTAATAACTAGAGAGCACATTTGGGTATGTAAAGACTGAAGTTCTCCAGAAGTTTACCTATTGATGCAAACAGCATGTGCTCTAAGAATTGGTTTTTGAGCAGTGAAGACAAAACAAAAGCAAGCGATACCAGCAAAATTTGAATTGAATTGAGTATTATTTTTGGACACTTTTTACTGCTATGGTTCTCGGCATCCCATTCTATAGTTGAGCTGAAAGATGGTTAATTATGCTCAAAGGCTTCTTTATCAAGCTTGAGTTTCTTTCACATGCCATAAATCTATGACATAGTACCACTGACCAAACTACAGAAATGGGACCAATACAGCTTTTTATGGAATGGAATGTTTCACTATTGTATTTTATATTTTAAAAACACTCAAACATGGAAATGCTATTTGTATATTTATTTGGTTTTAATAAAATTATGGGCTTTAATCAGTAATTTCAAACAATTGATTTAAAAGCTCATTTAATTATTTTGATGTTTTAAAAATCAATTAATATTTATTCATACAGCTAAAGCAACAGCTGTTATTTTATTTCCCTTATACCTACATGAAAATGTTTAATAAAACAATTTCTGCTTTATGAAACAGATAAAACACAAGCTTTTGTAAGAATAATTTGTTTCAAAATAGGTAGAGAAAGTCATAGAGCATAACGTCAGATTTTTTTTTTATAATATAGCTATAAAATCTACTACAAGAAGTAAAGTTTTTCATGTTTTTCTGCAATAAGATTGGTTAATCAACAGCTTGAATGTATATACTCCTCTGAATAGTCAAAGAAAATACTCTATCTGTATAACCATTATGGCTAGGAATCCTTGCTTGTTTTTAGTGGTTCTGAAAATTCCTTCATAGATTTGCATGATTAGAAATAACACTCAGTTTACATCAGTTTTAAGTTTTTCAGTTTTCTTCCTCTCTAATTATGTTTGCACATATTATCTCAAACATACGGTGTGTTAAAATAACAAAGAATTTTTAACCTGATATCCTGTGCTGCAATATATGTTCAACAGACATCTTAAAAAGGGGATATTCATCTTATTAGGTATGTGATATCATGCTTTTGTAACATACCCATAAATCATAAATTATCAAATTTAATAGTGTTTTTGTCTTGACTATTCCTAATTCACCATAAATTACAAATTGTGATTACTAATATGCTTATAGAGTTCTGGTAGGACACTTTTCTTAGCTTGCAAAATTAGGACAATTCCAATTTTTTGGAAAATTTGGCAATCCTATGTGCAAAGATTAAGGAGTCTTTCTCATGTTTTAATGAGACTTTATGGCAGAATACTGGTTGATAGTCATCCCTGAACAATAATCAACATCAACAATTATTTTATAATAAAAAGAAGTATTATAATAACTCCATGGCACAACAGCTCATGGGGAACCTTGGCCTACCGCCCGGCCGCTGCAACCCCCATCTCGGTCCGCTACAAACAACATGGATGGAATGCAGTATTGGAGGGTAAGACATGGTCAGTGCCGCGAGCCCCCCCCTGGCCGGTTAATTAGGTCCTCATGACCTGGAGCCACTACTTCTGCATTAAGTAGCTCCTCAATTGGCCCCCCAGGGACCTTATGAGGCTGAGAGTGCACCCCGGGCCAGATCTCCCAGCGGGAAAAAATCCCCATGCCAGTACTGGAGATCGAACCCAGGTCTCTCGCTTGATAAACAGCTGCATTACCACTGCGCTAAGGAGACGACAAAAAAAAAGAAGTATTATTATCAGTAAATATAACTTCAGGTAATTGAACATTTATTATAGTGCAATCCTTTGCTTTCTTATCTTAACATCTCTGTGCTGGTTAGACAAGCTATAAAATGACATCAGAAGGTGGAATTTCAAATTCAAAGAACTGGCACTATGTTTTCTCAAATATTCAGTTGTTATGTTTTTGAAATTGTTTTTAATAATTTAATTAATTGACCTCTCTCACATTTTGTAGTCCAAAAATGGTTTGTAACAGCAGATCTATCCATTTGTTTTCATTTAATATTTCCCTGATGTCCTTTCATATGAGTTTTTTAAGTTTCTTTTCATTCTACCAATGTATATCTCATAATTATTGGAATTCATCTGAGAAATTCCTGACTTGACATATACAGTTATTTAAATATAGTATTATTACAGTAATGCAGATCTAATCAACAATTATGATTCACTTTCACTTTTGAGAAAATCAAAATTTTCCAAAATTTTTCCATGTAGAGAGTTGTTTGGGGTGGGGGGATTTTTCTTGAAAATTTTTGTGCGCATCCTTGAAAGATACTAAACCTAAATACCAATACAGTCCATTCATTTTTGAGCTATGCTATCTACAGACACACATACAGACAGACACACATACACACAGACCTTTTTCTAAAAATCTAATGTGTTCCATTCACATGACTTTCTCTATATCTCTATAAATTATTATTGTTAACAAGCTTATCTTTTATTTATTTCATGCTAATCGAGAAAAATTAGTAGAAATAGTCTTATTTCTTGCTTTATTGTAAGTAGAAGCGAAATAAGGGAGTACCATAGGTTAAAGGGAAAGCCAAAAGCTGGTTGCTATGTGACTGATGTTCCTTTGTTTGTATGGACAGGAGTTGACAAATTCCTGTATGAGAAAAGTATGTTTTTCAAAGCTGAAACCAAGAAAAAGGAATATCTCAAAAACGATCAACTCCACGAAAAAAATGTATATAACATAAATTGTGAGTTTTAACGTGATCTACATTTTTTGTGTGTTAAGTTTTTGTCCATCTCTTACGGTTCAGTAGTTAAGCAAAATTCATCCAGAATAAAGTAGTCTTTAGAGGCTATTCCCAGAAAATTCAAAATATACATTTTATTTTTCAGGTAAATATCTTTAATATATGATATTTTAATCAAAATCGTTAGAGCCATTTTTTAGAAAATCAAAATTTTCAAAAAAAGTGCCATGTAAAGGGTAGTTTTGGGTGGGGGGATTTTTCTCAAAATCTTCGTGTTGCATCCCTGGAAGATACTAAACTTAAATACCAAGTTTGGTATTTTACCAACTTTTCGTTTTTGAGTTATCGTGTTCACAGACACACGGACACACACACACACACACACACACACGGACCTTTTTGTGAAAATGCTTTTTTTGGATATTGGGGACCCTAAAACATATATTTCCGGTGAAATCTCGGTATCGAATTTTTGGTGGAGTGCAATACCTTCTCTATACACTACGTAGATAGTGCATGTAGAGAAAGTAAAAATGCTTTTTTAAAACTCAAAACATGTATTTCTGATGAAATCTCAACATCAAATTTTTGGGTACAATACAATACCTTCTCTATCCACTAAGTACATTGTGCATGCATATTAGAAAAACTAAAAAGAAATAAAATGACGTAGAATAAAAGTAAGTAAAATAAATTTCTGTAAGAAACATGTAAATAAATATAAAACAATTTTCACTTACACTAAACCAATTATTATTAATTACTGGAATCCAATAACACAGAAAACTAGTAACCACTTACACTAAATCAATTATTATTAATTACTGGAATCCAATAACACAGATAACTAGTAACCAATTATCTATCTAACTTTTTTAAAATTTAACAAAAGTTAGCAAAAACTAGTAACCTATTCTAATGGTAGCCAGCATAAATTTATTTTACTTATGTATATATTTATTTTTTCAATGGTAACTAGTCATTAAAGTGAATTATAATTAACATCATCTAACCTAAATTATTTATTCTAACCAATGTTCCTTAACCATTACTTCAAATGTGTATTCATAAAATCCATAAATTAAGCCCTTTAATTACATTACAAAGTTATAAACAAACATTTTTAACTACTCTTCCCAACATTTTACTACTTCTATTTTAATCTATAATAATTGATTACTTAATTCTATGCATTGTAAATAATTCACTTCACTCTTATCTTTTTAATCACTTCTATAATGTACTCCATTGGTTCTTTCTGTTGTGAGACAATAAGAATGGCAGGCTTGCCATAATTCCTGAATTTTAATGACAGTGGCATATCTGTACTGAATATCCTTCATCCTTGGTCCATAACAGCAATTAGGTATTCAGAATATTACCATGTTTTGAACCTCACATGTAATTAATAGGTGTTTCCATCTCAATAACTACCAATGGTTATATTTCTTTCCCTCTTTGGTTATTTTCCTCTTCTGGTGTGAGAGTTCATTGCCTGAAGTCTGTGACCCTTGGACTGGATAGGCTGGTAGATCTTTTTACGAACCTGTTTTTAGTAAATTTAATTGGCAAGAAACTGCATATTCAACTATTAAAAGCAACTGTAACCTATAAGCTAATTCACAGTACAAGAACAGTTGAGGATGATAGTTGAAGTTCCAACTTTCATTTTGTATTTCTTGAATTTAAAGAAATTTCTGCTGAAAAGAAATCTGTCTAATAACGTCACACAATTTTTAGAAATTGTATTATCTGAATGATTTTCCAATGATTTTCTCTACTTACTCTTTTACAAACTATTCTTACAAAAGTTGTTCTTCAATCTACTTCACATTAATCTATATAAACTTTCATTACACATTTATAAATTTTCTGCAGCTCTAAGAAGGATAAGCAAAGTGATAATCAGATTTTTAAAAAGTGGATCACTATCTGATAGCTATAAAAATCTAAGCTATTTGTATGACCATTAGAAAAAATGAATAGTAGTTTACCATTTGAAAAGAATGAGAGCATTTCAGAATTCAAATCAGTAACAGAACATCTCATAAATGGTTAATATGACAAAATATTTTATTTATCTGACATAATTTGTGTGATTTAACTGACTATACATTTTTTATTCTGGTTTTTATTTGTTTCTTGTTGTTTTATTTAGTAAGATTTTGTATGTTTCCTAAGATTTACCAATTATACAAAGGTCATTAAAAATGAAGAGGACTTCACTAGTTATTCCCTGAAAACTTAAGATATATTCTGTTGATCATGTAAATATCTTAAATATATGATAAGCAAAATCGTTAGTCATTTTTGAGGTAGTAAAAATATTGAAAATTATTCCATCTAAAGACTAGTTTGGAATGGGGGTATTTTCTTGAATTTTTTTCTCCTCTCCCTCACCTACATGCATCTTTGAAAGATATTGAACATAAGTACCCACCAAGTTTGGTATTCCTGACATTTCATTTTTGAGAATTTACTGTTCAAACATATGCACACAGCCTAGGACTTTTTTTCCAAAATAATTTCATGCGGTATCAAAACAGTTATTTCCTGTGAAATCTCAGTATCAAATGTTTTGGTAAATTGTAATAGTACTTCCTCTACCTCCATTATCATGTTGTTGCAGGAGTGCATTTGGCAGCAGATCCTAACCTTTGCATGAGATCATCAGGATCACATTGCGATCACAGATGTGGAAAGGAACGAGATCCTGTTTGTGGTACTGATGGAAGAACTTATCTCAACAGATGTATGCTTCAGGTGGAGATATGCAGGTAAAGTATTGTAATTTTGGCATCCAATACAGAATTCTTTATTAAATCTTGTTGTTCATACTTTGTTTACATTATCTCTTGTCATTTAACATTGTCATATTCATCTGATAGTAGTTGTCAAGTCAAAGTTAAACTCATAGATAACTTATTTATGTCTTCTTGAGTCAATAGTGGATCCAAGATTCTCTGAAGAAAAGGGATATTATATTTTTGAAAAAAAGTTTTTTTAGTTTTTTGCTTTTTAATAAACGTCCTTTAATCTGCTTGGTCATGTCAGACGATGAATGAAATCGCTGAAATGATGCTCCAATAATCTTGGGGCTCATGGAGCTTAAAGTTACTCGACATGTGTCTTCTCAGAATAAGGGGAAAAAACCCAAAAACCTTATCCAGGTAGCTAAACCTAATAGACCTAATAGAGATTCAAACTTGCAATTTGTTGTATGTTAGGCAGATATGCTACCCCACACTACCCAGGGGGCAAAATGAAATTTGTTTATTACTAAACAGCGGTACATAACCTCTACTCTTTGGTGCCCTAATAAAATAAATAAAAGCTGAATGAAATTAAAAAACAAGAAACAAAATGTAGAATTATAATGTAAGAAAATTTAAAATGGTCTAACCTAGCATATAGTACTTGACCACTTGGCTGCTTCTAAGTCTAAAATTATGGTTGGTTGGTATCTAATGTTGAGCAGTTGGCAGTGAAGCCATTCGCTCTCTTGCATTCCAGTATTTTGATGTCATATTATCATGTCGACTCAAGGTTGGGCAGCGCAGTAGATGGTTTCCATCCATATCTTCTTTAAGTGTACAGAAAGGACACAGAGGAGATCTCACTATACCAATTCTGAATAAATGTTTATTGAGACAGTCATGGCCTGTTAGGAGTCTAAAAGTTGCTACAGAGGATTTTCTTGGTAATGTAGTGATTCTGGTCGTGTTAGTACATAAATTTTCCTTTTGTTTGTAATACATTATCTTCTTTAATTTTGTTATTATATGTTGATATAATGATTATTTTGATAGAGTGATAACTTATTGGCTCAGATGTATTTGATGTAATTTTACTACCTTTCTTGGCTAGAAAGTCAGCTGTTTCAATACCCTGTATTCCGCAACGTGATAGTATCCATTGAAGTATTAATTTTTTATTTAAATTCATTAGTTGTTTTATGATTGTACGGCATTCTGCAATATTTTAAGTTATTAGGTGTTACATCAGATGTTATGGATATAATAATTGCTTTAGAATCAAATAATAGTACAACTTTTTCAAATTTATTCATATGGTATAGTAGGTTTTGTAAGCTCTGAAGTATTGCCAAAATCTCTCCATCAAAATTTGTAGTGTTCAAACTTAATCTTTTGTAGAAAGAGAAGAGAGGGCATATTGCACCTGCACCAGTACCACTGTTATTTGGTAAGCTAGAACCGTCAGTATAAACATGTAGCCATTCATTGGTAGGGTATCTTAAACTTATTATTTCTAGTGTCATTTACTTCAGAACACACAAAGAGAATTCAGGTTTTGTAAATTCTTCAGCTAAGTGTAGATAGTGTTTAATATCAAATAGTTCTAATAGGTTAATATTTGTTTTCTTCTAAGTAAGGAAGTTTTAATCTATTTGACTTCTTTGACTTTATTAAGGAAACTTTGTTGAGTTTTTAGTTATACTTGTGGTTTTCTTTTTTCCCAGTCATTTAAAGGTAGTCTGATTAATTTTTCATATTGTAAGATGGCTGCTTGTTCAATGTCAAGTTCCAGTCTTGGATTGTTTGTTAAAATTTGTAGAGTAAGTACTGGGGTAGTTCTAACAGCTCCAGTTACTAGGTGAAGAATTTGACTTTGTAGAATATTAAGTTTTTCTATATTTGCAGTTATTAGTATCTCTTTGCCATATTTAAATTTTGGTTTAATATACATCTTGTAAAAAGTGTTTAAAGTTTGTGTAGTGCTTCCCCATTTCGTGCCTGCCAGTCTTTTAAGTAGTGGTAATTTTTTCCTTATTTTTTTTATTATATTATCAATGTGTTTTTTCCATGTTAATTTTGTATCAAAAATAATACCTAACTATTTGGCTTCATGTGTTTCTGTGAGAGTTTCTCCATTTAGTTGAAGGGAAATCTTTTTTGGTTTCTTCCGTAGTGTAAATAGTTGATAATTTGTTTTCTGTGTATTAATTTTCATTAAATTATTAGATGTCCAATTCTGTAATGTCGTCAGGATTGTTGTGCTATATTTATTAATTGTTGATTTTGATTTTTCGGCTTAGAACTCCATATGACTACATCATCTGCAAACATTAAGACTTTTGATTTTCTTTTTTTGTAATTGATATGGAAGATCATTGATATAGATATTTAAGAGTGTTGTACTAAGGATACTGCCTTGAGGTACACCACGGTGTGTCTGTTGATATTTTGATAATTCATTATATTTGGTAGCAATAAAGCATTGAATAATGAATTCACTGATCCAATGTAACATTTTGCCTTGGATTCCTAGAATTTTAAGTTTATCAAGCAGTTTGTTTGTATCTATACAATCATATGCTCCTTGAAAGTCAATAAATATTGCTAGAGTGTCTTCTTTTTTATTTAATGCATTTTTAATGTCTTGACTAAGATTTAAAATCTGTTCATATGTTGAATAGCGTTTTCTAAATCCTGCTTGTTTAGTTGAAATTAAGTTATTTTTTTCTAGAAACCAATTTAAACGATTGGAAATCATTTTTTCCATGATTTTTGCTAATAGGCTGGTGAGTGCTATTGGATGATAAGATAGTATTCCATTGTAAAATTTTTAATTTTTTTATTCATATTTTGTTGTTTACCTTGGAAAAAGGTCCCCCCCTGGAAATCCGAATGGGGGACTGTTTTACTTCTGGAATGTTTCTTTTTCCAATGGGACATCACTTTATCTGGAATGTTTTTATTCAATTTACATCACCTAAGAAAAGAAAGGTATGGACGGGAAAGAAAAAGAAATGATCCCCTAGGCTTCGAATACTCTAATACCATTGGGGTCGAAGAAAACAAGAGTTGAGTCAAGCAAGACTGGATAGGAAAGGTAAAAGAGGGGATCTGACATGTGAAAAGGAAGAAATATCAGTCCAGGTCAGTAACTCACCAAGCTGAACCAGTGCTTATTGGTGAGCAGCCCTTCCCTTTAGTTCATCACATAATTTTGTTTAGATTGGTTCCTTTAAGTCTTCAAATTATAGAAGCAATTAAAGGGTCTCCTTTCTATTATAACAAAATTGATATATGATTACTAAAAGCTGCACCACGTGAAGGTGAGGGATCGGACATTAGGTTTTTGTCCAGGTCAGTTCCTTTAAGCCTTCAATTAACTATTAATTATTAAAGAATTAAAGGGTCTCCTCCCTGTTAGTAACAAGAGTCTTTCCGCAGCCACTCTAAAATTATTGTAGTATGAGACAGACAACAATGCTGATTAGGGTCCTGACCTGAATAATAAATATTTTGTATTACAAGTAATGAAAAAGTATGTATTTGAATTGAATAATGATAAAACTGGAAGAACTGATTTTATTATTATACTTTTGTTGTTGCTCTTATAAATAATTTCAAAGCATATTTTAACCTAAAAATATGGTTTCATTGCTTAGAGTATGTAAAGTAAAAAGAGATTCCTTTCTTTATATTTTATTACTATCTAATCTTCTTTCTTAAACCCATTAACTGGTAGGGCTAAGAAGGCATTCTTAGACTTTAAATACTCTGGAAAGCCTCCCCCTCCATGGGCCAAAAAGATTTGGGAATCCCTAACCTAAAGCACACCATAGTAATGGGGCATTTTAACTCTGTAATGACTCATATTTGCTTACATGACATTAATGATCCATGTAAGGTGTGTGCTAATCATTAATTTTATTTTTTAAGAAAACATTTTTAGACATTTATTTGAATTACTTATGTTATTTTTGTACTTCTGCAAGAGATAATTCATTTGTAAGCATAAAGCATATTTAATAAGACCTATCTATTTTCCTGCAATCAATGCAATATCATTTGACTGAATGTATAAATTACTGCCCATACCAAATTATCTCAATTTGTTGTAGTGTTATCTTAATTTTCCTGTTAAGATAGCCCTTATTTTGTTTAGATTATTTCAGCTGAAGTTATATTAATCCACCAAGAATGAGCATTAGCTGCAGAGTTTTAACTGTCTTATTTTCTGCTTACAATTTTTACTTCAGAAAACAGTAAAAAACTACTAGAAAGTCACTGAGGTAAAGAATAAGGTTGGGCATTGTTTTCAGTCAGGAATCTTGGTTGGACCTTGCCAATAGCTTAGGCAAAAATTTCTCATGCAAACACAGGAAATGTGAAGAAAATGTATATTTATTTACGACTCTCTTTTGAAAGCTGCAAATACCACCATTTTATTGAGTGATTTATAAAACTAGGTACAAGCACAAAATAAGATTTTGCTTCTTATTTTATTTCATAATATTTATGACTACTTATGATAATCTTCTGTGTAAAATGATATATAATGCTCATTACAAAATTCTGCTTCAGACATTAACCAATCAAATAATGCTATATATCTGCTTAAAACACTCCTTTTTTTCAAGAGTTTTATTCTTTGAGCTCTTTCAGTGAATTACAACTTTTTCTCTGTCCATATATGTGCTTGTGCACTGCCAGTAGTGCCTCACTTCTCCAGTCTCTTAGTTTAAAAATATACGCGGCTAGTTCTGTTTGTTCTTTGTAAGAACAGTTAAAGACACTGGATAGCTCACAACAACCATCTCTAAATTTTAATTAGTCTAAATTGGTCTAATACGTAGTTGGTTAATTATAAAGCCCAGGAATTAAGTACTTACAAAGTTTGTAAGTTCCATTGAGGTATGGCATCTCCTTGTGGTTTATCAGGAAAAACATGAGTCAGTTGGAGAATTGAATGCTGTGCCAGAATGTTGCCATGGTAGCTCAGTGGTCAGAGCAACTGGACGGAAACCAGGAGATGGCAGTTCATTTTTCAGTCTGTTTCTACCCATCCAGCTTCTGTCCTACAAACAACTGGTCTAAAAGACACAATTAATTCTTCACAACCATTTAAAATTGAAATATACTATTATATGGGATATGTGTACCCAAACACAATCCTCCCTGTTTAACTTTTGGGGAGGGTGGAGCATGGTCAGCTTGTATCCCTCTCGTGCCTATAGCCCTGGACCTTGCTAAGACAAGTTTGCCATAGAGCTGATAGATGTTAAACATTAGCAAACCCTTTGACACTGAATATTGATGCTCTTATCAGTCACTGAAAAGTATACAATTCTAACAGGCAACACAGAAAAAAAATCTAATGAGAATGCTTCAAGTTGCATTACATTGCCCTGTAGTAGTAAAAATTAAAACTTTAATCGCCTAAGCTCTTTTATTTGCTAGATATATGAAATTTTACCTAAAACCATGCATGTCTATCAAACACCATAATAACTAGCTTCCTGTGATATTGTTGATGCATATTTGATGCATATGTTAATTTCTGTGTGTTTATAATTGCATTGATTCAAATCTAAAGTATGTACCTATGCAATGATGATAGTAAAATCCCATTATGATATAATATCTAAAGCATAATATAAATATCAGTGTTTCAATTGATGCAAAATTACAAGAATCTCTTCATATACAGCTGTGTCCCCAAGGTCACAAGTGAAGATTTCTGAATTTAGACAACTACTGTTTAACATAAGTGATATCTGCAAATATCAGTAGCATTTTAATTAAGTTAATTACCTGATAAAAAGCACTCTGTTCCTTAATGATGTCACTGGTTCCATTATATGTGATTACAATGCAAATCACTTTTCAAAATGTTTGGAATTTTACCATTAGCCTGTGAATATATTCTAGTCATATTGTCATATGTAATAAATAACCCAGAAAAGTTTACAAAAATACAAATATTCATAACAAAGAGACCAGACATAGGCAGGACTTACATAGACCAACAAATAATTTGCAGTTATTCCAAACAGGAGTTTACTACAAAGGATTAGTTTGTTTAATTCACTTCCCTCTTCTATAAAAGAATTGCAAATGAACAAAAACAAGTTTAGATCACAATTAAAAAGATGCCTTATTACTCGCACCTTCTATACAGAGGAGGATTTCATTCAATCAATAATGTAACATTGTAAATATAATAAACATGAATATTCTAAGAAATCAAGTGTGCAAGTAGAATTTTGGAAACAGACATGCAATTGAAAATTATGCAAAACTGACACCTCTGAAAATTCATTGTCAGAGTTATTATTTGTGAATAAATGTATGAAGGTAGTTTTTTTTTTTCAACCTTTGATAAGCTATAAATAAAAGACAAGTTCATAAAAAAAAATTATTTTATTACTAAAAGTTTTGTACACTTACGGTTACTTTTCAACATAATCGCAGAAAAGATGATATTTATCATACCTGTGCACAAGCTTTGCAATACCTGCTACCTGCTTCAAAAAATGTTGCCGCCAATGATTTCAAATGAGCATTGACATTGTTTTAAAGATCTTCTCTGGTTTGAAAGTGCTGCCCTCCTAGCCACGTCTTCAGTTCAGAGAAAAGGTGAGAGTCGCTGCATGCCAGGTCAGGACCGTATGGCAGATGATCAAAAATGTCCCATTGAAATTGTTCAAGGAGCCGATGGGTTGTGCCAACAGTGTGCGGAAGAGCATTGTGGATCAACACAATTCCTGAAGTCAGCATTCCTCTTCATTTGTTTTGAATGACTCTTCGCAAATGTCGTAAAGTTTCACAATAAACAGCTGCATTGATTGTGGCTGCATCATTGGCAGCAGCATTTTTTGAAGCGGGTATTGCAAAGCTTGTGCACAAGTACGATAAATATCTCAATCTTTTTGATGATTATGTTGAAAAGTAACCATAAGTATACAAAACTTTTAGTAATAAAATAATTGTTTTCTATGAACTTATCTTTTATTTATAGACTATTGGAGGTTGAAAAAAAAATGGCCCTCATATTAATAAGTATGAATAAGTGTAATTCTTGACGTACTCTACATCCTAGATTTTGGGCTTCGAGTCTAATCTGATAATAGGATCTATAGATTGCAATGTTATGTATGTATCTATCTTGATTTCTTTTCTCAAACATCAGATTCAGCAGTAACTACCTACTTTGCTTTCAGATAAGCAAAAGAACAAAACTCATGCTTACAGTTGTTTTGACTAAAATCTACTCTATTCCCCTAAACCCCTTGTACCTACTGTAATTTTACAATATCACAATTTCTGCAAATGTTTATCTTGATTAACATGAAGTAAAGAGAAGGATAAGTACCTGATAAGAAGAATTTGCAAGAATGAATAGAAAAAGTAATATGACTTCCACAATCATATTTTTTAACTTTCAATGTTATACCTTGGATAAACATACTTTATATCTACCTTCAGTACAAAATGATTTGTCCAAATCTGTAAAATAAGATTTTGTGTGGCCAATGATCTCTGCATCTTTGAAAAGACAAGGAAGTCATTGAGGGTCAAATTTGGTGAATATGGTGCAGTTCAAAGTGCACGTCATGCAACTTTGCAATCGCAGTTGATGAATTTTGGTGCACACATGCATGCATGCATGTATTTAATTGATTTTACTAATTCTGAGATGCAGATAGTTTAGATTGCTGTGTATACATGTATATGCCTTGACAAGTTCTAAGTTCAGTGGTTTTCTGGCCTAAACGAACCTACAGAATGCTTTCTAATCTAATCTAATCTTCTTTGTCAGGGTTGGCATTCAGCTCTCTCACCTGGGATCCTGTAACAACATATCAGCTCATCGTGAAAACTGCCCAGTTTCCTGTGATCAGGCTCCTATGGATGGACCCATCTGTGGCTCTGATGGAAATGTTTACAAGAATACCTGCCAAATGAAACTGCTAACTTGTGGGTAGGTACTAATACTGAACAGTATTCATGGACATAAATATCATATAATCCATTTACCTTACTCCAAGCTGACCTATTTAAGGAAGTAAGATATTCACCCAAAAATTCAATATTATAATTTTACTTAGGTTTAACACATCTAAGCCTTTGGATTTATTGCTCCATAAAATGTTTTGTTCCTGAAAGTTGAAAAAATCTAGGGAGGGAAAGCAGCCATTCAGAAGAAACAGAGAGAATGGAATTGTCAGCTTAATTCAGTCCCAACAATAAATTGAATACAACACAACAGTTGAAAGTCAGAGTAATATATTTTATAAAAGGTTAGCTGTTTTTCGCTCTTTGAATGTTTGATTTTATCTTAATGTTTATAACTTTAAAAGTAAAACAGAGAAACAGTGAAACAATATAAAAATGTTTTCAAATTTTTTTAATATTAGTTAAAATGAACAGTTAAATTTGTATAAATTGTGAAATTGGATGTTATAAACTCACTCACTTCTATAAGCTTACACTTCTTACAGTAATATAGCTATGAAATTCAGTAGTAACAAAGTTTATACTTGCTTCTAGGACTGCACTTTATACTGATATAACAACAAATTTGTCTTTTCAATTTTGTGTATATTCCTTGAGAATGATATCCTATCCATATTTAATTTCTTTCTGTTTTTTTTTTTTTTTTTTTTTCCAAAATTTACTATCCATTTATTTAAGACAGAAATATTAATATCTGAGAACTTCTTGTATTACCATATATAGTGTAGTGTACGAAAAACTGGCCCTGTGTACAGACTGCTCCCCTGCCAATTATGCACAAATTGTTGTAAGCTACAAAAGTTGACAACAATTTTAATGAAAGGGTGTTTTGGAACAGCATACGTATGAATAGAATAATTTCCGAGTTATTTGTAACACTTAACTATCACTTATGTATAGCCTTGCCAGACTGTTTTGAAGCCATGTGGGCTTCATTAAAAATTGATTCCTCAATATGACAAATGCCTGAACAATGGTGGCAACTTACATATAAATATGTAGAAAAATAGGTTAAGCTCTTTCATGTTGTGAAAAAAAAAAAATGCATGCCTTTTTTCCACCTGGTAATTACTTTCCAGACACTCTTGTATAGTGTACTTCATTTGTAGCTCAAGGTGATAAAATGCACTTACAAAAGCATATATTTCAATTTTTATTTCTTTCATAAGCCAAGGGGTGGTGCGCACATCCAAGAAGTACTGCCAAACTACTCGCCACTGCAGGGAGTCATGTTGGAGAGTGGCTAAACCAACCTGTGGATCAGATGGCAAGATATATAGCAATGCCTGTCGTATGAAATCCAAAAATTGTGGGCAAGTATTAGTTGTGCTTCCATCAGTTTTCATTATGCTTAGTTATATGCTTGCATATTTGAAGCTCTGTGTATATACAACAAGCATTAAAAGTTTTGTGTGTACAGAGTGTCAACAAATTTGATAGCAGAGGCAAAAATAAACATATTTTTATTGAAACGTCTTTTTTGCATGACCAAGCTTTGTGAAACAATGAAACTAATGTTTATATGGTCAAATGTAAGCAAGCTACAAACAAAAGTGTATGACAAATTATTATTTTTGAACTGCTGATATGCTCACAGTAGTTAAAGATAAATATAAACACTAAATAGATAAAAGGAAATAAATTAAAGCTTTAAGATAATTATTATACAAATAATTTTAATTTTAATATTCAATGAAGAAAAATTACAAGCATTTCTTACAATGACACACTTTAAATATAACTTCTTTTTCTGGATTTCATCTAGTATTTTAATACTCACTATATGAATTTATAATTTATGTAAATGTATTTATGTAAATACATCAAACATAATGTATATGGAATAGTTTAACGAATATTGAGTCAAAATGTTAAGCACTTGAAAACTCTGCACTTACATGCAAGATATTTTTAAGATAGTTTGAGGGAACATCCTCCCTAACTATCTTCAGTTAATTTGTTGACTGCTGCTCTCATGTGTGGCTGGTTCTACTAAGAGTTGTGCTGTCATCTATCATCCTTGTTAACCATATGATGTCATCTGTGGCATTTCAAAATTCATGAGATTTTCTTTGTGTTTATGGAAAAAGATATTTTCTCATATGTTCCATTCCAAAAGTTGTTTAAAATGTTTGATCCATTTTATTTCCAGTTCTATATTGTGACTTTCTATCCAAAAATGATGAGTGGCTGACCTGTCCATGTATTTGATTCTAATGTTTCTAATGTATTTCTTTTTTCTAACATCCAGATTTCTCCTTATTTGTCCAATATGTATTTTGCTACAATCCTGGAAATTAATTAATTAGATGCCCGATAATTTTGTGTTTGGTACACTATCTTTCAAAGGGTGGTGTAGTAGAGTTCTGATGTATTTATTTTATGGTACCAAGTTAATATCATAATCTCTAAATACTTTCTTAAATTTCCAGAAGTACCTTAGATGGCAGGTATATTTACAGTATTTGTGTGTGGATTTTTTAGCCTTTCCAAAGCAATAGTTTCCTCTAGCATTTTCTGCAGTTTATGTTTATGAATTATTTCATCAGTGGTATTCAAATTAAAATTATCTATTTTTGCTAATTCATGTATATGTGGTATTCTCATTTGTATTCGGTTTCTGTTTGTGGAATGTTCACTAGTCTATAACTCAAACTGTGAAAAATTACATAGTTTTGGGTTGAATTGATTGCATTTTATGTAGTTGCCCATATGTGATGGTTTTCTATAAATTCCATATTCTAATCTTGACTGATTTCTCATAACTTTAAGTCTAGAAATGGCAGGAAATTAATTGTTTGTATTTCAGCTGTGAGCTTTATTGATCTCTCTTGTTCTTTATATATATAATGTGTATGTACACATAAATTTTATTTTGAAATGTCTTTGTCCTGACTTTGCTACCATAATAATTTGAAGTTATATTTGTTTTATTTGTATAGAAAGCATGTATTTGAAGTTCCAATGTCCTTCTGTATGTCACATGAACGAAATGCCAATGGAAATGGTTGCCCACTTAGCTGCGAAGGGGAGGATGAGCAGCT
The DNA here is from genome assembly GCA_030762935.1 of Hymenopus coronatus. Lineage (NCBI taxonomy): Eukaryota > Metazoa > Arthropoda > Insecta > Mantodea > Hymenopodidae > Hymenopus > Hymenopus coronatus. The sequence continues at coordinate 137,109,823 of CM060896.1, forward strand.
AACATGTGGCTCTGATGGAAATGTTTATCGTAATGAATGTGAACTAAGAATGCTTAATTGTGGGTAAGTGTATTTATTAAACTGATCAATAAACTGATCATTCATATCATATATTTTTCTGAATTTTATTGAAAATATACTAAAATAGGATGAACTCATAATAAATGTTTGTACACAAATTAAAGTGCCAAAATCTGTCCAAAACTGTAAAATTATGTTATCCTTATAGCACTGGAAGCCTAATGTCATCAGTATGTATCAATACTGTGCACTATTATAACTGGCCAGTTGTTTTTGTAGCTTGTTTCTTACCATGCATAACTAAACAACAATACTGTAATTTTATTTTATTGTATGTATATATAATATTTTTATGCCATTCTGCATAATTTTCTTTATTTCCTGTTTCATTTTTCTTTAATTCAGTCTTCTATTTCAAACATTTCTTTCTTTATACTACTGGGACCTAGCTGGATCCATCCTCTTGTTACTCTCCTACTCCTAATACCAATTTAACCTTTCTGTTAATCTCTTTTATTTACATATCTGGCTGATAGTAATTATGACAGCAGTTGTTGGGGCAATCCCATCATATTCCTAAGTCTAAGTTCAAAAACTGTATAGGCAAAATTTAATATGAAATCACAGTAGTCACATAATTCTCATCCATAAAAGAAATCTGGTCCTGTATGCTTTTCCACACATCAGACATTTGCAAGCTTTCTGACTCGATTGTATGAGAGAAAGCTCCCTCTTCTCTTAAGTGATATTTTCAACTGCAATAATATCATGTAGCATACACTCCTGATTCTCAACTGGTATTTTATTACATAGTCATCCATTGGCTAATAATAATTGAAGAATTGAAGTCTGACAAATAATCACAGAAATAAAAACTGCATGCTACAGATCGCTCACCAGTTCTTGATGAATGACATTTTAAATGAGAGATTAGATGCAAGTCACTTACTCACTATTCTGTGTATTCTCGAAATGTAATCATAAGGAAGCAGAGCTCTTTGTTATTAAAACATAAACCATTTGCTGACCTGTTTATCAAGGTTAGGCTAGCTCACTGTATCTTCGCTAAATGTCATTCGTCTAGAAGGAACAAGCAGTCAAAGTTAAATCATGCTCTCGCATAATTTCAGTGAAGCAGCTAAAACTGTGAATGTTGACACTCAAAAACTTCAGTTCAGGAGATCCTGGGTTCTAACTTAGGGTTTTTCATGGCTTTCTCTGGTGAGTAGGTGAATGCTGGGGTGTGTTCTTGTCTACCATGATTTCCTTTCCTATTTCCCTTTATTTCCATTTCCTTCTCAGTTTCAGATATGCTTCTATGTTTTGCAGCATGAGATGGAGTTGATATTGATGCTTGCTCCAACAATAGACAGTGTATTCTGTCATGGACACTAAAGGGCTGCTTGGTTAGATCGGTCTTTCACCCTGGGCAGCTTCAGTAGTGAAAAACCACATTTATTCAAATACAAGATGATGTTTTGTCCCAAAATATTAATGTGCAGAACATGGGGGTCCTCTTGCATTCCGACATAGGTATGTTTTTCAAATACCATGCAGGGAAACAAACTTCGCGGGTACAGCAGTGCGAAGCCTGGGGAAAATGGTATAGATTATCGTGAAGTTCGCAATGCATGCAGCAGATTTTGTGTATTTCATTTCATGCCAAAAATTAGTTGTTAGCAGAACCTATGAATATTCTCATTGGAAAAAAAAAAATATTACTCTCCGGGACTGAAATAAAACTAGAGAACTTTTGCTTCAGTGGCTCCACATAATGTATTTGAAGCCAATGGTCAAACAGAAAGCGCACTTCAACTCCTCCTGCCAATCACATGCACTCCTTTTCCTCTCTCGGACTTATACAGCTTAAGTGCCCATTAGTTTGTTTAAAATATATGCAAACCATTTAATTTCATTTAAAAATTAAGTTATCGTCTTCTTTTTACATATGAAGATGATATGCTAAATTCCAAAATTACGTTCTGAAAATTGGGGATCATCTTGCATTTGAGGTTGCCTTGTATTTGGATAACAGTGCATCTCCAAGCCAGAAACTGTTAGGGACTTCCACACATATTGTGGCCTGCAGTCTCCTGTACTTCCTTCATTTCATCCCTTTCTCTTAGGATATGGTAGCTATAATAGGTATTGGATAGGCATTTGTGTACAACATGTTCACCATTGTTTACTCTATACTCTAAACCTATGAGTCCTTACCATGTGTGCACCTTTGGTGCTCAGCTTTTAGTGCTTATTTGGCAAGTTTTGCACAATTTTGGAAGAAGAGCAGAGTGATAACATTGAGATATGAAGTATACTATACACCTTTAGTACCTTTAATGTTAAGGTTTTGCTCTGTCTGTAGACCACAGAGTTCATTCTCATGCACGTAAGCTGTGTTTTGTTTAGTAATTCAGCTAGTTTGCAGTAAACCAGTTAATCTATTCATCATAATTGCTTAGGGCCTCAAAGAAAAAAAAAAAATTTGTTTAATAACTACTACAGAAAGGCCCTCCTCCAAGCACTGGCTTCCCCATAAAATTAGTGTTTAGGAAAGGGTGCATACATACTATTCATGTACAGTACCAGACATTATCAGCAGAATATGTACTTCATTTTTCATCTACTATTAACAGAAGGATTATGTTCAAAAGTAAAACCTAATCATAATTATTTGATATTCTATAAGAGGTTCTACTGACTGATAACATTATTTTAATAGGTGATAGAATTAAAATTTTCTGAACACTACATTAAAAGTAATCTGATTTTACCTATAGACAATTTTAAAATATCATAGTGTTCTGAGAAGCATTTTCATGATTAAACTCTGAGATACATTGTTAAAAAATGAGTTCTTACAGCAACTTTTCATTGTTTTCTATTTTCAGCTCACCATCTTCAAAGCGTAGAGTAATGCCAGTAGACTTTGAAAAGTGCAGGGCAAAGATTAACAAATGTAATAAGTTACAGAAATGCAGTAAAGAAACAGATCCTGTCTGTGGAACTGATGCACATACATACGCCAACATGTGTCATCTGCAGATTGCATCATGTCTGTAAGTATACATTCACATTATTCCATCTGCTAACTTTGCCTTCAAGTGCACTTCTTACTTTCTTCAAATGTACCTTTTACTTCCTGCACTAAATCCTAGTTGAGTGAGAAACTATGTATTCTAACCAGAAATTTGATATCAAGATTCCATCAGAAATGCATGTTTTGAGGTTCTGAATCTTTCTCAAAGAAATCATTTTAGAAACAGCCTTTTTATATGTTTGATTTGTGTTTTTTTAACAGCATAACTTTAAAAAACTGCATAAATACTACAGATGTAACACAAACATTTTCAAAGCCCTCTACAGTATGGGGTAGTGTGTTTGCTTCACAGCCAAGAGGTCCTGAGTTTGAATCTTGGTAAGATTTCTTTCAAGGTTTTCCCTTATCCTGAAAAGACAATTGTTAAGTAAATTTAAGCTCTATAAACCCCACAATCATATGAGCATCATTTCAACGATTTCATTCATCATCATCTGATATGAGCTACCAGATTAAAGGATATTAAAGAAAGGGGAAAAAAATTCAAGAAAATTCTCCATCTCAAACTACCCTTACTTCACAAGGAATTTTTTTCTAAATGTTTCATTTTCTAAAAAATGGCTCTAACATCTTTGATTCAAGTACCATATACATACTTAAGATATTTCTGTGACAAAATGTATGGCTTGTAGTTTCATATGAAATAGCCTGTGAAGCTCTCTACATTTAGAAGAAATGATGTATAATTAGTAAACCTTTTAAGACTGACAAACATATACCTACCAGAAAACAATTTAGATGTTGTTAATGCATGAAATTTATTTCAAAATAAGTTTTTAGTACCATCAATTATTTCCAAAGATATGCATTATTAATGAATTAAATTGTTCAGGACTTTGTCATTTTTTAAAGTACTGTTGATATTCAGTTATTTCTCATCATGTTAAAAGAATATGGAATTTCTAGGTCAGCACTTTTAAACATTGACTATTATTGATTTGGATCTCTATACCTCTTTAACCTACAAAGTATTGTGGATAAAACTATTTCTGCAAAGATTTACTTTTAATCACATGAAGTGCATAATATATAACCTTGGTAAGAATTTAATAAGCTTGTAGAAGTTATATAAAATAAACAATAAGTGAGAAGAGAAAATGAATGTAGCACATCAGTTTTGATTATATTTTGTAATTAAATTCTTAGCACCCATTCACAGGATATCTAAACTTAAAAAAATCACTGTTAGAACCAGTTGAAAAATTCAATGCCCCTGCCGGGACTTGAACACTGTGCTCCCACTCTCTGCACAGTTGCTAACCATTGAGCTACTGTGACAACATGTCAGTATGACATTCAATCCTGTAACTGATTTATTTTTGGTATGTCTCACTTTAGAGAACACCTTAATGGTGAATTAAATATCATAAGTACTCAGTATCTGGGTAATCTTAACATAGTTAACTATTAGATAATTTTACCCAGGTTTTCCACAGGCCTCTTAAATCGTGCCCTACAAGTTTTGTTTCCAAACTTACTTTCCTAATTATTTTATGTAATATCAATGCTTTGGCAGTAAAGGCTTTAAACACTTTCCAAAACGCAGTTCATATGCTTTAAAAATGAACAAAAATTGTGGAAAGTAAAAGTTCTGCCATCTGGTAATTGTATGGTTGCCAACTACCCTGAACTGTATAGAAATTTCTTTATCATGCTAACTTCATTTGTGAAATGCCATCTCGCATTTTGATTTTACCAATTTGTGACTTAAAATTTCTTTAACCAACTAGGACATATCAGATGATGAGTGAATGACCTGGGTAAATGATGCTTAAATGAGCCATTTTCTGATCATAAGCAAAACAATTGTTATTGAGACAACTCACTAACCAAGAACCAATGTGAGTCACACACTAATGCCACCCCAGAGTTGGACCTCCCAGGTATTGTTATGTAATGTGGCAATAATGTTTATGACAGCTGAATCAGAGTTTAAAAGTTCAGTGACATGGTGGAACTTGAATGATAGACATGATGTTACTATTGCTGAGTCACTATGATGAGTTGCCAGTATGTGCAACTCTAATTCACATACAAGAACCACTCCAAAAGTTTTGAGAATGAATGCAAAAATATTTTAAACATTTAAGCCTGATTTTATATTTAGATCAGCTGATTTTCAAAATATTCTAATTGCATCCTTTACATCATGTCATCCTTTCTATCACTTTTCAAATGCTAATACCATTTTTCTTTGGAGGGACTTCAAATGCATTTTTCACAACTAAGCTACTGAATCTTCAGATGATTGAAATCATTGACCTAAAATTTCTATTTATTTTGAAGAATAAAAACAAGTAGTAGGTGCCAGATTTTTGCTCTAGGATGGGACAAATATTTGAATTCTGATTCTTGGAGAAATTTGATTGTTTCTAGGCTGAAATGTTGTGGTGCTGCAAAATTCTAACAGTTTTTTCTCAGTTTATTGAAAGCTTGTGGCAGACATTTTGTGGTGTTTAATTACATCATTGTGACAATATTTTATCCCATAAGCAAAATTGTCACAATATAGCTATTATCCGAGAAGAACAAAGCACTTCATTCTTGCCTCACTGTGTCTCCTGAGAAGACCTACTCTGATGATTGTCACTTAGTCTCTGGATCATATTGGTATACCTAACATTTGTCACATGTTACAAAGTTAAATAAGTTTTTGGAACTTCCAACATCTAATTTTTCTATAATTTCTTGGCACCAACAATGATTTCATGGTGTCCTGATGTGAAGTTTTATGCTCGCTACTACATATTCAGGAATCAAATAAATATTTGTTACGTAATGTGACACTTTCAAATACCATGATCATATTACTGCTGGTGTGCCAGAATTTTCCCTCTAGAGCTCTTTTACCTGCAAGTAAATCTGGTTGATTGGTATCTAACGTTGAGCAGTTGGCAGTGAAGCCATTTGCTCTCTTGCATTCCAGTATTTTGATGTCAAAGTATCATGTCGACTCAAGGTTGGGCAGTGCAGTAGATGGTTTCCATCCTTATCTTCTTTAAGCGTACAGAAAGGACACAAGAGGAGATTTCACTATACCAATCCTCAATAAATGTTTATTGAGACAGTCGTGGCCTGTTAGGAGTCTAAAAGTTGCAAGTAAATCTACTCACATGGTGCTGTCAGTTTTAAGGACATAACCCATCAGTCTGGGATCAGAACCAGTATTCAACGTTCTTGAATCTGATATGTCCTATAGTGATCTTAGTATGACATACACTCTGCTTACAGTTTCTCTCATTGTTGTTATAGCAAGTCATTCTATGGAATCTTCATCTTCGAAGAAAGCCGTTCCTCATCTAAACTCTGTAAACTATTGATAAATCATGGATTGCGAAGGGCAAAAATCCTAAATGCCAGATGCAGTCTTTCAAAGCATTCTCCCTCCCCTAAACAGATTATAAAATCACTGAAAATTCATTGCAAGCAAATACTCTTGCTTGAGATCAATCCTAGCATATGATAAAGCAACAGCTGCATGCACAGAGATGCTGCACATTGTTGAAGTGTATCCAGTTGCATATGATGTTATCTGTATTTCAATCTAGAGTCAGGAAGATCTACTTTAGCATACCACAATTTATTGTTGCCCATTCCTAAATCTTTCATACTCCTTGATTTGAATTTAGCAAGCTCTTAGAAAATGGTGAAGTAAGCATTACATTTTTGTTAATTTTTTATTTCATTTTATAATTTTAGGAAAGGAATCCAGTTAGCTCATGTTGGAAACTGCACTTCATTGCATCATGAGGAAGAATGTCCAACAATTTGTTCAGAAGCAGATGAACCTGTTTGTGGTTCTGATGGCAATTCTTATAGGTAGGTAATAAGATATAGTTATTCATAGAGTGATTGCATGTATTGTATTTTAATTTTTCTACAATGGTTATAGTAGGTAAAGAAAGTATTGTATTCCACTCCAAAGTTTGATACCAAGATTTCATTAAAAATACATTTTTGAGATCCTTAGAATCCCCTCCCCCCAAAAAAACATTTTTAGAAAATGTTTGTGTGCACATGTGTATATGTGCACACTGTGCAGGTGTGAGAGTGCATGTGTGTGACCAGCATAACTATAAAACAAAAAGTTATTAAATAGCAAACTTGATATTTAAGATGAGCATCTTTCAAGGATGCGACTCAAACATTTTCAAGAAAATCTCCCTACCCAAACTACCTTTCACTTGGAAAATATTTTCAAAATTGTTGATTTTCCCAAAAATGGCACTAATGATTTTGATTAAAATATCTGCAAAACTCCCAACATTGGGGAGCTATTACGAATCAATATTTCCACCACTTTACACATTATTTCAAGAACAACATTTACTCTAATGTGAAGAAGACACCCTAATAAAACTTTTACAACTCTTGTTTGCTTATATTTTTCACTTTTTTCAACTTAGTAAGCATTTATATTAATTGCTGTTTCACTTTCATCACCTCTGTGTCACTTTTTTTTAAGCGTATCATATGTCCAACCCAAGGCATCATGGGAATATTTCCTCCTCTATTCTTGTCTCCACATATTGCCAGCATTCACAATATGAACGTAGTGAAGATGCAACAGTCAACATCTTAAAAGGGTTGTAATTGATGAAGTGGCTATTGCCCAGGGGTTCAGGGTATTAAGCCATAAAGCTAGCCAAGGGATGGGGGGCCCTAAGCCACAAAGTGTAGTAGCCAAGAGATTGGGTGCTCTAAGCTGCAAAGCATAGCTGAGGGATCTTTTATGGAAGGAGTGGAGTGAAGTAAAGCATCCAAAGGATGCAGAACAACAACAGGGTATAGCTGAGGGTTCTGTGAAGTGACCTCGCACATTCCTCGGCTTCACAGGATTCATTGGAGTTTGCTCTTTACAGATCCTTGTTTGTTTGAATGTTTATCACTAAATTTTTAGTGTAATTTGGAACATCTCTATAGCCATATTTTAATTTCCTAGTTTGGTGACATCTATTGACTGCTTCTTTTGGAGCTCTTTTCATACCTTGGTGTCAAAAATGGGATTGGTTTGCTATATATAAGTAAGCTAACACACAAGGGTGGGTAGGTGGGTAAAATGACTTCGTCCCAGAAACATATCTCTGTAAATATGTTCCTTGTTCCTTCAGGATCACTCTGAATGTAGAATCACTGGAATCCATACATTTTTTTCTAATAAATTCAGGAGTGAAACCAAAATACCAAACATTTAAAATATTTTCATGATATATGAAATGTATATCTTGAATTTTCTGGGAATAACTTCATTCCTGATGATTTTTCCATAACTGTTAAATTTGAGGAAAATTTAGTACAAAAGGAATGTAGGCCTCATTTAAACACACAGTATATGTCATATACCTTATTTTGTAGAGTAAACCATTTCCAAGATATTCCTTGTTATTTATATCAATTTTAAAATACTTAAAATATTTCTGAAACAAGATCCCTCATACTTTTCATATCTCTTTTGTTTTATTCTTGGCCATACAAATAGAACCAAGTTTCGTTTGTATTGCCAGTCTTTAAGATTTGGCTTTAATTTTATTCCCTCATTTCCCCCTACTTCAAGGAAAAAAATAAGAATATTTCTGCTAATGTTTATCTTGATTATCTGATGCTTGTAAGAATAGTATGTTTGTAGATCAAGTAGAGAAAGTCTTGTGAATGGAGCACATCAGATGTTTTTCATAGAAGCTCTTAAATACTGAATGTTTTATGTTTAATTTCTTCTAGGTGAAATTTTACCTCAGTGTGTTTATTTATTTATTTATTTATTAAGCAGTAGCAATCATACAATACATTCACACATTGTCAAATAGTAATTTACACAGATTTTTTTCATAGTGCTCTTAAATACTGGATGTTTTATGTTTAATTTCTCCTAAGTGAAATTTTATCTCAGTGTATTTATTTATTTATTTACTAAGCAGTAGTGATCATACAATAGATATACACATCGTCAAATAGTAATTTACAAAATATTTGCAATAATGCAGCAATATTTATAAAATAGTTTTTACAAAATATTTTATGCATAATGTGTTGTCACAAAGTCTTCATAAGTCTGGCTCTTATATGCATGATCAGCTCTCGATTAATTGAAACACAGGAACACAACATCGGCATTAGTAATCCCATTTGGATATATAATCAAAAACTTATATTTTAGTACAGTAGTATTCTAAAAGCATTGACAGAATAAAATTGATCTTTATAAAGAAAGTTGTGTGAAGGTATCACATCAGATTTTATTTTATTATTTTGGTTTCTATAGGTCATCGTGTGAGATGAAGAAAGCAACTTGTGGACAAAGGGTGGTGCAGGTTTCAGCTCAGCACTGCCGTACCACAGCTAGGTGCAATGAAGTCTGTGGAGAAGAGAGGCAATTTGTTTGTGGCTCAGATAATAAGTTCTACCGTAATGAGTGTGAAATGAGGAGAGACAACTGTGGGTAAGTTTACTGAAAGTTTATATTTTATTTACCTTTGATCTTACAAGAGATATAGGTATTGTCAAAGAATATAATATGTACATAATCTGAATAGCTGCAAATGGAGTAGCATTAGTTGAACTGGGAAGAGCTGGGAGGAAGGGATCAATAGTTAAATGGATAGTGAAATATTGAAACAAAATCCAAGTACTAGAGGAACAAAATATTTGCAACACACTGACTGCTAGGATGTAACAAAATGGGATATAAATTGATTATGTCAATTAAAGGAAATTGTAATGATAGTAATGAGCTGATAAAGGGTAACAATCAAGATGGTTTACAAAAAGCAGTAGATCAGGTAATGGCAGAATTATATTTCTGGTTTCAAGTTAACAAACTAGTAATAAATGAAAGCAAAACTGTGATATCCTTCCACACATACCAAAATAAAGCACATCTTGTACCCCAAATTTATTAAAACAATCTCAACATTAAATACGGGAAAGATACACAATTTTTGGGAATCATTTTAAATGAGAACCTAAAGTGGAAGAACCATATTGAAAAGTTAGCATCTAAATTGAGCTCAGCTTGCTACTTACTAAGATCTATTAAAAATAAAGTAAACTTAAATTTCTAAAGGAATGTTTACTATGCAAATTTTCACAGCCTTATGTGCTATGGCATAACTTTCTGGGGAACATGTTATGAGAGTGAGCAAATATTTAAACTACAGAAAAGGGCAATTAGAATAATAAGTGGTAAGGGTAGTCGGTGCTTATGTAAAGCCCTTTTCAAAGAACAAAAAATATTGCCTTTTACTTGCGTATTTATATTGGAGACACTAACTTATATTAAAAAACTTACAATCAGCTTGAAATAAATCAAAACCTCCATCAATATAGCACTCGACAAAAGAATGCACTGCATATTCAGTTCTGTAGAACCAACATAACTAAAAATAATGTAAAGAATTTGAGTATTAGACTATTTAGCATATTGCCTCAGAATATCAAAGTAATTACTAAAATCCACCATTTTAAAAAAATGTTTAAAATCGTTCCTACTGCTGCATACATTTTATTCCATAGATGAGTATATATCATATTGTACAAATACCATGAGTTAATAGGTCTGTGTTATAGCATGTATTCAAAATATAATGTGAATTACTAGCTCTTAATAACTTAATGATGTGTAATTGAAAATTGTTTATTGTCTTATCATCTAGCTACAGTACTACTGTACACATGTATAAAATTAGTGAAATATATATACCATTGACATGTCCGAATAACAATGTAAATTGTTCTAAAAGGATAAATAAAACAAATAAAGAAGTTGGATTGGCAGAGCTAGACCATCAACAGACAGGGGGGAGCAAAAACTATGGAATAAAGTGAAAACGAGGATAGATGATATAAGGAAACAAGAAATAATAGGATAAGAGTACTTTAATATTATATAAGAATATTAAGAAAGTTTGAAGAACAGAAAAATACATGCCAGTGGAAAAATGGTAAGAGAGAGTCTAGCCATGGGCAAGAACAGGAGCAATGTTATTGAGAGGTCTAAAAGTTCATAAAGGTCTATGTCATGTGGAAATGATAACAATTTACACTGTATAATTGAGTGCTAAGAAAGTAAAATGTGGAGAGAGAAAAAATATGGAATAAAAACTGGGAAAAGTTATTGCCAGAGATGGTGTACTTAAAACTTTTTGGAAACAGTACAAATAAATTTCTGAAACAACTAGGTAATTATTCAGGTAGGGTTTAAAAATATACAATTAGAGGAAAAGGTAAATATACATAAATAACCAGGGTGTTAACTGTATATGATACCAAATTCAGCAACTCCAGGAAAGTAACTATGTATGTATGAAATTTATAACTAAAAAGATGAAATAAATCATCTATCTATGTACATAATCTGGATACATTTCTCCTAGGCAATACAATTTTTGTAGACTTCGCCAAAATTGTCTAGGCTCAGTCATCATTATGTTCAAGTAGCTTCAAGGTCTCTGTCTGTCTTTAGCTTCAGCTAGTGGTCACATTAAATATAGAAAAATAAATATTAATTTATGTTTTGCTCATTCAATGTTTTTGATATTCATTTATAGAATAGAACTGATTTTGTTTTAAAAATTTGAATATTTCTACTTTAAATTTATTTGCCAAAGTAATGCTGTTTATAAATTCAGGTAATTGATTAAATAGTTTTCAAGCTGTTGCATTTAAAGGATGTTTCAAATAGTTTGGTTTTATGAGAAAGTTATATGCAACTTGTTCTTGTTATATATAATGTGTGAATGAACTTCTTCATTGGTGATGTGATGTAATGAACTCCATTATTCTGATATGGATTAATAATTCCTTTATATATAAGCATGGTATTATATATAAGCTTTTGATATCGCCTTAAAGAAATAGCCTGGAATACAAAAAAAAATGAAAACCTGTAGAAGTTAACAAAGAACATAAAAATAACTTCATTTTCTTCTTTCTTCTTCATTAGATTACCCTCCTCTTTGTCACTCCCTCAAGGACTTACAAGCAAATACTTTGGATCGGTAACCTATCAAGGAACAAAGCAAACTCAGGATCATAGCATATCCAAGATTGGCGGTTAGCCCAATGCCTGGTATGGCAGTGCAGGAGGAAATGGAATGCAGAGATAAAAGGGATGAGAAAATTTTGCAGACCAAATTTATTCAACCAAGCATTTGCCCAGCAATTGACTAAAACCATGAAAGGATCTTTGATCAGATTGGCCTCAGGAGTTGGAATCCACTACTTCCCAAATGGTTTTATGTCATTTGCCTAGAAGAAAAAAGGTGTTGCCTCATTGAAATTTGACCAAAAATTATGAAAAATTGAAAATTTACCTTATTTCTATAATAAAATTATATGAATTCAAAACTTTAAAAAAAAAATGTATTGTTTTTCCCACTTGGTGCACTTTAACTATTTATTAATTGAAAGTATAAATGCTTATTAAAGACACTTCCAACTTTAATCCTACTTTCACTCAAACATTTCTTCTAACACATTTTTATACTCAAAATGCTCTGCATGATGCAAGCTTTTGTTAAATTGTTTCAAAAATTTTATACAGCCTCTCAAAAGCATATTAAAGAAAATGGTCCTATACTTTTTTGAAATAATGCTCAAATTTTGAGTGATAAATTATTAAATTTTGAAAAATCAACGTTTTTGAAGAGTATTAATTTTACTACACTAATTTGGGTTAATATAAAAAGATATAATATGGCAGATTTATTTGTATACTTTTTAAAATAGGATTTTTATATGTGAATATTTTTAAAAATCTGATGTGTTGCATTCACATAACTTCCTCTACATCTCTACAATAAATTATTTTTAAAAAGCTTGCTCCATTTACTTCATGCTAATCGAGAAAAAAGTTAGCAGAAATAGTCTTATTACTTGCTTTCTTTAAGTAGAAGCGATAGGTTAAAGTGATAATCAAAAGCTGGTCAATATGTGACCGAAGTTCCTTTGTTTGTATGGATAGGAGTTGACAAATTCCTGTATGAGAAAAGTAAGTTTTTCAAAGGAATATCTCAAAAACGATCAACTCCACGAAAAAAATGCATGTTACAAAAATTGTGTGTTTTAATGTGATCTATATTTTTTGTAGGGTAAGTTTTTGTCCATCTCTTATGGTTTAGCAGTTACACAAAATTCCGTAAAATTCATCCAGAACAAAATAGTCTTCAGAAAATTCAAGATATATATTTTATTTATCAAGTAAATACTTTTAATACACCTACAACATTTTAATCAAAATCGTTAGAGCCATTTTTGAATAGTTGGGCATGGAGGAATTTTTCTCAAAATCTTTGTGTTGCATTCCTGGAAGATACTAATCTTAGACACTAATTTTGGTGTTTTACCGACTTTTCGTTTTTGAATTATTGTGTTCACAGACACACGGACACACACACACACACACACACACACACACACACACACACACACACACACACACACACACATGGACCTTTTTCTGAAAATGATTTTTTTGGATACAGGGGACCCTAAAACCTATATTTCTGGTGAAATCTCAATATCAAATATTTGGGTACATAGTAAGTATAGAGAAAGTAAAAATGTATGATGTGGTTCATTTTTACTAGAACAATGAATTTGGACAGTGAAAAAATTATTATTAAAATTACCATGCAAGCTAAAAGCTAAAACATTGCAAAAATATCACTTATAGCAACCAGCTTTTGATTATCACTTTAACCTATGGTACTCCCTTATTTTGCTTCTACTTACAAGGAAGCAAGTAATAAAACTATTTCTGCTAATTTTTCTCGATTAGCATGAAGTAAATAGAAGAATAAGCTTTTTAACAATAATTTGTTGCAGAGGTGTAGAGAAAGTCATGTGAATGGAACACATCAGATATTTTTGATTAATTTTAAGGATTGATAAGCCCACATAGTGCTATATTGATATTAGAAACATAGACATGCATACCAAGCAAACATCATAACAAAGAGCATACCAGAAGTGAGGTCAACCTCAGCAGGTTTGTCTGTAAGGAAGCTCTGTTTCACTGCTGCTTCTATGCTGGAGGAAGAGGGTAATGGAGCAAGGTAGCCACCAGTAGACGGAAGAGGTGATTATTTCCCCAGAGAAAAGAAAACTGCACCTGACACTTTGTATAAATTACTGAAGAACCTGTGAGCTTGTTTGTGGATGAAATCTTCAATGGTCAGAATACCAAGTTTTCTGTATAATTGTGTCATGCACCCTAAAGTTGTACTACCTTCACCACCACTAAGCTCAGTACTGAAGTTTTGTCACTATCATTTTCATAAAGCACGAGGTAGTAACACATGAAAAACTGTGAAACCTGTGACAGGAAAACATCTGAAAGATAATTTTACTGAACTGGACAATGGACAGACAACAGTTGGCAGAAATATTTTCCTAAAAAATTATTTATTTATTTATTTATTTATTTGTGAAGCGCCAATGATCTTACTGGAGATATAGGTATTGTGAAGTAGTATGTACAAAACATGGAGATATTTTGTAAATACTACTAAGTATAATGAGTTGTCCTTAGGTCCATTACTTCTCCACCTGCTTATCCTCCTCATATTGAAGACTTACAATTAGATCCATTGCAATATTTGTCTCATTTATTGAAGTAACTATTGGTTATTGCACATATTGTTAGCTCTCTATAAAATGAAACACAGGAAAACATCAACATTTGTATTTAGGCTGAATAGTACATTAAAACAAAATTATTTTACTGCAGCAGTATTCCAAATATTCATTGACAGAATAAAATTGATTTTATTGTAAGCATTTGTGTGTTTCCACTTTATATTAATTTTATATCAACTTCCTTTAGGTGTTCTGGTAAATTATTATATAATTTTAAACTGTTATATTTAAACAATGTTTCTAAAGGCTTTGTTTGATGAACAGTTATATGTAACTTATTCTTAATAAGCAATTACTTCAGTATTCCTGTTCTTAACATAAACTAATAAGGGTTTATGTATAACATAGGGTTAAAATATTAAGTTTGCTAAAGTATTATCTGTAACTTTCGGTTTTTGGGATCCCTGAAATAATCTCAATTTCCTTTATCTGAAGTTTAAAGATGATATTACTATTAGTAGCATTTCCCTATAGTGATAGACCATATGGTAACAAAAACTGGAAGTATGCAAAATAACAGACTTCTAGCACATTTAGTAATATCTTAGGCTTTAATTATTGAAGAACAAAACAAACCCTAACTTTCTTGATAAGTTTTCTAAATGTTTATCCCAACTTAGATTCTTATCTAGAATTAAATCTAAAATTCCTGGCTTCATGTTTATAGTGAGCTCTAAAAGAATCATCAAAAAGCTACCAGGAAATGTGCTAGAATGGATAAATGTAGCATTTTTAAATATATTTCGGTCAAAAATAATATGTCCAAGTATACTCAAGATTTTACTATTTTATAAAACTGAAAATCCAAATATACTCAGGCTTTTATGTTAAGCTATTAATACTATTTGTGGAGCTCTTTCTCTTTTTAACATGTTTTATAATTAAGACAAGTTTTATCTCTAGCATAATCAAAAGTTTGATCCAATATGTAATCATGTCTTTGTTTTCTGTTTTCAGGAAGCACATCTTTGTGGTACCAATGAAAAGATGTTTAACTGGATTCACATTCCGTGGATGTCAAAGAATTTGTCCAACTTATTATGACCCTATTTGTGGAACAGATGGGAAGACTTACTCCAATGACTGTTTCTTGGAGCTAGAGAACTGCAGATCACGTGCCATTGTCAGTAAGAAACACCATGGACAGTGTGGTCAACCAGTAACAGAAGCCAAAAATTATCTCTACTAAAGAACCACTGCACAGGATAAAGTGAACATTAGTTGCAAATGTTTTAAGTAATTTTGTGTTATGAACTGTCTGAAGGACACATTTCCCAAGTTTTACATCCATGAGGATAAATGTGTGATGCTTATTTCCAAGATAGCTTTATTTTTCTGCTGTTTAATTATTTAGTTAAACAAAATATTGCTGCTCATTTCTTCTGCAAGAAATATTTACCCACCAAATGTTTATGTTATTTAAATGCTTTATTTTGTACAGTGTTACCAGCAAACAGCTGGATACACTAAGAGGATGGATACAGTAAGCTTAGTGCAGCCTAGAGAGAAAAAATTTCTTCTGTCAGTGTTTAGAGCAATTTTTGGAAACTTTGACAGCACTCAGCAATTAAGATGCACACTGTATACATTTGTTATACATAAGATGAATGCCCAGTATACCCCAGATGCATGCAGTATCATTTTAAACTTTTTTGTAGTAGGTAATACCTTAGCCAGGCTTATAACATTTGGTATGAATTATGGCATGAGACAATATGTAATAGCATTAGAAATTTATACCTGGTAAGATAAATCGCAATTCATGTTTTGAAAGTTTTATTTGCAATTTAGACATTCAGATACACTCATAAAAGGAACATAATTCTTTCCTTTTTCACTTTATATCACTTTAACAAAGTTTACATCTTATTGAAGCCTTGATTGATCTTTAGGAAGAACTGCGGTTCATCCAAGGCTTACTCAAAGTTAGCTGGAACTCCACATTGGGACCATTGAGCAGTTATAGGCAATTATACAGGATGATTTATATAGAGCTGACACATTTCTTTCTTTAATTGTTTCAAAACGAATTGTGCTAGCGACAACTTATTATACCTAAATTGTAGAGGAATTTTGGGAGATTATTTACCTCTATAGCAAATGTTGAAAATATCCTCCATCCTGCATAAGGCACAACTCAACACGTTGTTCCATGTTGCTGGCCACTCATTGGAGGACTCTGTTGTCAATAGCTTGAATCTCCTTTATGATGTTTATCTTCAGATCGTCCAATGTCTGGGGACGTGTGGCGTAAACCCTGTCTCTTAAGTAACCCCATATAAAGAAGTCCGGCAATGTCAAATCCAGAGATCTCAGTGGCCACAGGTTCCTGGAAATTATCTGGTCATCAAAGAAACTTGAAATTATGTTCATGGATTCATTTGATGTATGACATGTAGCGCTATCTTGCTGAAAATATCCTTGACTCAGCTCTACGTCATCCAAACTCCATGAAAATCAGTTGGTACTCTTCAGTGTTCACAGTTTGGTTAAAAAAAACATAAACATCTGTGCATCTAGTGACAAGGAATCGAAACTCCAGAACATTCTGCTTAATTTGGTGCAAAAATTGGGTCATTGACTGAATTTCCAACGGAATAATTAAAGAAAGAAAAGTGTCAGTTCTACATAAATCACTCTGTATAATGAATTGTGGGAACAGCATTACACATGGAGTTTTGTTTAAGAAGAGAAAGGAATGGGTTAGGGCTGGAATATCTGATGTATAAGCTGGTAATAACTATCTACTCTCTGAGAGTGTCAGAAGAGTGGAAGCAATGTTGAGTGTTGGGGAGGCTTGTAGTGTCCAGTATGTTCTACATCAGTGGGTCTAGGATACTTGAGGTTGGTCTTCATGCTGTGCCTTGATGTCTATGGTGGATAGAGGATATCGCCCTCTATGATGTAATCGTTACCATGCTAACTTCATATACCCCAAGGTCATGGGTTCAATCCTGGCAGAGCACAATGGATATGGCACATAAAAGAACTTCAAACCTTTTAAGGAGGCCTCTGAGCAAAATTAATTGGTCTTTCATACCCAATATCAAATGGAAGACTGAGAACCATAATAGTTAAAGAGTGTCCATAAATAAAACTCAATATCATTTGGATAGAGGAAGCCTCATTGCTTCCTATTGATTGAAAGTTGGGAAAGATTACAAAACATTCATTCCATTAACAAAAGTTTTAATATATTTTTCATACTCACAGGTTTCATTTTGTATAAATGAAAAAAATAAAATGGAATCTGTGAGCATCAAAAATGTAGTAAAAGTATTATTAATTGAACCAATGTTTTGTAATTTTTTTAAGAATTAAATTTTGGGCTCTGTTTTGGAAGGAAGGGCCTTTGTTTTCTTTTACTCAATTTATCCTTCGCAAACCAATCTAATCAATCCCTCACAAACCAATCAAATAATACAATTCTTTTGTTTTGAAAATATGAGCATAACTATGCTGCTATTCATAAATGTACTGTGTTAGGGTGCCACCTCCACAAATGAAGAATCAACGACCAGTTCTAAAAACAAGGGACATTTTCTTTCCTTATACATTGCAACAGGGACACCATGGGCATTTGGTAAGATCGCTCACCTCTCACCTTGGCAATCCTGGTTTAAACCCAGGGGACTGCATGTGGGATTTGTGGCGGACATAGTGGCATCTGGGCAGGTTTTCTCAGGATTCTCCAGTTTCTCCTGCTATTCATTCCATCAAATGTTCCATAATCATGTTTTCTTTTATACAAAATTATAACAATATAAATTCTTATTTGGAGTTAGAAAATGCTAAAAAGAATATGTTTATTACATAGGCCAAAAAATACAGATGTTAGTGCTTTATTTGTGGAATTGAAAACATTGTGGAATGGTGGTAAAATTCATAGGAAGTTTCAAATAATTGTTTACCTGCAACTATATTTCTAGAGGGATATTTAATAACTTTGTTAAAATGTATACTTCTTGTTATTTGTTATACTTGCAAAAAATACCAATGTGTTTGCTTTCTTTGCAATTCTTCTTATTCTTCTTGCACAATCTTCATTGAAACTATACCCATTAAGATCATCAGTTTGCCAATAGTAGGCACTTCCAACACCAATTTTTCACCATAAGCCCATTTCAAAATGTATAACCTAAATGGTAGCACAGGCAACATAGTATTATGGAGTGGGTATCAAAATAAGTGAAAACTTCAGTAACCAATAGACACTCAAAGATTAAGGAAATAACACATCTGTGGGGTACTACTGTTCTGTACAAAGTGAGTTTCAAAATGTATTGCTAGTACAAAACTTTTGAGAGATAATAGAGCATCCTGTAAATATATTTTACTTTATTTACAGAATAATATTTCTGTTCAGAAAATAAAAGAAAACTGTTCCATTAAAGCATATCTGTTGAGCTTTGGAATAAAAGCTCCATCATTGCAAGTATTTATTTATGCATTAAGAATAAAATCAAAGAAAATTAAAATGAAAAGGTTTTGGAAATGAACTTAATGCTATCTGTGCAATACCACTGAGCTAAATTGCTGCTAACAAAGTAATCTCTCTTGAATCCATACACCTGAAGTTTTACTCGATTACTGACAACAAGCTGGGTATTTGTTTGTATGAATAAGATGCTGTATAGAACTGGATCAGACTTACAGTTCCAGACAATTTTTTTTCTGCTTTTAACTGTGTCTATTCATCTGTATATGTGAAAAGAATGAAAGTATAATAAATCTGTCTGAAAAATACTTCCTAAATATGTATTTAGATAAAATATAAAATAATTGTTGTAATAATTACTCTAAACAGTATGATGTGCCTGAATTTATCATTCAAGCCATTAATGGGTTTATCTTAGAAACATTTAAATACACAAGCATTAAATGAGAGAAATCTCATAATTACTAACATTTCATGTGCCAATACATAATGTAGATGGAAAGCTTGATACTGAAACGTATATTTTAACACAAAAATGAAAGATAGTTATTGAGTGTTTTACAAGTTAAACCCTTCCCATGACAATGAATGACAGAATTTTAATGTTGTGTATATGATGTTAGCTTTATTTCTATAGTATTTATTTATTAAAACAGTAATGTGTGATCTGTAGATTTAGAACAACTTTTCAAGTTTTTTACTCATATGTAACAAAATTTAAAATAAATAAAATTCATATTTTAATGAACAGATTATTCATTTGAATTTGTGAACAGCACCTTAAAACTCCATTGAATTCTAGGTATATTAGATAGAAGATACTGTACACAATAGGTCTTAGAATTGCAAGATAACACTTGCTAGATGACTCTTGACTACAAGCTCTGGAAAGGTAAGGTATGATAGAATGATTATAAATCCACAATGTGTTTAAAACATTAATGTATGATTACTTGCTGTATATACCCTATTTTCAAAAGTATTTGTAGTTCAAAATCAGTTATGGATGTTTACAATTTAGGAGCCACAAGTAGTTCTTGAGTTCCCTGTATACAACACATGATGTCATTATGGAAGTTCAGTGTGCATTACAGGTAATATGTTCATGTATGACATAGGCCTATTAGCAAGCAGTGTTGGGCCATAACAGAGTCCTGATTAAAAAGCCATCATGGCAGATTCTAAACCTATAGATAAAAATTTGGCCTTCCTTTTCGATAGTTACTTTCTGTAGTTGGAACTCAAGCTCCAACATGGAGGGAGCGTGGGCCATGCTATGGCCAAGTGGTTAGACCACTTGCCTCTCACCAGGTGGCCCAGTTTCGATCCCAGGTGACCACATGTGGGATTTGTGGTGGACAAAGCGGCACAGGGGCAGACTTTCTCCGAGTTCTCCAGTTCCCCCAGCATTACATTCCACTGGTGCTTCATTATCATTCTGCAGCATCATATTATATATTAAAAGTGGGCATTAAATACTATATAAAGGGGGGGGGGGTGGAAGAAGAATAAGTAAATAAAAAATTAAATGAATTTAACCAACAAGGGAGAACTAAAAATATAGTAAACATATACAATGCAATTAAAACTTTTGCTGTGCAATTGCAATGACTGTGGAAAGAAGAATTACAAGAGAGGGAACTGTGTCATTTTCTCGTTTGAGAAAAGTTTAAGCAGTTTAAAATTGTAACCAATAACAAGGAATATCTTGGAAACGTTAACTCGACCAAAGAAAATGTATATAACATAAATTGTTTTCCTTAATGAGTACTTCACTTTGTGTGTCCCTAGTATCTTATGCTTTTAACAGAATACATTTAGTTTGTCATAAAAATATCTTAAACATATGATATTTTAAAACAAAATTGTTACAGCCTTTTTTGAGAAAATCAAAGTTTACAAAAATGTTCCAGGAGGGGGGGGGTTATTTTCTTGAAAATCTTCATATTGCATCTTTGGAAGATACGAAACCAAAGTACCAAGTTTTTTAGTTTTGTTTTGAACTACACACGCACATGTGCATGCACATGAACGCCCATGATTTTATACAGCGGGCCTTAAAACGTGTATTTAAAATCCTGGTATAGAAATTTTGGGTGGAATTGCAATACTTTCTCTACCTATGTACTCTGCACTAAGTAGAGAAAGTAAAAATAAAAAGAATGAACATGAAACTTGGAATTTTAGTTCAGAACCCTCTGAGAATGAACATTCTAAAACATTTACATAAAAGTATTTCATTATTTTGGTTATCTTATCAAAACTGGTTTTATTATCTTGATTAAAATACCATAAGTTTAAGATATTTTCATAACAATTAAAATGTATATCTGTGCATTGTGATGTGCTCTTCATTCTGAATGAGTTTTGTACAATTAGTAAACTGTAGAAGACATGTAGACAAAATCTTAGTATACAAAGAATGTGGTCACTAAAGACATAAGGCATGTTATGTTTCTAAGATGTTCTTTGTTACTTGTTTGAATTTTCAAATACTTATCCTAACTACAGAGTGAGTATTATTCACAAATTGCAACCTCGAGATGATCGGAAATACCAGAAATGTCTCAGTACATATGGACACTAATTATAGCAGGACTGGTATATTTTGTACTATTATTCAAGAGTATATAAATGATATATGTTCCTCAAGAGAGAAATCACTATTTGTTTGTTGTTTTTCTTTCTTGTGATTATGTGGAAAAAATATAATTTTAAAGCCATTGTATACAACTCATTCTTATAAAAGTTAATTATAGCTTAAACCTCTGTATTCTCCTAATTCTCTTATACCTACATGGAAATATGTAATAAAACCATTTCATCACATTTTTATCTGAATTAACATGAAATAAATAGAAGAATAGTCCTGCACCACGTTTTGGAATAGTGTGGATGCTGTGGTTCCATGCCATGGAATACACCTGGTTTGATCCCACCCATAGGGTGCAGATTTTAAGTCCTGTGTATTGGAAATGGAAAGTGAGGTGCTGTGATAGGCAGCGATCCCAAGCATGATAGCCAAGATTCCAGCTGAAAGAAGCTTGATGTGGACATATCAACTGTATGATCATCATCTCTCTGCTGTGGGTAAGTGGGCGTGAGGGGCAGGCAGGTTAGTATCTCAATACTTGATTACTATTATATGAAAAACAAGATTTTGTAAACATAATCTATTACAAAGGCAGAAACATTCATGTGAATGTAATATATTACAATTTTTTGGGGAGGCAATGCAATTCCCAATTTGGAGATAATTTTGAGGGACAAAGGATCAATGATATTCTTTGGAGCCTTACCTATTATAATCACTTGTTGCAATCCGTAGATAACTGAGGCACATGCCTTCTTCTTCTTCATTGTCAACATCATCATCTTCAGCAGAAGCACCTTGATAAGACATTGGTTTTTAAAACCTCAGGTCTCTAGCATTTATGTACAAAAATATAATAAAATACAATCTGTAGTACAGCATCCTGACGTCTATATCAGGACATACACCATATATTGCAAACTTTATAATTTATTTACCACATTTTTTTCATAGATCTTTATTTTATGTATATAACTTATATACTAATAAATATATTCCACTTAAAAAAAAAAATTTAAACCCAACGTAAAGAACCTACAGACAATGAGTTGTTTCAAGAGCAAAGCCTCCGATATGACCTTAGATGTTAAAGGGGGCTATGTAAATGAAACAATAAAACAAACACAACAAAATTGCACATATTTTTTAGCAAAAATAAGTAAAATGGATTTCCATTAGAAATGTTTAGGTAAATGTATAACAATTTTCACTTTACTAAAACAATTATTATTAATTATTGGAGTCCAATATAATAGATAACTAGTAACCAGTTATTGCCTATCAAACTATTTCTAAAATTTAATAAAAGTTTAACAAAAATTAATAACCTAAACTACTGGTATCCAGCAAAATGTGCACTGGTAGCCAGCAAAAATCTATTTTATACATATTTTCTCAATGGTAACCAGTCATTATTGTGAATTATAATCAGCATCACCTAACCACAGTTATTTATTCAAATATCCCTTAACTCTTCTCTCAATTGTGTAATTCATTAAAACCTTTATATTAATTAAGTCTTTTAATTACTTTCTAAAGGTATAAATCAAAGTTTTCTTACTTTCTCTACTTTGCACATACACAGGTGGAAAATTGATACCAAGATTTGTAATGTTGACAACCTGTAAATTTGAGTTAAAAATTATAATTCCAGTCATTGGATTTTTCCCTGCATTATTGTTCTTAAAATAAATGGTCCATAAGCCACTTTGCCATTTATCGAATAAGGTTCCTGATTACACAGGTTATCCTTCAGTTTTTCTGAAACTCTTTTAAGTTATAACATCACTAATATGCTACTTTGCACATTTATTTGTCCAATTTTAGTATCATTATAAACTTTGCAATCTGTCACTATGTTTCATATCCCATATTTGTAAATGAGTGAAACTTACTGACTGACTTAAATCCTCTGGATAACTATTAGCTATTAACTAATCTACCTGGATTATTTGTATATTATTTCTCTGTTATGCCAATGGTGGCTTTGATTTTAAATTTAAATTCTCTCTTCTTTTATGTTTAGTATTGCTTAACTGATTAAGAATTGTACCAAAAGTATTTGTTTGTTATAATTTTTTGTAACTTTTTAGTATTGGCTTTCCATATAGCTTAAAAGGAGTGTTTGTAATATGATGATTTTTGGGTTGACTAGTTGAGATTTTAACTGTTATTACTTTAGAATAATTTGCTCCATCATGCTAAGTTTGCACATAATTATGATTGCATCAAAAGCAGTAAGACAAATTGTTTATACATCTTGTCCATATCCAATCCATCTTTAAGTCAGTTGTATAGTTAAATATATCCTTTAGTTCTGTGGTTATACTCTGTGATTTTAATTCAGTTCTATTGACTGCATCTGGTGTTGGGAAAATAATTGTTTCATCATTCACGTAAAGTTTTTGAATTACATATATCAAGGCTCCAAGCAAAGTTTGCTTAATTACAAGTTTGCTTAATTTCAAAGTTCAAATTACTGATATATCTGTTTGTTATTAGGCAAGGTCACCTTTGATTCCTGTTATGCAGTTGTGCTAATTGTATTAATACTAATTTCATGTTTCATATATTCCTCTTCTTTCAGGTTAGCCTTGCTAATCTTCCCTTGTCTTTCATTAGTTTTAGTTTTGCTGCTTGTCCATTATTTATTAATAGAGAAATATGTATAGTATGTTGATTTAGGTTGATCATTGTTTCTTCTTTCTTCTTCTTCTTCTTCTTCTTCTTCTTCTTCTTCATTGGTGCTTGTTCCCTTTATTGTAATTACATTATAATCAACTTCAAATGTCTTTTTATTTCCAGTTCCTAGTTAATGATTTGTTATGTATTCTTAACTCAGGTGGTGAATCCGGTGTAAATGTTGTATCTTCTTCTTCTTTGCCTCCTTTTTTTTTCCTGATTTAATAGTGGTTTCTCCACAGACTGAGCATTTTGTATGTTAAATATTTCATTTCCTTCAGTCTGAATAGCAACATCTTACCTTAACTTTTTAATATTTAATTTAAGTTTATGTGCAATTACTATTGCCAGATTATATCTTATTCTACAGGGAATGTTTTTCTTTCTTGTTTCTTCCTTTTATTCTCACCCGTGGAATTAATTCACCATTGTCTTCTTATAAACAACTCTCTCCCACAGATTTTGTGAGTAGAAAAATCTTTATTCCACCTGCAATTTTTATTCCTTCTATTACACAGTATACAAACAGGTTGCTGATTGTTTTTAATGCAATCTTTTTTTTTCAATGTCTTCTTCACCATAGTTGCCATAAGTTAATTTATCTCTATTACAAAATTTGGAAATATGACCAAAAATCATAACATTTTAAGCATCTACCCACTGACACAAAATCTTTTTGCTGCCTTTGCTTGTAATCTGATGACCAGTTTGTTGTTTTGAATTACATATAACTCATCCTATTTTAGAAAAACTCTCTGCCACATGATGTGCTGAGTAGAATGTACATAGTAATTATAGAAGATATTGTATTGCACCAGCAAATTTTAATTCCCAAATTTCACCATAAATTTATGTTTGGAGGAGGCCTGAATACAAAAAGAGTATTTTAGTACATATGTGTTTTTGTGTGTGTGTGTGTCTGTGGACAGCATAAATCAAAAATGAAAAGTAGGTTAAATACCAAAATCAAGGATGCAACAAGAATATTTTCAGCAGAACCCCCAAATCCCAACTAGCCTTTCTATGGAATATTTTTGGAAAATGTTATTTTATCAAAAATGGCTCTAACAATTAAAATACTTTATATTTAACATATGTTCATCACAAAGAAAATGTACATCTTCAATTTTCTGGTAATAGCCTCTGAAGACCTCTTCATTCTGGATTAGTTTTGCCTAACTGGCAAATTGGAAGAGAGACAAAAACTTACTACACAAAAAAATATAGATTTTGTTGAAACACACAGTCAAGAAATACATGTTTTCATAGAGTTAACCAATTCCAAGATATTCTTTGTTATTGGTTTTAGTTTTAAACTACTTAAATTTTTCTCAAATGCTCATTACCTTTTGTTTCTCTATCTTTATGTCTATATATTCCTGGCCAAGTAAAGAGAACTGAATTTTAAGTTTTACACATAGCAACCAGGTTAAAAAAGATTTGAGTAACACTTTAGCCTAGTGTATTTCCCTTCTACTTACATGGAAGCAAGTAATAAGACAATTACTGGTTATCTTGATTAGCATGATGTAGATAAAAGAATACTCTTTTGTAAGAATAATTTGTTTACAGAACAGGTAAATAAAGGCATGTGAATGGAACACATCAGATTTTTAGAGCAAGGTCTATATGTGTGTGTGTGTGTGTGTGTGTGTGTGCGCATGCGGGTGTGCGTGTGCGTACAGCATAACTAAAAAACAAAAAATCAAATAGATACCAAACTTCAAGCACTCAAGTTTAGTATCTTATCCCTTTTCTAGATTGAACATTTTACAAATCTTTTGATTTCCTACAAAATGACAATGATAATTTTGATTAAAATGCTGTATGTTAAAGATGCTTTCTTTGCAAATAAAATATGTTCTGAATTTCTTGGGAATAGCCCCTGAAGTCCTCTTCATTCTGAAGGACCTTTGCATAACTAATAAACCATAAGATATAGATAAAACTTACTTCACAAAAAATTTAGATCTTGTTAAAACATACAATTTATGTCTTATACAGTTATTTGTAGAGCTAACCATTTCAGAGATACTACTTGTTAATGGTTTCAGTTTAAAAATTCTTAAAACTTTATCAAACAGGAATTCCCCATCTATTTCATACCTCTTTTATTTTACTCCTGGCCATGGAAAGTAAACAGAATTTCAATGATAATCACATAGCGTCATCTTTTAAAACATTTGACTGTTGTTTTAGCCTAGTGTATTCCCTTATTTCTCTCCTACTTAAAAGGAATTTAGTAATAAGACCATTTATGTTAATGTTTGTCTTGATTATCATTATGTAAATAAATAGATAAAAGAATAATCTTTTGTTAGATGTTTGCTTGTAGAACAGATAAAGTCATGCAAATGGAATATATCCGATTTTTTTATGTGTTTATCTTGTTCAAGGGACCTCTAAACATACATCTCCGTTGAAATCTAGTCACAGACATTTTAGATTGAATGCAATAAATCCTCTATCTACTGTAAGAAGGGAGAGTAGTATGCTTAGCGCATATAAAGGAACTTAGATGACCGAAAGCAAAAAGCGCACAATTTTATATTTAAATTTCCCTGCACATTTCACTTCATAAGTAGCCAATAGTAAGCCCAGAAAAGCTAAATACTGCGGAATAGCTCTCTTCTGACTTTCATTTTATCAATAGATGGTGCCAAGATCGATGAGAGAGACTGGTAATAATGTTGTGTATGTTTTGAGTGGAATAATTTAAAGTTTTTTCACTTTGAACAGCATCTTTAACCTCCAGCATTAATTTTACCGCTGTCAAGACATCTGTTGGTCAGTAAATGAATATTGATATTGTTAAATATGCTTAGTTGTGTGCTTTTTAAGGTTTTATGGTCGATATTAGGCTATACAAAGTTCATAACCTTTTGCTATTTTTGTTGTGATTGATAGTAATTAACGATTTTATGAGCCAAATAACTGTAAACATTAGCTATATGCCTCAAACTCCATAGTAATTGCATAAAGACACCACAAGACGTTCAGAATGTGTCAGTTTCTTGCTTAACATAAACATTGTAAGTAGTGTTAGGTTATCGCAGTTTTTGAAAATAACTGCTCAAAGGGATAACTGTCACTCTACAGCTTAAAAACGCATGTAGCGCGGGGGGAGGGGGGCATGTGTTACTTTAATATCCAATGGCCATTTGACCTAGATCCTTCAACAAGATTTGTAATGTATATCAGGTGTTAAAATTGGAGGCAATGGTTTATCATGTATGCATATTTACTTTTGCAAACACTTGAATGATTTTCTTTAAATGGTTAGATAAATACGGACTGGTTTAAACCAAATAATTGGCTGACATTGCGAAAAGTAATTACTGTCATTTGAAGCAGTGAAAACAATAAATGAATAGGAATGAAATTATGGAGTAAGTTAAAATGTATGTACTGCTTATAGCTTTCAGCATGATGTTATGCACTTCTGTAGAGCTTTCAATTTTTCAATTGCATGACCAATACAATAGTGTAGGCATTAGTAATGACAGACTTAAACCGGGTAGTAGGATAAGCAGTTTTCACAGCATAGGCACAAGGTTTTTTTCAACAAGGAAAATTACAGCTACATGTAATACTCTGATGCCAACTTTAATGGAAACTGAAGTTTTCAAAATACAGTCAGGCCGTATTATTGCAAATGAAAAACATTATTGAAATGGTTGTATAATGCTTAGATAATCACAATAAGGAAAATTTTAATTATAGAACTGGTTTATGACTTTTTCCAAGACGAGTGTATTATATGTTAATTTTGAGCAACATTTCTGTTTGGATTATGTTTTGGAAGCACTTGGTTCTTGAGTAATTGGTGTTCAAAATTTTTATTAAGTTCTCGAACGTGAAGATTTTCATGTCTTATGAGGTAAACCTATACTTCCAATGTTTCAGGAGGTATAATCTCATTGGTTCATTGTTTCACCGTATGTAAGAGCAGATGTTGCGGCCATTGATATTCAAGAATTTAATCACATAATATGGTCATATAAAATTTTGAATAGGTTAACAGCTGTGAATTTTAAAAGTAGCCAGTCATGTTCTAATGATGTCGACACGTGTGAAAGTAAATGTCAGCTATTTTAGGTTTATTGAGTTTTCCTCAGGGCAAATTGTTGAGCTATTTATTAAACGTAGATACATAAACAGATACTTGGCAGATTATAGCTTCAAGTGTAAATATAAACCTAAGGAAACAGCTGTACAATTTACAAAGCAACTGTCGGATTGCACTGCCAAAACACCAAGACAAACTAAAGCTAAATGAATCTTATGATTTTGAAAAATGGAGAATGTCCTCTGATTTCAACAAAGTTATGTTAGGTTTAGTAATGTGAAAAAAAAATGGGTTGAAATAATGGGTAAAATAGAGTTTTGTAAAACTGTTTTTGAAAAGGCAAAGCAAATTAGGGGTTTTTAGAGAAAAACATAGTTATTTTATAATACTAAGGTTCTACAATTTTGCATAAGGAAAAACCCTTGACAGCAGTACTTAACAAAAAAGGGTAAAACAGGGGCATATAAAAGTTTCTCATCCCTTAATTTAAACAACAAGAAAAATAATCTAAGTTGTCCATTATAATTATTGGTAGAATATTTCCTAATGCAATGCCAGTATTGATTACAACATAAACAGGAAATACAGCTAAACCTTCTTTTATAACACAATCAGACCTGCTTATAATATTGCATAGGCATCATTATAAGCAGATCTGATTGTGTTTTATTTTGGCATGTTCCCTGTTTATTTAGTTACTAAATTGTGACCATCCACATGTACTGCTTGGCATGACATACAGTCACATACCATTTTTACGAATGCCACTTTGATAAATATTTCAGTTCAATGATAAAACTGAATACTCCATCTAACTACATTACCTTAAACATCTATGTTAAATTATTTCAATTGTATAAATGTCCATGCATTGAAAATGTCTATGTAACAAAAATAATAAATTCCACTTAATGAATGCATGATAGATTGAACAAAACATTTTTCAGACTTATTGAATAACCACAGTGTCGTTTCCTGATATAGAGAGTTGTTTGTTCATCTTTGACCATAAAATGTTGCAAGCAGAGTGGTTTTTTCATCCCTAACTATATCATATTTTGCATCAGCATAAGCCATAAATGGACAGAAATTGAATAGAATGTCATATTCCGACAGTCTGTTTAAAAGGTGCCTTCATCTGCTTATTGTAGTCTCAAATGGTTTAACTTATAATCCCTACACAGGATTACTGTCTGATTTAAACAGTGGCAACCAATGGCGTAGGAAAAGGTAAAAGAAACCAGTTTTCTCTGAAGGAAAAATTAAAAATCACAGAAGAAGTTGATAAAGGTGTATAGAAATTGGATATAGCATCTAAGACTTCCACATTTATGAAGGGTTGAAAGAAAATATTGAAAGTGTTGTCAGAACAATCATTCTGTAATGAAAAACAGTAAGTTCTGCTCAATTATGAAGAAATTGAAAAAGCTGCTTATGTGTGGTTCATATCTATGCCAAGTAGATATGTAAGTTCATGTTCATTATGTAATGGTATGAAATGTATGAAATTACTTTAGAGCTAATTTTATTCGATATTCATTTCTAATGTTTATGTGCATAATAACTAATAAAAATAGATACACTGTCATATTGGATTTAAAAGTTGCAATTTTGTCGCTTATAAGATAATAATGTAACAATGTCTTTATTGACTTAAAAATTAGTTTCAAATAGTCTTCAAATCACTGCTACAAATAATTCACTCATCGTGTTGACTGCTTACATGCCTGTGGAAATTCAGTCACTAGTGGCTCTCTACAATTCACTACACACACACAGGCCTGCAATTTTCGCTCCTTTTATGGCTAGAAAATGGTATCATAGAACTTACGGGAAGCTTGTGGAAACTGAAGATTCTGGAAGAATAGCACTGTACTTCCTTGTTTACTACATTGCCACTCCACTACGAATGTGAGAGTGGTCTCATGACACTGTCACAATAATATCAAATAACCTATTTAACAAAGTTTCAGTACATCAAAATGAATTTCAAAGTCTGCAGAAATTCACTATAACAATATTTAACTGTATGTTATCATATTTTACACATGTTTTATGATGAGTAACAGTGATAACTATTTTCTACTCCATGGTACTCTCAACGAAAATATATTCTTTTATAACTCACTTATTTTTCTAGTATACAGGTCTTGTAAATTAGTTTTAGTTTTTTATTCATTTAGGAGCTGAAATTAGAAGTTATAGCTTATGTCTGTTGAGAGGAATATTCTTTTTAGTAGCAAAAGAATTATTAATTGAAGTCTCACTCTGTGAATGATAAATCTTTTTCCATAGCATTAGGAAACTTGGGGATGTTTCTTCCCATTCTGCAGATGTTCATAATATAATCCTGAAGACTAGTAATAGCCCACTGTGTAAATTGTGTAAAATCAGTCAAGCCAGAGAAAAGAAGTTCTTTCATGGTAATAGTTTTGTATCATTACACATGGATATTCTGCTTTGTGGAAACTTTCAGATTTCTCATTTTGTGCTTCAGGCATTTGATAATTTATTAATAGGAGAGCACTGCAGAAAGTAACAGATGATTTGGCATAACTAAATAATAACAAAATGTTATTTACAAAGTTACAGTACTGTACTCTATTTCTCAACGTAATCTCCATTTCTCAAGACGTTTGTTGTTATATGGCTCCAGTTCTTCAATGCTGATGTTATACTTTTCTACTGCCAAAGAACTTATTCATTTGTTGTTGTTGGTTTATTTTTTTTTTTTTTTTTAGTGCACAAAATTATTGGTCAATCAAATGTTATAGGCAGATATCACAAGTGTATGGCGATAATGCAATGAACGAGTCTTCAGTTAGGAAATGTCACATAATTTAGAGTAATCAAGGAAAAACCAGTATGCATGACAAAGACTGGAGTGGAAGTTTATCAATCGTTATGGAGGGGTTGAAAGTAAATGTGGATAAAAGAATTCAGAAAAACCTTGTATCACTTTGGACTCCATGCATGACTTTTTGGGTGAAAAATTTCTCAACTTCAAAGTGGTAGCACATTTTGGCTCAGATCTTTGGCAGTAGAAGAGTATAACATCTGCATTGAAAAGCCAGTATCATGTGACAATAAATACCTTGATAGCAATGGTGATTAATTAGAGAAATAGAGTAAGGTTATGTAACTTTGTAAATGAAGTTTTGTGTTGATATTTTTCATAACTATTTAGTCATACCAAATCGTCTGTTACTTTCTTACAACCCTCAAATTTCTCACTTCTTGCATTAATAAAAATGCACAGCCTCATCTCAGTAGATATACTGGCATGAAAAACTCTTGTGAGACAAATACTTTTTTAATGGTATTTAATGCCTGCTCTAACTCCATACAGCACCATAAGGGGTAACACTGACCATACATTACATGAATTAATAATTGATATGAAATTTGGGAAGGAAATATTCCAAGCCTAAATTTAAAGTACCACTCTGGCATTTGTCATTCTGGGTGGCTCAGTTGGTTAGGTACTGGCCTTCTGATCCAAAAGTTGGAGTTCAAACACGGCCGATTTAAGCATTCATAGAAGCAACAGCCCTATGTCAGTAAATTTATTCTCTGTAAAACAATTTTTTCCAGATGAAATTCCGGCATACCAGTAGCATTGATATAATCCTGGCAGTTAACAGCATTGTTAACAAACAAAATATTTATTTATCCTATGCATTGGAGGAATACCTGGAAGAAATTGGAGCCAGGGAAGGCAGTCACAATGGGATTTAAACTGTAGACGTCTGCTTCATGAGCAGTGCATTGATAACCTCAGTCACATTGTGATGCCCTTTGTGTACAAACCTACATACTCTTGATTTTGTAACATTTTATAAAAGAACAAGTTATCTATTTTGTTCTTATTCACAGTGAACAAAATATATGGAAAACTGTGTATTATAACTTATAGTTATATTGTTTCTTTTAAAATAGTAAAAAGCCCACCAGTCTCTGTTATATGGGGAACAAGTTTTTTACCTATTAATGTTGAGGGCCCAATTTTGAATCATGGTTAAGTTGAATTGCCTTTGAATAAATACATTATTATTATTTATATTTATTCAGGTTTTTTCCCCAGTTCCCCTTATGTAACACAAATACTTTGAAACTCCAGCTAAGTGCACCCCATGCTCAATATTCATTTGAACGTAATTGCAAGCATATCTATGGATATGAATGGTTAAAGGACATTAAACAACTTCAAAGAGAAAGAATGTTAAATGCTGTATTTATTTTACATGCATATATATAAATAAATCTTCTTCAGTTTCCCAATTCATTATCCCTCTAATTCCTTGAATCCACATGCTATGCAATCTTCATTTTGTCCTCTTTCCTGATGGCATCCACTTCATTATTAATTTGTTTTATAGCAAGTTTTTGTCCATCTCTTTCAGTTTACTTGTTATGCAGAATTCATCCAGAATAAAGCGGCTTTCAGAGGCTATTCCCGAAAATTCAAGACATACATTTTATTTTTCATGTAAATATCTTTAATATACAGTAATTTAATCAAAATTGTTGTATCCATTTTTCAGAAAATCAGATTTTTTGACTTTTTTCCCATGGGGGAGATTTTCCTCAAAATATTTGTGTTGCATCCTTGGAAGATACTTAAGTTAAATACCAAGTTAAGTATTTAATAAACTTTTTGTTTTTGAGTTATGCTGTCCACAGGTACACAGGAACATGTTTACAAATTTTTGTTTCAGGGGGTCTCAAAACATGTGTTTGGTATTAATATTTTGGGTAGAAGCTTCTCATGTTTATATTTGAATCAAATGAATAGGCAGAATTATCCACTGCAGTACAACACTGGCCATCAGTACAGTATATATTTATTTAATGTTCAGGCAGTTGATACAATGTAATTTGCCTTCTTGCCCCCCAGTACAATGCTGCTAAATCGCAATGTAGAGTTATTTAATTCCATAGTCTTTGTTCATAATTATCCACTTTTACAACACAAAATATACTCTGGAGACCTGATGTAAATGAGCAGCCTGACATTCATGTGTGTGCATGAACATTTTTTTTTAAAGTATTGTCATGGCATTTTTTTCTTGATCTATCAGGTACTGTTAATTTGTAGTTCATTAGTAGTACAGCTTTTTCCCTTGTACACTCAAGGGCACATGGCTTGTGTGAAAAAGACAATTAAATTAAACTGATTTGGCTACTATACTTTGAAGCCCAGGACTTAAATTACTTATGACATAAAGTCACCATTAGGTATGTCATCTCAGAATAATTTAAGATCACCTTGTGGTCTACTGCAAAACATGCTAGTCAGTTGAGAAATTTAATGCCATGCCGGCATGTTGCCATGTTAGCTCAGTGATAGAGCAACCAGCTAGAGACCGGGATATTCGTGGTTCAAATCCAGGCTATGGCATTGAATTTTTCAATGTAACTCATCCATCATAATATTGTCGAGGGCATATTTTTGTGTGTAATACAAAACTACTGGTACAGCTTGTATGTGCACAAATGGTTAAGGTAACTGGGATCAGTAATAGTGTACCAAAATTTCTTAATATTAATATGTAAAATGACCAATCAGTGATCAAATTATATCAGTTAATGAGAAAATAATAAAAAAAATGGACTTTTACATTCAAAGGACTTTTCTCTCACTATTCTTCCACAAACTATTGTTACAAAAGTTTATTTTTCTCTTTATGTAAGGCTAATTGAGATGAACATTAGCAGAAAGGTTTTATTACACTCACATTTCCTTGTAGTTATAAGGATAAAAAGTGAATACACAGGCTAAAGCATAGTCAAATCTTTCAAAAGCTCTTGCTATGTTCTCTATTCTTTTTAGGATAAAACACAAAATAGCTTATCTGTTCCATTCACATGACTTTCTCTACCAATTCTGCAACAAACTATTCATACAAAAGCTTATTCTATTTCATGCTAATTGACATGAACATTAATAGAAGTAGTGCTGGTACAAGGGAAATAAGGGAATACACTACGCTAAAGTGATTATCAATTCTTTTATGTGACATCATTGAAATTTTATTCTCTTTGAATGCCAAGGGTAAAAACAAAACAAAAAAATATGAAAATAAAGAAAAACAAAAAAAGAAAATGAAAAATGGGTAGCGACTTATCATTTGAAAGAAGTATGTCTTGGAAAATATATGCCATTTTAATCAAAATTGTTGGAGCTATTTTTGAGAAAATCAAAAATTTTGTCACATCCTTGAAAGATTCTGAATTTAAATAGCAAGTTTGCTAATTAACAACTTTTCAACTTTTTGTTGTAACTCAACAGCATAAATGCTGTTGACAGACACATGCACAGACCTTTTTCTAAAGCACCTTTTCACTTTCTCCGGCACGTATATACAATGTATATAGTGGATAGGAAAGATAATGTATTCTTCCCAAAAATTTGATACCGAGATTTCATTGGAAATATGTGTTTTAAGACCCCTGAATAAAATAAAAAAGCATTTTTAGAAACCTATGTATGTGTGTGTCTGTTGGGGCGGTATTGTTCGATTCCGGGGGTGCAGGTTATATGTATTGGAATGGTGTGGATATTTGGTTGGCTTAGCTCAGGCTTTTTATTAGCATGGAGACTCTTTCAGGTTGTGATGAGACCAAGTGCTTTATTAACTGAGTCCGGCCTTTTTCCGCCGTAGCACACACGCGTATACTTCTTAAATTTTTTTACTGTGACGTTACACTTTACCCGCACGCGACTATTATAATTTATTCGTTTGATGCAGTGATATGTCTCATACTATGGTCGGTCTTAAAATCACTTACTTACGTCACAACTAAGGGTTACACCACGCATTCAAATATCACATATTGGTCGTGCGGAGGTTCTTCGTCAAGTGCCTCACAATTAAAAGGTAGCCTGTTCGGCTCCATCATGAATTCTAAATTTCACATCTTGGTTGTTCGGAGGTCCTTCACCAAGTGCATCAGAAAGCGTCCCCTTGACCAGCGGGAATCGTCTTGTGTCCCGTGGTTTTCCTTGGACAGGGCATTCTCGCCCCTTTCCCTCTGGTCAATGCACGGCAGGTAACGGATCTTGTACCCCGAGCTCGTGACTTATACATGTTAAACGTCTTTCTACTCTTCCCATTTTCACTCACATTTATATTTTATTTTCGTGATATAATTTATATTCTTGGCTATGATTTATATTTCTCTTCTTAATAATTCTTTCCCCTGGGACAAGACATGTACTGTCTCACTGTGGGCAGCATAGTTCAAAAGCGAAAAGTCAATTAAATACAAAAATTGGTATTCAAGTTTATTATTTTCCAAGGATGCAGCACGAAGAGTTTCAAGAAAATCGTCTTACCCCCCAAGAGCCCGATACATGAAACATTTTTCGAAAATTTTGATTTTCTCAAAAATAGTTCTAAGGATTTTGATTTAAAAATAAACTGGCAAATTCTGTGTTTTAACGTCTACATTTTTTGTGCAGAGTGATGTTGTCTATTACGGTTTATCAGTTATACAAAAGTCACCCAGAATTAACAGGAAGCTTTTCCCAGAAAAGTAAACCTATGCATTTCATTTGTCATAAAAATATCAACATGTGATATTTTAAACAAAATCGTTACAAACATTTTAAAAAAAATCTGTATAATAAAGAAAATGCAATAGACGCTTATTACTTTCTCTATACGTGCTATGTGCATAGTGTATAGAGAAGGTATTGCACTCCACCAAAAATTTCGATACCGAAATTTCACCGGAAATATATATTTTAGGGTCCCCTGTATCCAAAAAAAAGTATATTCAGAAAAAGGTCCGTCTGTGTGTGTGTGTGCGTGCGCGCGCCCGTGTGTCTGTGAACACGATAACTCAAAAACGAAAAATCGGTAAAATACCAAACTTGGTATTTAAGTTTAGTATCTTCCATGCGACACGAAGCTTTGAGAAAAATCCCCCCACCCCCAACTACCCTTTTCATGGAACTTTTTTCGAAAATTTTGATTTTCTAAAAAATGGCTCTAACGATTTGATTAAAATATCGTATAATAAAGATATTTACCTGACAAATAAAATGTATATTTTGAATTTTCTGGGAATAGCCTCTGAAGACTATTTTGGGTAAATTTTACGAATTTTGCATAACTGCTAAACCGTAAGAGATGGACAAAAACTTACCACACAACAAATGTAGAAAACCTTAAAACACACAATTTATGTTATATTGTTGATTGTTTTTGAGATATTCCTTGTTTTTGGTTTGAGCTATAAAAACTTATACTTTTCTCATACACTCGTGTCTATACAAACAAAGGAACTTCAGTCGCAGAGCAACCAGCTTTTAACTATCACTTTAACCTATGGTACCCCCTTATTTCGCCATGTTTGCTTAGCTGTTTCACGCTCTCTTCTGATTGGCTTTTTCTTCCTTTTTTTATTGTGTTCAACGCCCGCTTTTACTACCTTGGCATTGCAGGAGATGACAATACTAACACAAGGAATAAAGATGGAGTACCGCTGGAATGCGATGTCGGGGGAACCCGGAGAAAACCCGCCCCTCCGTCGCTTTGTCCGCCTCAAGTCTTACATGCGGTCTCTTGAGGTCGAACCTTGGTGAAAGGCGAGTGAGTGGTTTGACCACTCGGTCACGAATCGGCCTTTGTGATTGGTTGCTGTTTGTTTCCGTTTGTTGAGAATGAAAATATATGGCGTTAACTATATGCTTATGTTTTATGTTATGTTAATAGGTAGGTACTTAACTTTCCTTGTGATGGCACTTTTACTCTTTGTCGTATAGTTTTCTTTCCGTAACTTCGTTATTTACTCCAAATAAATGAAAAATCTGATGTGTTACATTCACATGACTTTCTCTATATCTCTGCAATAAATTATTTTGAAAAAGCTTAAGCTTCTATTTACTTCCTGCTAATCGAGAAAAAATTAGCAGAAATAGTCTTTTTTCCTTGCTTTATTGTAAGTAGAGGCGAAATAAGGGAGTACCATAAGTAAAAGTGCAAGCCAAAAGCTGATTGCTATGGGACTGAAGTTCCTTTGTTTGCATGGACACGAGTTCACAAAGTCCTGTATGAGAAAAGTATAAGTTTTTTATAGCTGAAACCAAAAACATGGAATATCTAAAAAACAGTCACCTCCACGAAAAACATGTATATAACATAAATTGCGTGTTTTAAAGTGCTCTACATTTGTTGTGTAGTAAGTTTTTGTCCATCTTTTACGTTTAGCAGTTATGCAAAATTCCGTTAAAATTGACCCAGAATAAAGAAGTCTTCAGAGACTATTCCCAGAAAATTCAAAATATACATTTTATTTGTCAGGTAAATATCTTTAATATACGATATTTTAATCAAAATCGTTAGAGCCATTTTTTAGAAAATAAACATTTTCGAAAAATGTTCCATGTAAAGGGTAATTTGGGGTGGGGGGATTTTTCTCAAAAATCTTTGTGTCGCATCCCTGCAAGATATTCAACTTAAATACCAAGTTTGGTATTTTACCGACTTTTCGTTTTTGAGTTATCGTGTTCACACACACACACGGACCTTTTTCTGAAAATGCTTTTTCTAGATACAGGGGACCCTAAAACATATATTTCCGGTGAAATCTCGGTATCGACTTTTTTGGTGGTGTGCAATACTTTCTCTATACACTGTACATAGTGCGTGTAGAGAAAGTAAAAATCGGCAATGTCGTTTTCATCCTGATAAAATAACCCCGGGTCAAAAGCTCATTAAAAACAGCCGTTAACTATAGTACGATTTTGGCATCTTTCACCCAAGTTGAGTAGAGTTCGTATGATTGTTGGTGGAACCGGTTTCTTATTGTTAAAATTGGTTATAGAAACCTGTTTGTCAAGTTAGATGTTTCATATTTTTGTTGTATTAATCCAGAAGAAAACATTTAAATTAATATTCCTACATTCAGACAGAGTTTTGGGAACCTGTTCCTAAAGTCAGGCTTTTCATATTTAACATTCCTTATATTTAATGCCAAAAGAACACGTTTTGTTAATGTACTTTGAGGGGGGTCTTACGAACCTATTCGTATAGTTAGATTGTTCAATTTTGTAATGCAAAAAGAACGTATTTTAATTGATATTCAAATATTCAGGGAGGTCTTAAAACCTACTCGTCAAATTAGTTTTTTAAAATTTAACATTTCTTGTATTCATGCCAAAAGAATATTTATTTACTTTCTCTGCATAATACATGGTACTTAGGTAGAGAAGGTAGCACTCCACCCAAAAATTCGATATCGAGATTTTACCAGAAATACACGTTTTAGGGTCCCCTGTATAAAACATTTTTAGAAAAAGGTTCGCGCTCGTGTGTGCGCGTGTGTGTGTCCGTGTGTCTGTGAACACGATAATTCAAAAACGAAAAGACGGTAAAATACCTAATTTGGTATTTAAGTTTGGTACCTT
This sequence comes from Hymenopus coronatus, assembly GCA_030762935.1. Classification (NCBI taxonomy): domain Eukaryota; kingdom Metazoa; phylum Arthropoda; class Insecta; order Mantodea; family Hymenopodidae; genus Hymenopus; species Hymenopus coronatus. The sequence continues at coordinate 137,148,777 of CM060896.1, forward strand.
CCAATAATGCAACACAACGATTTTGAGGAAAATCCCCTCACCCCATACTACCCTTTAGATGAAAACATTTTCGAACACTTTTATTTTCTCAGAAATGGCTCTAATTGAAATTTGATTAAAATACCGCGTATTAAAGATATCTACTAGGCAAATAAAATGTATATCTTGAATTTTTTTGAAATTACCTCTGGGGGCCTCCTTATTCTGGATGAATTTGATGAATTTTGCATAATTGGTAAACCGTAAGAAATTGATAAAAACTTATTACATTGCACAAAAATGTAGATCTCGTTAAAATACGTAATTTGTGTCGTATACATGTTATTGTGGCGTTGACCATTTTTGCTTTCTCTACACGTACTATGTACGTAGTGTATAGAGAAGGTATTGATTTGCGCCCAGAAATTCGTTATATTTCACCATATACATGTTTTGGGACTCCCTGGATCCAAAGAAAGCATTTTTAGAAAAATGTTCGTGTGTGTGTTTGGGTAGCATAGCTCAAAAACGAAAAGTCCGTTAAATACCAAACTTAATATTTAAGTTCAGCATCTCCCAAGGATACGACACGCCCCTAACTACCCTTTACATGGGAAAGATTTCGAAAATTTTGATTTTCTCAAAAATAGCTCTTAACGACTTTGAATAAAATTTCTTATGTTTAAGACCTTTCCATGACAAAATTTAGGTATATCTTGAATTTTCTGAGAATAGCCTCTAAAAGACCTGTTTATTCTGGATGATTTTTTTTTTTAATTTTGCATAACTAGTAAACTTTAAGAAATAGACGCAAATTTACTACATAAAAATGTATAACTCCTTAAAACACAGAATTTATGTCATATATTTTTTTCCTGGAGTTGACCGTTATATTCCTTTTTATTGATTTCAGTTTTAAAATACTTAAAACTTTTCTTATACAGGAATTTGTCAACTCCTGAAAGAAACGGATTTCAATCCTATATCAACCACAATTTAAAGCACGTGAGTGTCGGTTTAGCCTGCTTTATAAGGTACTAAGTAATAAGACTGTTTTTGCCAGTGTTTATCTTGATTAATACGAAGTGAATAGAATAAGCTTATTAACAATAACTTGTTACAGAGATGTAAAGAAAGTCATGTGAATGGAACACATCAGATTTTTTTTATTTGTAATGTTCATATAGAAGCGCGTTCACTCTTTATTATTATTATTATTATTATTATTATTATTATTATTATTCAGAGGGCTCAAACATTATATATAACCGACGAAATTTTATATACAAATTTTGGATGACTTGCATTTAGATAAGTAGAATAGAAAATAAAAAGTAATCCTGTGTTTAGATGCCATTTTTCATATTTTGTGAAATTTAGTTTAAAATTATTTACAATAAAATTCTTTGCCTTTCATTCTTTGCGAGAAGGAAATAAAGCAGGAAGTTCCAAGTTCGAAGTTACCTGGATAAGAGTTTTTTTGGGATTTCCACTTATCCTGTAAAGAATGAATGCTAAGTAACTTAAGTTGTGGGGACAAATTTGTGCATTACGCATTCACCCTCCCACCCATCCTCACACACACTTTTTTAAGCAACCAACTTCCGATGCATCGCTACGGTGCTATTCACCCCTGTTGGAAGCGTATCCGATAGGATAGGTTTGAGAGGCACAGCCAGTACATTTTGATTCCTGTGTGTTTACACCCAATCAAGTGGTATTGTCTCTTTCTTGTCCCTTACGTCTGGTTATGTTTTGTAGGTCTGAGATGCACAACCCAATTTAACATGGTGTTTGTTTATAATGCTGATCTGCGTGATGTTGGCTTCTTGTCTTTTACCCTACGTATCCAATGTCGCTAGAGAACTACGTACCATGTCATAAGTAGCAGTTAGCAATATTTCGTCCAATACGCCTGAATTTAATCTACTTGAGCTTACCGACATTTTAATACATTGCGGACATGCTGTTTGAAACGGCATAGGTACTTTCCTTGTCTACTAAGAGCGGTTTCCTGGCAGACGCCACCAACACAGTACAATGTTAGCTGGAACTTATCATCGTGACGTGGTGGTTACGGCAGACGGGTAAGGGGCAAGATTTAAACATTTTATGTGTTCCATTCATTTCTCTACATCTCTGCAACAAATTATTGTTAAAAAGCGTATGCCTCTATTTACTTCAAGCTAATCGAGAAAAAATTAGCAGACTTGCTTTCTTGTAAGTAGAAGCAAAATAAGCGAGTGCCATAGGTTAAAGTGATAATCAAAAGCTGGTTGCTATGTCACTGAAGTTCCTTTGTTTGTATGGACAGGAGACGACAAATTCCTGTATGAAAAAAGTATGTTTTTTAAAGGTGAAACGAAAAAAAGGGGAGTATCTCAAAAACGATCAACTCCACGAAAAAATTGAATATAACATAAATTGCGTGTTTTAACGTGCTCTACATTTTTTTGTGTGGTAAGTTTTTGTCCATCTCTTACGGTTTAGGAGTTATGCAAAATTCCGTAAATTTCATCCAGAATAAAGTAGTCTTCAGTGGCTATTCCCAGAAAATTAAAGATGTATACCTATTTTATTTGTCAGATAAATATCTTTAATATACGATATTGTAATCAAAATCGTTAGAGCCATTTTTGAGAGAGTCAAAATTTTTGAAAAATGTTCCATGTAAAGGGTAGTTTAGAGTGGGGGGATTTTTCTCAAAATCTTCGTGTCGCAAGTGCGACACTAGCGTTGTGGTGGCGGCAGAACGAAATGTTCCGACACGCCTCATTATTATTATTATTATTATTATTATTATTGGGAGAATAGGTACAGATAGTCATGTGAATAGTACACGTCAGATTTCTATATAGTTTCTGTACTCAACAATTTACGTCAGTTTCATGTCGTAAAATTATTACGTGTTTCTGGACAGGGGAAGCATAGAAATTTAATAGGTATGTATGTAGTTAAGACGGCGACATGGTTGAATGGTTAGACCACTCGCCTCCCATCTACGCGGCCAGGGTTCGATCCCAAGCGCCCGCATGTGGGATTTGTGGTGGACGAAGCGGCGCCTGCTCGGGTTTACTCCAGGCGCACCGGTTTCCCCCGCCAAACATTCCACCAATTGCTCCATCATCACCTTTCGTGTCATTCATTTTGCTTGCATTTCATATCATCCACTTCTTCACGCTCATGTATGGCCACGGGGCGACCACTCGTTCCAGGTTCTCCATGCTGTTTGCTCCCCGACAGGCTTTTGACTCTTAGGTATCCGCTTGTAAGTCCTAGGGGGTGTCAGTCCTACATAAGAGGAGGGAAAGCCGACTCCGAAAAAAATGTATGTAGTTATCTAGTGCTTATTATTGTAAATAAAGTAAATTATTGTTCTTTTTTACTTTCTCTACACGTACAATGAATATAGTGAATAGAAAAGATATTGCATTCCACTAAAAATTCAATGTATATCCTAAATTTTCTGGGAATAGCCTCTAAAGACCTCTTTACTCTGGATGAATTTTGATTAATTTTGCATAACTGGTAAACCGTAAGAGATAGACAAAACCTTACTACATTATAATGTAGATCTCGTTAAAACACACAATTTGTGTCGTTTTTTTTTTTTCTCTCGTGAAATTGACCATTTACGAGATATTTCAAGTTATTTGTTTTAGTTTTAAAATACTTGAAAACTTTTCTCACACTTTTCTCCCGGACATGCATAGAAATGGATTTCAACCACATGGCAACCAGCTTTTAAAAGCTTTGACTATTACTTTAGCCTAGTATTCCCTTATTTTCCTTATACTTTCAAGGAAGCAAGTTATTAAGGACAGTTTCTGCTAATGTTAATCTCTATTATCATATAGTAAGAGGGTCGGCTGATAAGTTGCGGGTATTACTAGCCCAGTTAGACGGTAGCATCGTATAATTTAACTCTAGACTAGCTTGTGTCGATAGTTACAGGTCAATAGCTTGTTTAGTTTGCGAATGACAGTATTTTAAACAAGACAAGTTTAGTTTTCACGAAAATGGAGGATTTGAAAAAACGGGCAGTGATTAAATACTTCCATTTGAAAGGCTTAACGCCTGAAGAAATCAAGGAGGAAATGGACTTGAAAGACTCTGCCCCTTCATTGCAGAGTTTAAAATGGGACATACGAGCACTAGTGATGAACCTCGTTCTGGACGCCCTGTAAAAGTGACAACTCCAGAGAACATTGAAAAAAATCATTGTTTAGTACTGAAAGACCGTAAATTGAACTTGTTTGAGGTAGCAGCGGCTGTAAACATATCAAAAGAACGTGCTGGTAATAATTTAAGTATTGTTTTGGCATTTCACAAGGTCTGTGCAAGATGGGTGCCGCGTTTGTTGACACCTGATCAAAAGTTGCAAAGAAAAACTGTTTCTGTTAAGAATGTGGAGCTCTACCGTAAAAATCCCAATGAATTTTTGAGACGGCTTATTACCATGGATGAAACTTGGATATCCCACTACACTCCAGAAAGTAAATTACAGTCTAAACAGTGGATTGCGCCAGGTGAACCAACCCCAAAAAGGACAAAGACAATTTTGTCAGCTAACAAGGTTATGGCGAGTGCTTTTTGGGAATGCAGAGGGAAAGGGTAAAAATATCATTGGTGACTATTACGCAAGCTTACTGCTACGTTTGAGTGATGAGGTGAAAAGAAAAATACCTCATTTGGCAAAAAAAAAAAAAAAAAAAAAGTTTCATCACGACAATGCTCCGAACCATCGTTCAGTCATTGCAATGGGAAAGTTGGAATTGCTTGAACATGCACCCTATTCGCCAGATCTAGCACCCAGTGACTACCACCTGTTCTCGAACCTCAAAAAATTTCTTGGAGGACGAAGATTTCATAGCAACGGGGAGATCATTGATGCGGTAAACAGCTATTTTGAGGACCTTGATAAATCGCACTACAGAGATGGTTTAATTAAATTAGAACACCAATATGACAAATGTATTAACCTTACTGGAGATTATGTTGAGAAAGAAAAAAAAATGCTGTTTTCATTGATCAGTCGACCCTAGTATATAGAAAAATAAGTTTTTTAACAATAATGTGTTACAGTGATGAAGAGAAAGTCATGTGAATGGAACACGTATCATTTTTTTGCAATTCTCTCGCGAATATTTAACGCTTTTAATTGGGTGTGTCACCGCATGTATACCTAATAAAGCCCGCCACAGCTAAGTGTATTTCGCACACCAACTCATAGTTTAGAATAATTTAACATGTGTTCGTAGTTCCTGTACAGTACATTGAAATGTGCGGCCAGAATCACCAAGCTTGTGGGCATATCTTTGATGATGATATTATCTGATTCCTCGTGCAGTTTCCGGTGAAGGGAAAGGTCACTGGTCGGATTTAACCTGTCGTGCTTTATTGCCTGTCCGTCTCTTCCAGGAGGCAATAACTGTCGACCAAGTGCCGAACCGTTTCTTTCTTACCCATCGTAAAAGTGACTCTGACGTAGAGAGAGAAACTGACATATATGGCGTTAGGTTTCAGGCTCTACATAGCGGAAATAATACAGAAAAACAGTTAAAGGAAGGCAAGTCATAACAAAACAAAAATATGATGTGTTCTATTCACATGATTTTCTCTATATCTCTGCAACAAATTATTGTTAATAAGCTTATACTTCTACTTACTTCATGCTAATCGAGAAAAAATTAGTCTTAATATTTGCTTCCTTGTAAGTAGAAGCGAAATAAGGAAGTACCACAGGTTAAAGTGATAGTCAAAAGGTGGTTGATATGTGACTGAAGTTCCTTTGTTTGTATATGAGAAAAGTCAGTTTTTCAAAGCTGAAACCAAAAACAAGGAATATCTAAAAAACGATGAACTCCAAAAAAAAAGAGAAGAAATTATATATATATATATATATATATATATATATATATATATATAAAAAGTGTATGTTTTAACGTGCTCTACATTTTTTTGTTTGTTTTTTGTTAAGTTTTTGTCCATCTCTTACGGTTTAGCAGTTATGTAAAATTCCGTAAAATTCATCCAGTATAAAGTAGTTTTCAGAGGCTATTCCTAGAAAATTCAAGATATACATTTTATTTGTCAGGTAAATATCTTTTTAATATACGATAGTTTTAATCAAAATCGTTAGAGCCATTTTTAAGAAAATCAACATTTTCTAAATTTTTTCCATCTAAAGGGTAGTTTGGGGTGGGAGTATTTTTTTTTTTTTTTTTTTTTTTTTTTTTTTTAAATCTTCGTGTCGCATCCATCTTCATGTCGCATCCTTGGAAGATACGAAACCTAAATACCAAGTTTTGGTTTTCAACGGTCTTTTCGTTTTTGAGATATGCTGTCTACACACACACACACACACACACAGACGGACCTTTTTGTATAAATGCTTTTTTTTTGTATTCAGAGATCCTAAAACAAGTATTTCCGGTGAAATCTTGGTATCGAATTTTTGGGTGGAGTACAATACTTCCTCTATACACTATGTACATAGTACGTGTAGAAAAGTAAAAATCTGATATGCTACAGGACTATTTACTTTTTCTTTCACGTAAGTACAATGTACATAGTAGTAGAGAATATATTGTATTCCATCAACAAATTAGATAAAATTTCATCGGAAATCCTACTTGTTTTGAGAACTCCTGGATATATATATATATATATATATATATATATTATTTTAGAAAAGACAGTGTGTCTCTGTTAACAGCATAACTGAAAAACAAAAAAATCTAGGTATTTAAGCCCAGCTATCTTCCAAGGATAGAAAACGAAGATTTTAAAGACCCCCCACCCCAACAACCCTTTACATGGAAAAAATGTCGAAAATTTTTATTAAGATATCGTATATTAAATTTATTTACATGGCAGATAAAATGTATATGTTGAATTTTCTGGGAATGGTCTTTGAAAACCTCTTTACTCTGGATGAATTTTGCATAACTGATAAACAGTAATAAATAGACAATAACGCACTACACAAAAAATGTAGATGTAAAAGCACAATTTGTGTCACATACACTTTTTTCATGGAATTGACAATTTCTGAGATATTCCTTATATTATAGATTTCAGTTTTAAAATACTTAAACTTTTTTCATATAGGAATTCGTCAAACCTCTGACCATACTTAGAAACGAATTTCAATCACATATCAACCAGCTTTTAAAAGATTTGATTATCGCTTTAGCCTAGTGTATTCCCTTATTTCCCTTCTACGTACAAAGAAGCTAGTAATGAAGTTATTTCTGCTAATGTTGATCACGATTAGCAGAAGCATTTAAATATTAGTTTGTAACATGTAGAGAAAGTCATGTGAATGAACACATCAGATATTTCGTTTTTGAGTTATACGCACTGTTCACACACAGACGTTGTTTTTAAAATAATATTTCTAGATTCAGGGACGTGTATTTGCAGTTAAATTCGGTATCATATATTTGGATGGAATGCAATACATTTACTTAATATATAAATATTATATGTTTGTATATAACTAAGCGACAAAGTAAAATGTGGACTTCAGAACGTGCATTTCCGGTGAAGTATCGGTATTTTTGGACGGAAGAGTAAGTAAGGACACCTGGTATGATATCCGCTTTTTAAAACTGAGCAAATAAAAGTCGCGAATGTTCCAAAACACAAAGGTAACATTCGACATTTATTGAATTTAAGGTATACAAATAAAATGTTATTAATGCTTTTTGCTTTGAAGAGAAAATGGGGGGGGGGGGAGCGTTAATGTTTGTTAATGAAAAATGTCTCCTAATATGAGACCCTCCATTTACTTTTATTTTTTGACACATGTTGGACACAAGAACATTCGGTCAGTTGCTCCACAATGTTCATAAGCCCAGTGATATATACACTGAACCCATTCTTCTCCGTGAGTATTTGAGGAGTACAAGCAGCCACAAAAGAGACACTCAGGGCCTTCTTCAAATTCTTCGTCATCAGAGCTGTTTGATGAGACTTTTAAATCCGAATCTTTAATGCTAGATTCTTGCAGTGGTCGTTTTCTTTGGGATTTCTTACATGGAACCTGCTTTCTTTTACCAGCATGATTTTTCACGTGAGTGACATCAGCTAGCTTCCTTCTTTTCTCTATTTTCTCTCTAAGCTTTGCTCAAGAGTCCTTTTATAGGAAGATGAAATGACACATGCTTTTCCAGTTCGTTTTGAAGACACCGTTGTAATTGTATTTGTTGGAAGAACCCTGATGTCGAATGGAGAAACTAGTGTGTGAGAAGGTCCTGTAGTTGGTTCTGCACCATGGGAAGCAGGGAGTTCTTCTGAAGAGTTTTTTTTCCCACCATGGTTAGAAAAATCATAGTCACGAAATATTTTATCATCTAAAGGAAACAACTCAGTTTTGCGGAATGCATTTACTGATATTTCCATAGTTGTTGCTCTGTGGTAGCGATCACGAAGGGCGTTACAACACGCGTTGGATGGTCCTTCAGCCAGTTTTCAATTTCTATTGAGTAGTTGGTTTTTAAGGGCTTTATAAATCCAACATCCAGTGGCTGCATCTTGTGTGGACTTTAAGGTGGCAAACAGACCATCTTCACATTGTTGTCTCTGGTTTTGTTGATAGTGGCAACTTTCTTTGTATGGGAATAATGTCCGTCTAATACCAGCAGTACCGGATCAGAGGGTTTTGTAAATTGAATAAAGTGGTCAAATCAACTGAGAATGAATTAGCTTGTATCCAGCCTGACGGATGACACTCACAAATTGCACCAGCTGAAGCCCCATACATAAACTCCAATTTAATGTTTTTCAAGGCCAAAATATCAGGGGGAACATAGGAACCAACAGCGTTCATACATGTTACAATGGTCACTCTTTCAGCTGATGTTAGGGTTGCTACTTCTTTCCCACCCTTAATGGGAATAACCTTTTCAGATTTCTGTTGGACGACGGATGTGCCTGTTTCATCAACATTATGTAGCCTATTTGGTTTTCCTTTAATCGCTTGAAATTCGGGTTCATATAATTCAAAAAATGTTTCCACATGTTTTGGTTTGAGCTGTGGGTGTCGTTTGAGAAATGACGCCAACTACTTTTTACCAGCTGTTTTATTTTGTATAGAAAATGGGTGTTGAATACCATTACAGATAGCTAGTTGAAAAGCCATTCTCTTAATATCTCGCCTTCTCAAGCCATAGAACCGTGAATCCATTTGAATACAGTATTGTACCAGCTGTTCTTCCAGGACTTCACCCAATACAGGCTTCCGCTCAAGTGGTACTGCTACCAACTCGTCAGCTGACATCTGTCGCTCTCTATTGTTCCTTTTGGAATACCAAATTGTTTGACTGCTAATTTGTAGCACATGTACCCAGCTCGGACGGCTTTAACAACTAGAATCATTTGTTGTTTGTCCCAAGTCTTCCGTGTATTGCCTGGACTATCACACATCTGTAAAAGAAAACAACTGACCTAAAAATAATACATTTTTGTCCTTAACCCAAGAGACATCGAAGCTCCTAGTATGAGGCCCTGTCTCATATTATGCAACCCATAGGGTCTCATATTATGGAACCTTCAATGAGGGTAAAAGATAATTTACCGAGGCTGTAAAAGGAAAGACAACCAACTACAAATTTACAAATAGATAATCCATCTAAGGACAAGTCACATTACAGTAGTAAATTATGAACATTAACTTACCTTAGTCGTATTTTGATGTCTTGTCAACAGCGCCTTCAAAACTTACAAATGATGAAATCGCAACAGCATTCGAATTTGAAGCAATAATCGCGCTGTCATTGTAGCCAGCTTTAAAGAAACGCTTAGATGTCAACCACTACAGATTCCAGCATTGTTGACAAAATCCAGCCAGAGGGAGGGTCTCATATTAGATGCCTTTACCCTACTCTTCATCTACTCCCCATAGATAAACACGAGAGATGCTAAGACTTTTGGAAAAACGTACAATATTTGAAATTTTAAAATAGAAAGAAAAACCGATCAGCACACCCAAAGCTGCCCATGAAGTTTTTAATGCCATCTCTCACATTTTCTCACCCCCCCCTCTTTCTCTCTCTGCATATGTGTCTGTAAAATCGAGTAGTTTGCAAAAATACCAAACTTGTATTGTAAACCCAGTGTCTTACAAAATTGCGACAGGAAAACTTGCAAGAAATCCCCGCCACAAATTAACCATTGCATGACTATTTTTCGCTATTTTTAATTTTTAAAAATGAATCTGACGATTTTGATTAGAGTACTACATAAGTATGATATTTTTATGGCAAATAAATTGTATATTTTGAATTTTCTGGTAATAGCCTGTAAAGTTTTATTCATTCTGAATGACTTTTATATAATTGGTAGATATAAGAGATAGAAAGGACCCGATTTATGCCAAATAATTTCTTGTGCCGTTATCGTTCTGTGAGTGAGCAATTATTCTTTTATATCTACTCCTTGTGAACATATTAATTTAACTATTAGGGGTAACATACTATCCTCTGGATACCGAAGTTCGGGCGTAAATTCTTAGCATGGATTAGTGTTTAATGCCGTGGTTCCGTGTCGTAAAGTTATGACATGTAAATTAATTTCAAGACTGTTAGAGACCTCGGAGCAAAATTTGCACTCGCAATATGGAATGGGACGCTAAGTACTATAACGTACATTCGATAACTTGGAATGATGAACAATGAAATGGATGAAATGTTGCTCAAATGAGTCCGGGGTCCAGAGAACTTAGTTACAGCATTTGTTTTCTCACCTTTGCCAAGACTCGAACTCGGGACCTCTTGAATGTGAGGCAGACTACTACAGAGGCGGTCCTGGATACTCTTGGTGTTGGTTTGATGGATCTTTAAATACTTGTCCTTTTTTATTTTTTCTAGCACGTAATTAATACATATGTACAGAAGGTATTGCATGCCACCGAAAAATTCGGTACCGAGATTTCATTGGAATATACGTTTCAGCCTTCCCTCAATACAAAAAGAAATCTAGAAAAAGGTATCTACGCGCGTGCGTGCATGTGTGTGTGTGTGTGTGTGTGTGTGAACAGCATACCTCAAAAACGAAAAGTCGGATGAATATCAAACTTGATATTTAAGTTCAGCATCTTTGAAGGATGCAACACGAAGATTTTCAGCAAAATTCCCCAAGCCTAAACTACCCTTTGCATGAAAAATGTTTCGGAAATTTACGATTTTCGTAAAAATGACTAACATTTTTATTTAAATACCGTACATTAAAGATATTACATGGTAAATAAAATGTATATTTGATTTCTTGGGAATAGCCACTGAAGTGCTCTTCATTCTGAATGTCTTTTATATGGATGAAGAGCCATAAGCTACACAAAAAGTTACGACACAAAAATATAGATCTCATTAAACTACGCAATTTGTCATATATAAGGTCTTTCAAAAACCACTTTAAACTATAAACCGCTATAAATATAACATTAGTAAGTTTATTCATACTGCGTAAGAATTTATAATTCAAATCGTGCCTATATCATTAAATTACAGAATACAACTGATTCAATGCTATTATGAAAGCAAGAGGGATTTTTCACTAAATCTAGAGAATTTAGGACACTAACAAGTTAAGAGCAGGTCAATGTTCCATTCATAAATATGATGGTTTAATTCGGAAAGTTAGAGGAAAATGGTGGATTGTTGATAAGATATTTAGGAGGCCAAAGGTAACAATAATATCATATTGCTGAGGTGCTTCATAATTACACTCCTGCAAAACAATTACCCTCAGATTTGGTGATTCTTTCATCAGTAGACACATTCCAACTAAGTGACTAGCGCGATCTCCAGATTTCAATCCGATTGACTTTTGGTTGTAGGGTTATTTTAAAGAACGAGTTTTCGTGGCACATCCAACAACTCCACAGCAACTGAGAGATGCTATTTTGAAAGAAATTGCTAATATTCCAAGAGATCGTCTGCAAAATCCTGAAATGGAGTCTGAGAAAATATGGTGTACATTGAACAAGAGCATGGAGGATATCTTCCCAACGTTTTATAACATCCCATTGTTTGCCCATTGTGTGTAAGTTCTTTTATTTTATTTTTCTTTCTCCTATCTCTAATATAATGTTTATGAAGGTTTAAAGTTTGAAGTGACTTTTGAAAGACCCTATACATTCATTATTTTTGTAGAGTTAACAATTTCCGAGATATTTCTTATTATTTGTTTCACTTTTAAAATACTAAAACTTTACTATTCGTTTCATATCTCTTTCGTTTTACTTTTAGCCATGGAAAGAAAACCGACCACATTACTACCAGCTTTTTAAAGAATTGACTATCGCTTTATCCTAATGTATCCCCGTTTACCTTGTACGTATAAGGAACTGAGTAACAAGACAATCGGTCAGTTGAATAAAAGTTAGTAAACTCATTTACTTACAGTGGGTCAGTTGAATAAATCAGTAAACTCTTTTACTTACATTTTTTTAGGTAAATACTAATAACAAATTGAATAAACTATAAGTAATTACTTACATTACAGGCTTTACTGATTACTGATACGTTATTATTTTTACTTGTTCAGTAATTACTACTTTTTCTATCAAACACTTAAAATTGTTTGAATAACATTCAGTGATTGCTTGAAGCGAGCTGACTTCTCACACGGGAGTCCCGAGTTCGATTCCCGGCTGAGGCGGGGAATTTTTCTCTAGCCAGAATTATTCGCTATCACAGAAGTTTGTGTGTGCGTGTTTGAGTAAAACAAAATGATTTAAACCAACCTAAAAGAACCTACAGGCAACAAGTTGTTTCAAGTGACCTTAGATGTTAAAGGGGGCTATATAAATAAAACAATAATAAAAAAAAAAATAGCTGCAAATAACTATGGCAGCATTTTTACCCATACATCAGGTAAAGAGCTACAATAAGGGAAGAGATATTAGTCCCAGTGATTCAAAGAAGCTTCTGTGGTTTGAAAGTGAAAGTGTAAACTTTTTAACAAACTATTTTCTAGACGGTATGGATGAAACAAGGGGTGGAGTATTAAGTTCACATCATAAAATTAGCCTTTTTTACGCTACTTTGTTGACGCAGTTTCAGGAGATTTCGGTATTCACCATTCCACGATGTGCAAGACCATAGACTTCGTGGCAAATCGAGTTGAGGCAAAGGCAAGTATGTAGTTTCCAACCTCAAATTTGAAATTCAAGAAGCGAAAGAAAAATGGTCTTCTCGCTTTAGATTTCCTTCAGTTATTGGTACATTGGCTGTACACACGTACATACTGTTTATTCAGTTTATACTGAACATTTTCCAAGGCATTACTTATCAGTAAAGGTAAACTGTCATTCAATTAAAAATCAGTAATTACTTTTACTGATCAGTCTTAACTTTCGTTGTCAAGGAATTACTTATAGGCGTTTACTGATTTTTATTCAAGCGGCCAAATGTCTGATAGTATTTATCTCGATTACTATGAAGTAGAAGAATAATATTTTGAAAGAATGGTTTGTTTACGAACAGGTAGAGGAAGTCAGATGAATGGAACACACAGAGTTTTTGAAGTGGAAGACTGCCATTCGTCGTGATTAAGAAACGTGAGAATTCTGTTGCATCTGGAATTATGCTACATTCACAATGAAATGCAAGCGCAAACACAATATAAGGCAAGAGTTCGGACTCATATTATTTAATGTAAGCATTCACATAGAACACGCAAGACGCAGCGCAATGCAAGAGTTTGCAAACTCCAAACTTTCTCCTTGCGTTGCATGCAAAGAGGAAGAATTCTGCTTCTTTACTCTATGCGTTGCCTATGAATTCAATAACAAACAATCGCACTGCAAGATTTTGCAGGGCCTGCTATACATGCATGCTCTTCTATTGGGCCGTGCCGCGCCATCTCTAATCTCCCTCAAGAGGTTATGACAGTCTCCTTGCGAATCCTTTTTTGATTTAACGGATGTAACTATCATGTGTGTATAGATTTATTAGTTCTCATAAATCGAAGAGACAGAGAGATAATTCTTAGTTGATTAAATGTGTTGTTTTGTCATATTCTGCACTCTCTATGCGTATACTATTTTCAATAATTTTGAATGAGCAATTATTGCGACGTCACTGCCGCGAGCGTCAGTTGTTAGTATGTAATGTATTTATTTTGTAAAAGATTGAGTGAACTTTCTTATGTGGTATTGTTGGTTATGTTATTCAGTTTGTAACTTGCGGAGCGCTTGGAAGATATTCGCATGTATAACTTGCGGATCTAGAAACCCGTGACAACTTCTTGCATTGCGCTTACCATTAAATTGTGAATGGTGTTCCCTTGCGTCTGCGCTTGTATCTCATTGTGAATGTGGCATTACTCCAGTACTCGTATACAACTGGTTAAATGCGGATATGTTGCAAGCACGCGCTGGATGCACCTTGCAACGCCTACACTAATAGCGACAGTTGACAGTCGATTAGCCGGCTGAAGCGGTCCCTTATTTGGCCCACGGTAACACTAGCCAGGCTCGTCACGGTGATGGCTATACTTGGTCAGTTAACATGCTGGAGGTGTAACACCAGTAATTATATAGGCAGCCATTGTTACACGCAGGGTTAAAGCACTGCTGTCCGTTGAACTAGCTATTTTTATAGCTTGATAACGAGTTCCGGTGCAGCTGTATTATTTTTTCCGCTAGCGGGTATCGTCGAATTCATTTGAAGGCAATGTGGGCCCAAAAGCCACGCGCTTCTAATACCGCAATTAGAAGGGCCCAACTTTTTTTTCCCACTTCCTCCTTTCTTTAGCATATGCAGAGGAACTCCTGGTTCGAATCCCTTGGTACTGATCGTTCTAGACATCAGCTTTCTCTTGGACCTGGTCGGAAGGCAAGCACTTTCTGCCCTGTTTAGTGGAGAACTAAAATTCTACCAAAGTTTTGCCTTAAAGGAAAGTCCAACCGAAATCCTGACAAAAATTTACCATATAGCACATTTTTACTTTCTCAACACGTAATATGTACATAGTGTGTAGATTCGATACCGAGATTTCACCGGAAGTTTGGTATCTTCCAAGGATGCGACATGATTTTCAAGAAAGTCCCCCACCCCCAACTAGCCTTTACATGGAACATTTTTCGAAAAAATTTATTTTCTCAAAAATGGTTTTAACGATTTTATTAAAATCTCTTATATTTAGGATATTTATGTGACAAATAAAATGCATATCTTCATTTTCGGGGAATAGCCTCTGAAGACATGTTTATCCTGGATGAATTTTGTGGAATTTTGCATAACTGGTAAACCGTAAGAGAGAGACAAAAACGTACCACACAAAAATGTAGAGCTCGTTAAAACACACAATTTATTTTTTTATACATTTTTTCGTGGAGTTAAGCGTTTTTGATATATTCCTTGTTATTAGTTTCAGATTTAAAATACTCATACTTTTCTCATAGGGGAGTTTGCCAACTCCTGTCCGTACAAACAAAGATACTTCAGTCATATAGCAACCAGCTTTTAAAAGACTTTGCTATCGATTTAGCCTATGGTACTCTATTATTTCCCTTCTATTTACAAGAAAACAGGTAATAAGACTCTTTCTATAAATTTTTTCTCGATTAGCATTAAGTAAATAAAAGAATAAACTTTTTAACAATAATTGATTACAGAGATGTAGAGAAAGTTGTGTGAATGGGACACATCGAATATTTTTTTCTGTTTTCATGGGAGATCTTTAAACTTTAGATTTATAATCTGTTAAATGACAATCCTTCACAGACTGCCTTCGTGCTCGAGTGATCAGCGAGGTGACTTCTTATCCGGACAGGTTCTATTTCCGGCTGCGGTAGAACCTTTTTCTTTAACCACAATTATTCCCTATCTCCCCAGAGTCTGGAAGTATGAATGTGTGTATGTTTATTCATATAAAGTGATTAACCTAATGTAAATAACCTACAGTGAATATAGAATTGTTTCACAAGTTAAAAAAAAAAAAAATCCCCCGATGTGATCACAGCTGTGAAACCTTCACTTTCAATCGAATTTATCTGTCCATTATTACTTTCTCTATATGCACTGTGTACTTGTGTATAGAGAAGGTATTGCACTCCGCCCAAAAATTCGATACCGAGATTTCACCGGAAATATATGTTTCAGGGTCCCATATATCTAAAAAAAAAAAAGCATTCTCGGAAAAAGGTCCGTGTGTGTGTTTCAGTGTGTCTGTGAACACGATAACTCAAAAACGAAAAGTCGGTATTTAAGTTTAGTATCTTCCAGGGATGCGACACCAAGATTTTGAGAAAAATCCCCCCACCCCCAACTACCCTTTACAAGGAACTTTTTCCGAAAATTTTGATGTTCTAAAAAAGTGGCTCTAACGATTTTGATTAAAATTTCGTATATTAAAGATATTTACCTGACAAATAAAAGGTATATCTTGAATTTTCTGGGAATAACCTCTGAAGAGTACTTTATTCTGGATGAATTTTACGGAATTTTGAATAACTGCTAAACCATAAGAGATGGACAAAAACTTACAACACGAAAAATGTACAGCTCTTTAAAACACACTATTTATGTTATATACATTTTTTTAGTGGATTTAATCGTTTGTGAGACATCCTTGTGGAGAACTAAAACGTATACTTTTGTCATACAGGAATTTGTCAACTGCTGTCCATATAAGCAAAGGAACTTCAGGGACATAGCAACCAGCTTTTGACTATCACTTTAACCTATGCTACTCCCTTATTTCGCTTCTACTTGCAAGGGAGCAATTAATAAGACTATTTTTGCTAATGTTTTCTGATTAGCATGAAGTAAGTAGAAATATAAGCTTTTTAAGAATAATTTATTGCAGAGATGTAGAAAAAGTTATGTGAATAGTACACAGATTTTTTTTTTATTATTGCACATATTCTACAATTATTCTTTAAGTTTATGAAAATTGGGATAGATGTTTTCAGAAATGGTTTCACAAGGAGGTTGAAGAGGTAGCCATATTTCTAGAACATCAGTTTCTTGAAGGACTTACAATTTACCAGTTATGCAAAAAATAATTCAGACTGATGAATCTATTTTTAGAAAACCCAGGATATTTCATTTGCTGTGAAAATCTCATAAACAATATAGTTTTTTCATCAAAGTCGTAGGAACTATTTTTTGAGAAAATGGAAAGTTCTAAAGAATTTTCCATGCAACTGATAGTTTGGTTTTCTTGAAATCTAGTGTTGCATCCTTGGAAGATGCTGAACTTAAATACCAGGTGTGGTATGTAATCGAGGTTTTCTTGTTCAGAGGTCCCCAAAATGTGTAATTCCAATGACATTTCTGTCTCGAAATTTTGGGTGCAATGGCGCCTTCTCTAGTAGGTGAGTTGTAAAAATAAATAAATTCAAAAACTTAAAATGAAGCTTGGACCAGAAATGGACTACCCGGTCCTTTTAAATACTTTCTGGAATGGCAACTCCAGATTTAAGATTGAAGCTTACTCTATTTTTACATTCTCTACATATATTATGTATACATAGTGTGCAGAGAAGGTATTGCATTAAGCTCAACAATTCAATATCGATATTTCACCGGAAAATATATTGTTTTGGGACCTCTGAATTCCACCCCTCAAAAAAAAAAAAAAAACAGTTTTAGAAAAGTGTGTGTGTGTGGGGGGGGGACAGCATAATTCAAAAACTAAAAGACCGCTAAATAGCAAACTATCTTCTAAAGATGCGACACGAAGATTTTCAAGAAAATCCCGCCACACCAAACTACCCTTTTCATTGACATTTTTTTGAAAATTTTGATTTTTTCAAAAATGGGTCTAAAGATTTTGATTAAAATACCGTATATTATAGATATTTACGTCACAAATAAAAATGTATATTTTGAATTTTTTGGGAATAGCTTCTGAAGACCTGTTAGTTCTTGATTAATTTCTATTGAATTTTGCACTAGTAAACGTATGAAATAGAGAAAAAGGCATTGGATTAATTTTTTTTTCCACACAAGCCCTGTGTAGGACAGGAGTTGGATAGGTAGAGTCAGACTGAAGAATTCAATGCCATAGTCGGGATTTGAACCACGCATCTCCCGATCACCAGCCGGTTGCTCTGCCACTGAATTACCATGGCAATATGCCAGCATAGCATTGAATTTATGGGACTTAAGTACTTACAACATTGTAAGTCGCCATTGGGGTTGTCATCTCAAAATAATTTGAGAACATTTTGTGGTTTACCGGGAAACATGCGAGTCAGTTGAGAAATACAATGCTATGCCGGCATGTTGCCATGGTAGCTCAGTGGCAGAGCAACAGGCTAGAGATCTGGAGATCCGAGGTTCAAATCTCGGCTATGGTACTGAATTTTTCAGTCTGACTCTACCCATCCAATAGACAAAAACTTTTTACATAAAATATGTAGATCTCGTTAAAATACACAGTTTACGCTTTATGTATTTTTCTTGTTGAGTTGACCGTTTCCAAGATATTCCTTGCTATTAGTTTCAGGTTTAAACTAGGCAACTTTTCTCAAAGTAGGCCTTTTCTTTCATCTCACTTTTGTTTACTGCTGGCCGTGCAAAGCGAACCGAACTTTAATTGCTCCATAGCGACCAGCTTTTAAAAGATATGACTTTCGCTTTAGTCATCTTTCCCTTCTGCTCACAAGGAATCAAGTAGTAAGGCCATTTCTGATAATGCTTATCTCGATTAGTGTGATGTAAATAAAATAATCTCTTTTTAGGAATACTTTGTTTGCAGAATGGGTAGAGAATGTCATATGAATGAAACGCACAAGATTTTTCTCTCATGAATTGGTTTGAATACCAGTGAAACCACAGCAAAGTTTATTGAGCGAATTTATTCATTTCGTTGCTAATTTTGTCCTTAGACCGTAATACGAGTATGCATCGTGA
This sequence comes from Hymenopus coronatus, assembly GCA_030762935.1. Lineage (NCBI taxonomy): Eukaryota > Metazoa > Arthropoda > Insecta > Mantodea > Hymenopodidae > Hymenopus > Hymenopus coronatus. Next base: position 137,167,631 of record CM060896.1, read on the forward strand.
AACGTTCCTGAGCATGTTATAAAAACATCTGACGTGATCAATTCACATGAATTTCTCTACATCTCTGTAAAAGATTATTGTTAAAAAGCTTATTCGTCTGTCTACTTCTTGCTAATCGAGATAAACTTTAGCAGAAATGCTTTCTTGTAAATAGAAGGGAAATAATGGAATACAGTAGGCTAAAACGATAGTCAAATCTTTTAAAAGCTAATTACCATGAAAATGAAATTCGTTCCTTTGCATTCGCAGGAATTGCCAAATTCACAAAAGTATAGGTGTTTTAAAACTGAAGCAAATAAGGAATATCTAAAAAATGGTCAACACAATGAAAAAAATGTATATTACATAATTCGAGTGTTTCAATGAGATCTATATTTTTATGTAGTAAGTTTTTGTCTATCTCTTACGGTTCACTAGTTATGCAAAATCTAGCAAAATTCATCAAGAATAAAGAGGTCTTCAGAGGCTGCTCCTAGAAAATTCAAGATATACATTTTATTTATCGTGTAAATATCTTTAATACACGGTTTTTTAATCAAAATCATGTCATTTTTGAGATAATCAACATTTTCCAAAATTTTTGCGTGTAAAGGGTAGTTTGAGGTGGGATGATTTTTCTCAAAATCTTCCTGTTGTATCCTAGGAAGATACTAAACCTATATACCAAGTTTGGTATTTTACCGACTTTTCGTTTTGGAATTATCGTGTTCACGGACACACACACACAAACACACATATGCACGCACGGACCTTTATTAAAAAAAAAAAAATGTCTTTTTTTTTTGGATACAGGGGACATTGCCGTTGAAATCTCGGCATCAAATTTTTGGGTGCAATACAATACCTGCTCTATACACTGTTCATAGTACGTGTATAGAAAGTAACAGAGAAATTAAAAAAACTTGAAAACGAAGCTTTGGCCATAAATGAACAAAATACCTCTTAAAAACTTTCTGAAAATGAAGCTCCACATTTAAGACTGAGGTTTACTCCATTTTTACTTTCTCTATAGGCACTATGTACATAGTGTATAGAGAATGTATTGCACTCCACCAAAAAATTCCATACCGAGATTTCACCGGAAATATATGTTTTAGGGTCCCCTTTATCTAAAAAAAAAGCATTTTCGGAAAAAGGTCCGTGTGTGTGTATGTGTCCGTGTGTCTGTGAACACGATAACTCAAAAACGAAAAGTAGGTAAAATACCAAACTTGGTATTTAAGTTTAGTATCTTCCAGGGATGCGACACGAAGATTTTGAGAAAAATCTACCCACCCGCAACTACCCTTTACATGGAACTTTTTTCGAAAATTTTGATTTTCTCAAAAATGGCTTTAACGATTTTGATTAAAATTTCGTATATTAAAGATATTTACTTGACAAATAAAATGTATATTTTGAATTTTCTGGGAATAGCCTCTGAAGAGTAGTTTATTCTGGATGAATTTTATTAAATTTTGAATAACTGCTAAACCGTAAGAGATGGACAAAAACTTACTACACAAACAATGCAGAGCACGTTAAAACACACAATTTATGCTATATACATTTTTTTCGTGGAGTTCGTCGTTTTTGTGACATTCCTTATTTTTGGTTTCTGCTATGAAAAACTTAATACATTTCTCATACAGGAATTTGTCAACTGCTGTCCATACAAACAAAGGAACTTGGCACTCCCTTATTTCACCTCTACTTACAAGGAAGCAAGTAATATGGATATTTCTGCTAATGTTTTACTCATTAGCATGAAGTTAATAGAAATATAAGTTTTTGAGAATAATTTGTTTCAGGGATATAGAGAAAGTCATGTGAATGGTACACATCAGATTTTTCAGTCATGATTCTGTTTGAACCCAAGTGAAACCACAGCAAAGTTTGTTGTTCCTAAGCATTCATTTAGTTAAGTTGATATTGTCCTTAGTCCGGAATTCTAGTATGCATCTCGAAACGTTCCTGAGAATGTTAAAAAAATCTGATGTGTTTCATTCACATGACTTTCTCTACATCGCTGTAACAAATCATTGTTAAAAAATATTCTGCTGTCTACTTTATGATAATCGAGATAAACATTAGCAAAAATGTTATTAATTACTTGCTTCCTTGTAAGTAGAAGGAAAATAAGGGAATACAGTAGACTAAAACAAATGTCAAATCTCTTAAAAGCTGGTTGCCACGTGGTTGAAATCCGTTTCTATGCAGGGCCAGGAGTTCACAACTTTCCTTGTGAGAAAAGTTCAAGTATTTTAAATCTGAAACAAATAACAAGGAATATCTCAGAAATGGTCAATTCCTCGAAAAAAAAATCACGTATATGACATAAATTGTATCTTTTAACGTGATCTACATTTTTTGTGTAGTAAGGTTCTGTTTAAGTCTTATGGTTCACCAGTTACGCAAAATTCATTCAGAACAAAGATGACTTTAGAGGCTATTCCCAGAAAATTCAAGACATACATATTAATTGCCATATAAATACCTTTGATATACAGTATTTTAATCAAAATCGTTAGAGCCATTTTTGAGAAAATCAAACTTTTCTAAATGTTTTCCATGAAAGATTAATTTGGGCTGGGAAGATTTTTCTCAGAACCTTCATGTTGCATCCCTGAAAGATAATAAACTTAAATACCAAATTTGGTATTTTACCGACTTTTCATTTTTAAGTTATCGTGTTCACACAGACACACACACACTAACACACACACACACAAATACACACATCTATTTCGGATGAAATCTCGGTATCGAATTCTTGGGTGGAATGCAATACCTCCTCTACACACTATGTACATAGTAGGTGTAGAGGAAGTAAAAAGTGGATGGCAAACCGTGAATTCTGCTTCGTAAGTAATGCGAGACCCATATCCATGCGTAGACAATAAACCGAAAAGAATGCGAGTTATTATTTTCCTGTTCCAGTTGGCTTCAGGCCCAGAATATGAATTCGTGATAAAATGCACTTTTGCCTCGCAGTTCACAGTAAATAAACTCCAAATGAAACGGAAAGTCCCTGGCGCGACGACAAAATATTGAAATCTTTAGCTCTGGGCCACATCTGCGTTCAATCCTACTTTGGTGATTTCTTGTTGGTATTTGGCCACAGCATTCACTTGACTGCAAGATTTCATGCCTGAAATGCGCAATCTTCACATGATTTTGTTTACTCAAGTCTACAGACTATTATTATAAAGGTTTATTCTTCTATTTATTACTTGCTCTTCTTTTTACTTAGAAAATGTAATGGATAGTGCCTTGCATTTAAAAGTTCGGTAACGAGATTTCACTGGAAATAAAAGTTTTGGAGTCCCTAAATAAAATCATTTTACTTCCTCTACCACGTATGTACAATGTACATAGTAGGTGGGAAAAGTATCGCATTCCACCCAAAACTTCGATACCGAGACTTTAAAATGTTTTTAGAGCATTTAAATTAAAATAAAAGTAGGTTTAAGCACTCTCACGCTAGTGTGTGCATTTCGATCTGTAAAAGGCATAACTTAAAAACAAAAGGCAGATTGCGACATGGTGATTTTCTAGAATATTCCTCACCCTAAACTACCTTTTACATGGAACATTAATTCGAGTTTTTTTTTATTTTCTCTAATATGACTGTAACGATTTTGATTCAAATACCATATATTTAAGATATTTTTGTCACAAATGAAATGTGTATCTTGACTTTCTTGAAAATAACCCTGAAGAAATATTCACTCTGGGTGAGTTTTGCATAACTAGTAAACTGTAAAGATACACAAAAATGTAGTTCCCGCAATAATACACAATGTGTATCAAATACATTTTTGTGGAATTATTCCTTGTTATTGGTTTTAAAATTTTTAATATCTGGATTCTTATCAAATGGGAGCTCGTTTTTCTCCTGTTTTTGTTTGTTTACGTTCTGTCACATTTAAATGACATCATATAGCGGCTAGCAGAGTTGACTGTCGCTTATTCCTTATTTCTCTTCTGCCTAAAAGGAACTGAGTAATAAGACCATTACTGGTGAAGTTTGACTTGATTAGCATGAAGTAGATAGAAATGAAATGGCGTTTTATTTATGGACGCTCTTTAGCTGCTGCGGATCTCAGCGTCCCATTCATTCCCTGCTGGGCATAAAAGACCACTTAATTTTGCTCAGAGGCCTCTATAAGGCTTAAGGTTCTTTTACTTGACGTAAATCTACGACAGGGGAAGCCATGCTAAGGATTTTTACGCCATCGTCCTCCCCAGGTTTGAACTCGCGACCTTAGGTATATGAGGTTAGTATGGTAACCATTACACCACTGAGAGCGACTAACTAGATAGTAGCATACGCTTTTGTATGAAGACTTTGTTACAGGATAAGTAGAGTAAGTCACGATATTTTTTATTCCTTATGCAAATAAAGCTGAGTTTCAATGTATCACGTAGCTACCTGTTCTTAAAAGATATGTATTCCTCTGTTCCCTAGTGCCTATAAGGATATATGCAAGAAATTAATTTTTGCAAATATTTTTCTCAATTAACCTGGAGCAGGTAGAAGAGTAACCTTTTGTAGAATATTTTGTATAAGAGTGATTAAAGAAAGTCATGTGGGCATCGCATCAGTTATGTTCCATTTATATGCAGCAGAATTGCTCTGCAAATGATGTTAATTTGTTTCTCACGTATGTTGCATTTTTATTTACTTTGGGTTATCTTTAAATTTAGACGCACATTTTTGCGTTCTTTCACTCTCTCATGCTCTAGAGAAGATTTGAATTAATCCTTAATAAAGAAAAATTCTATCATCCAGCCAGGAATCTAACCCGGAACCTCTGGAATGGAGGTAAACATGCTAATCACCAGACCACAGTGGCGTCTTTATTATTTTATTTATTTTATTTTACTTCTCTTTAACAACCTTATCATATCGCGAAAGAGCTGTTCGGTAAAATACTTCGTTGGTGGTATGTGGTGGACAGGAGCCTTTTAAGGTCTCATCCCGAACCATACTTACTGTCTTTGCATCGCGATAAGCAGCTGGTGTTGGAGGGCTGACCAATCTAAGATGTTCTACCATCCGTAGTCAGATGACAAAGTGCACCCAGCAAGGTCTCATCTCGTTACATGCTTACCACTTGTCTCCGCTGGGGGTAGGGTGTTGTCCAGCCTATTGCTTGCACCATCTGTGGATAGAGGGCTGCGCAATCACAATTACTATCTATTTGCAGTTTTATTATTGTTTTAGACTGAAGGTGGAACTTTGGTATTAAACATCCAATCCAAGGTTTACCTTGGCGACTAAGGGAAACCACGAAAAAATCCCAGGCCATAAAATTTGAACTCAAGACCTCCCAATGCAGGCTACCATAAACGTTGCTGTCTGAGCCATCCCCCTCGGTATTTTTACTTTCTCTATACGCACTATGTACATAGTGTATAGAGAAGGTATTGCACTCCACCCAAAAATTCGATACCGAGATTTCACCGGAAATATATGTTTTAGGGTCCCCTGTATCCAAAAAAATCTGATGTGTACCATTCACATGACTTTCTGCATATCCCTGCATCAAATAATTCTTACAAAGCTTATACTTCTATTTACCTTATGCTAATCAGAAAAAAAAATAGCAGAAACAGTCTAATTACTCGCTTCCTTGTAAGTAGAAGCAAAATAAAGGACAACCATAGGTTAAAGTGATAGTCAAAAGCTGGTTGCATTGTCAATGAAGATCCTTTGTTTATATGGATAGGAGTTGACAAGTTCCTGTATGAGAAAGTATACGTTTTCATAGCAGAAACCAAAAATAAGGAATGTCACAAAAACGACCAACTCCACGAAACAAATGTATATAACATAAAGTGTGTGTTTTAATGTGTTCTACATTTTTTGTGTAGTAAGTTTTTGTCCATCTCTTACGGTTTAGCAGTTATTCAAAATTTAGTAAAATTCATCCAGAATAAACTACTCTTCAGAGGCTATTCCCAGAAAATCCAAGATACACATTTTATTTGTCAGGTAAATATGTTTAATATACAAAATTTTAATCAAAATCGTTAGAGCCATTTTTGAGAAAATCAAAATTTTCGAAAAAAGTTCCATGTAAAGGGTAGTTGGGGATGGGGGGATTTTTCTCAAAACCTTCGTGTCGCATCCCTGGAAGATACTAAACTTAAATACCAAGTTTGGTATTTTACCGACTTTTCGTTCTTGAGTTATCGTGTTCACAGACACACACACACACACACACACACACACACACACACACACACACACACACACGGACCTTTTTGTGAAAATGTTTTTTTTGGATATTGGGATCCCTAAAACATATATTTCCGGTGAAATCTCGGCATCGAATTTTTGGTGGAGTGCAATACTTTCTCTATACACTATGTACATAGTGCGTATGGAGAAAGTAAAAAAAGTATTTTCAGAAAAAGGTCCGTGTGTCCGTGTGTCTGTGAACACGATAACTCAAAAACGAAATTATTTACCTGACAAATAAAATGTATATTTTGAATTTTCTGGGAATAGCCTCTGAAGACTACTTTATTCTGAGTCCATTTTACGGAATTTTGCATAACTGCTAAACCGCAAGAGATGGACAAAAACTTACCATACAACAAATGTAGAGCACTTTAAAACACACAATTTATGTTATATACTTATTTTTCGTGGAGTTGATTGTTGTTGAGATATTCCTTGTTTCTGGTTTCAGCTATAAAACACATACTTTTCTCATACAGGACTTTGTGAACTCGTGGCCATACAAACAAAGGAACTTCAGTCACATAGCAACTAGCTTTTGACTATTACTTTAACCTATGGCACTCCCTTATTTCGCATCTACTTAAAAGGAAGCAAGAAATAAGACTATTTCTGCTAATTTTTTCTCGATTAGCCGGAAGTAAATAGAAGCATAAACTTTTTAAAAATAATTTATTGCAGGGATATAGAGAAAGTCATGTGAATGGAACACATCAGATTTTTAATGTTATTAATCGAGATACATTCTTATTATGCGTTTAAATATTGTGTGTGTGTGTGCGTGTGCGTGCTCGCCTCTCACCTAAACGGCCTGGGTTCGAGCCCAAGCTCGCGGCACTTTTTCTAAAACGTTTTTTTTCGTTTAGGGGGTTTCAAATCATGTATTACCGGTGAAATCTCCGTGTAAATTTTTGCGTGGAATACAATACCTTCTCTGTCTACTACGTTCATTGTACATACGTGTTAGAGAACGTCAGTAATTCTGCCTACCCAAAAAGCAGGCTTAGTCTAATAATAGCATATAAATTTTCACTAAGAATGAGATTTAGGCTGAACCTAAGGGGGATCACAACCTCTTATTGCTGACGTTAGAAGAATCAAAGTAAAGACACTGTAAAGCCGGAAAGAGCTGCCCATGCACAAGTTTACGTCATATCGTATTTCATGAAAATTAATACCTGCAGTCGCGAGCAGAATTATTAAGCTAATCTGCGGATTTTCGCCAAAGGGCGGGGAGAGATCACGTGACCCGCAATATCATACTTGCTTCCGGTAAACTAGGAACTGCCTAAAAGGAACACTGAATCGAAGTTTATTTTCCCTCAGTTGGCATTCATTTCTTTGCTATAATGACTTAAATTGCAATATATTTTGACTCAGTTAAAAAGGTAAACTTAATCAGGATATCTAGGTATCCAATATTTTAAAAGAACACGCCTATCTCATTTAAATTATGTGTTTAATTCACATAACCTTCTATACACGTTTTTATATTACTTCTAGAAATTTATAACATCATATTTTTCGGTCTACTTCACGTTGCTTGAGTTAAAACATTTGCAGAAATAGTTTCATTAATATTTTTGCTTTGTCTACGTGTACTTACTATGCACATAGTAGGTAGATAAGATATTGTATTCTACCCAAAAATTCAATGTCAAGATTTTACCGGAAATATATTTTGAAGTCCCCAGATTTTTGTTTTTAAAAAAAAGCATTTTTATAAAAAAATCTGTGTACATAATAGCTCAAAAGTTAAAGGTAGTTTAAATACAAAATGTTATATTTAAGTTCATGAAGTTTTAAGAATATCTCCCCAACCTAAACTATGCTATGCATGGAAAATTTTGATTTTTTTCAAAAATGTCTGTAACGTTTTTGATTGAAATATCATATGTTTTAAGATTTTTATGGTAAATTGTGTATGTATAATTTTCTGGGAAGAGCCTCTGAAGATCTGTTAATTCTGGATGACTTTTGTATAACTGATAAACCAAAAGAAATAGAGGAAATCTAACTTTATAAAAATGTAGCTCTCGTTAAAAAGATACAATTTATGACAAGTACATTTTTACTTTCTCTACATAGTACATGGTACGTGGGTAGAGAAGGCATTGCAATCCACCTAAAAATTCGATACTGAGATTCCACCGGAAATACACGTTTTAGGATTCCCTGTAATAAAAAAAAAACATTTAGAAAAAGACCCTTATGTGTGTGTCCGTGTGTGAACACGATATTTCAAAAACGAAAAGTCGGTAAAATACTAAATTTGATATTCAAGTTTAGTAGTTTCCGGGGATGCGACACGAAGATTTTGAGAAAAATCACCCTCCACCCAAACTACCCTTTACATGGAAAAAGTTTAGAAAATGTTCTCAAAAATAGCTAACCATTTTAATTATAACGCCGCACATTAAAGATATTCACATGACAAATAAAATGTATATCTTGAGTTTTCTGGGAATAGTCTCTTAAGAGTTCTTTTAATTTTGGATGACTTTTGCATAACTAGTAAACAAATAAAGATTTGCTACACAACAAATGTAGATGTTGAAACACAAATTAATTGATTGTCATATTCATTATTTTATTTATCGGATAGAATTTATCGTTTCCCAGAAATTCCTTGTTATTGATTCAAATTTTAAGGTACTTGTAACTTTTCTCAAATGGGAGGTCATTTCTGTTTCACCATTTTTTTTTTATGTTTTTATTATTGTTTCATTTATATATCCCCCTTTAACATCTAAGGTCATATCGGGGGGTTTGCACTTGAAACAACTCGTCAGTAGGTTTAAATCATTTTTGTTTTCTTAAAGCACACACACACATTCACTCTCACATACATACTTCCAGACTCTGTGGGGGATAGGGAATAATTCTGGCTAAAGAAAAATTTCCCGCCCCAGGCGGGAATCGAACCCGGGATCTCCGGGTGAGAAGTCAGCTCGACCACGGAGGCAGTCACTTCACCACTTTTGTTTTACCTTTAAACGTGCAATGTCGACTGGCTTATCGCTATAGCCCAGAGTATTTCTTACCTTGTTTCTGTTCTACTTAGAAGGAAAAATAAAAATTTCTGCTAATCTTTATCTCGATTACCACAATGTAGATAAAGGAATCTCTTTGTAACAATAGTTTGAAGAGAAAGTCATGTGAATGGAACATAACATTTTTTTTTTCTAAATATATTAAAGCCAACGGCCGTTACTATCTGGATAACCCTCGTTTATATATGCGTATTTGTATTTTAAATAGTGCTTAGAGGAAAGTATGTTTCTTTCCCTTGATTATACGAGGTACGTCCAGAGTGTAAGTTCCGTTTCAATTTATCTCCGCTGCAGCGCTGCGATCGCAGTTCCGCACATGCGCGGTAGACGCTCTATGTCAAGGAGAAGAAACGTGCGCCATTTTGAGATCGCTGTCAGCCACATACGCTTTGTTGTGCTTGTTTACAATGTCGGTGTTGATTGTAAATCCCGCTGCTTGTGAAATCAGATCTGTGATTCGTTTTCTGAATGCTAGGAAAGTGAAACCAATTGAAGTTTATCGGCAAATTTGCGAAGTTTACGGACAAAATGCGATGACTGATTCAATGGTGAGAACGCACGACCACACACTGCAAATGTGACGAAAAACCTCCTACAGGGATTTGGCTGGGACGTGTTTGACCATCCTCCGTACAGCCCTGACCTCGCTCCTAGCGACTTTCATCTGTTCTTACATCTCAAGTCTTTCCTTGGCGGTCAACACTTCAACAATGACGAAGAGCCGAAAGAAAATGTTTCCAACTGTTTGAAGACACAGGCGGCAAACTTCTATGAAGAAGGTACAAAAACTTGTGCCACGCTGACAAATACCTGCAAAATTTCGGCAGTTATGTGGAAAAGTAGTTTAAGAGTTGTAGAATTTTGTGCAATAAATAATTATTCTGTATCTGTACACAATTTAATTTTATTACCAAACGGAACTTACTTTCTGGACGTACCTCGTACAACCTATTATCTATACCAAACAGCGTCAGAAACTACTGTTCTATTTGAGAGGAATTCCAAACACCCGTCGCCTAGTTAGATTGATATACACCCATCGCGTGACAACTGCGAAGCGCAGATCGTTTTGGATAACACTGAGGGTCATCTGGTGCATAGCGTTATTCATCTGGCCTTCGGTAATGCATACAAAAAGCCTTGTTAACGACTTTAGTATGAGAAAATCATTAGGAAATAGAGGTCTTCCTTCGCGTGCAACAAACGATTTATTCTGACGTTGTATTGGTTTATGACGTTCTGTACCACCTGCTATTCTAGACAAAAATCTATGTACCTACGAGTTCCACCGAAAATATTCTGCTTTGACGTCTGAACAATAAATTTAAAAAGCCCTTGTACAAAAAGTTCCACCTCGCGTTTGTGGTGAATCCGTGTGTGTATGTGTTAAGTTTGCTCTTGGAAACTTAAATAAAGAATCTGATGTGTTCCAATCACATGACTTCCTCCATCTGGTTTGCAAACAGACTGTTCTAACAGAAAATTAGGTATTCTTTTATCTGCATGACGCTAAACAAGATAAACATTAACAAAAACAATTAGCAGAAAGGGACTTATTACATGCGTCCTTGTAAGTAGAAAGGAAATGCGGGAATACACTAGGCTAAAGCGATATTAAAATTGTTTAAAAGCTGGTTTTTAGGTGATACAATTGAAATTCGGTTCTCTTTCTTGACGAGTAGTCAAGCAGAAGGGCTATGAAACAAATGAGAATTTCTCGTTTGGGAAAAGTCTTTAAGCATTTTAAAAGTGAAACCAATAATAACGAATATCTTGGAAATGGTTAATTCTTTAAAAAAAACATACCTACGTTGTGTGTTTTAATGATATCTCCATTTTTTGTGGCAGAAGTTTTTGTCTATTAGGATTTACCAGTTATACAAAAGTCGTTCGGAATGAAGAAGTCTTCAGAGGCTCTTCCGAAAAAATCAAGATATGTCATGAAAATATCTTAACATGTATTTTAATCAAAATCGTTAAGAGCCATTTTGGAGAAAACGAACATTTTCGAAAAATCTCCCGAGTAAAGGGTAGTATGAGTTGGGGTGATTTTGTTGAAAATCTTCGTGTCGCATCCTTGAAAATGCCGAATTTAAATATCAATTTTTGTATTCAACTGGTTTTTTGTGTTTGTGACATGCTTTTCACAGATACGCACAAATTGCACGGACACATTGGACCTTTTCTCTAAATTGCTCTTTTGGATTCAGAGAACTTCAAAAACTACATTTCCGTTGAGATAACACTTCGAGTTTTTGGATGGAATACAATATTTTCTCTACCTACTATATACGTAGTACGTGTAGAGAAAGTAAAAGTTGCATCAGGTGGAGCATTCTGAGTATGGAAAAATGTTGAAAGAGAATTTGCGAGAAAACAAGCTTTCATTTGCAGCTTTATTTAATGTTGGTTAAATTGCGCCAAGTGTAAAACAATGTTTTTTTCACAATTTTTTATCAAATTTCAGAGATTTGTCGCCTTAATGCTTTTTCGAAATATTAAATCGCCGTTAGTTTGTTGCTGGTAGTTATTCAAAGAGTATAGACTTTAAAAACCAGCAATAGTCATCGGCATTCAGGGGACCTCAAAACATTAATTTCTGGTGAAATCTGGATATAGCATTTTTTGATGCAATACTTCCCCTACTTATTATAGGTAGGTATTAGAGAAAATGAAACAGATATGAGTAAAATTGGATAACAAAATGCAAAGAATTATCAATGGTTGTTAAAAATAACTCATTTAATACTTGGTGAACTAGAAGTGTAGGTAATTCTGAAAATGAATTACAAAAATCAATTCATCTTTTAAACATAATTGGAAATGATTGTAATTCAAGATATCAATAAATAAAACAAACACAATGACATTCTATGGTAAATACCCAGTAAAAAGCAAAATAGTAATTGAAGATCAGATCTTAGATCAAGCAGCATTTCAACTATTTAGGAAGCTATATCATTTTTAACCAGGATCAAGATATAGACATTAAATTAAAGAAATATAAGAGTATATGTGATACTATAAGCAGGAAATTAAAACATACCCGAAGAGATACAAAAATGAACTTTTATAATGATGGATGTACCTGTTTTACTGTACGGCAGCGAATCCTGGGTAATGATAAAGGATTGTAGTCAAGTACAGGCTGCAGAAATGATTTTTTTTACGATCAGTTAAAGGTTTTACTAAGCTTGACAGGATCCCTAATGAAGTAATTAGACATGAATTGAATATTTTTGCAGTAAAGGATAAACTGCAAGAACATAAACAAAGATCTAATTTGACTTGTCATTCACGTGACTTTCTCTACATCTCTGTAACAAATTATTGTTAAAAGGTTATACTTCTATTTGCTTAATGCTAATCGAGAAAAATTAGCAGAAATAGTCTTATTATTGCTTCCTTGTAAGTAGAAGCGAAATAAGGGAGTGCCATATGTTAAAATGATAGTCAAAAGCTGGTGGCTATGTGACCGAAGTTCCCTTGTTTGTATGGACAGGAGTTGACAAATTCCTGTATGAGAAAAGTATACGTTTTTTAAAGCTGAAACCAAAAACAAGGAGTATATAAAAAACGACCAACTCTGCGAAAAACATGTATATGACATAAATTGTCTGTTTTAACGTGCTCTACATTTTTTGTATGGTAAGTTTCTGTCCATCTTTTACGGTTTAGCAGTTAAGCAAAATTCGGCAAAATTCATCAAGAATAAAGAGGTTTTCAGAGGCTATTCCCACAAAATTCGAGATACACATTTTATTACGGATATAAATAGCTTTAATATGCGTGATTTTAATCAAAATCGTTAGAGCCATTTTTAAGAAAATCAAAATTTTCGAATTTTTTTCCATGGGGGGGCCTTGTTTTTATTTTTTAAATCTTCGTGTCGCGTCCTTGGAGGATACGAAACCTAAATACCAAGTTTGGTATTTAACGGTCTTTTCGTTTCTGAGCTATGCTATCCACAGACACACACGGACTTTTTCAAAAAATACTTTTTTTTTTTTTTTTTTTTTTGGATTTAGGTAGACCCAAAACATGTATTTCCGGTGAAATCTCGGTGTCAAATTATTGGGTGCATTACAATACTTTTCTATGTATATAGTGCGTGTAGAGAAAGTAAAAATGGAAGGATTATCTAGAAATAATGAAATAAATAAGGATTCTAAAGATGGCCTTACAATATAAAGCTATAGGAAAGAGGGACATAGGAAGGCCAGTTAAAAATGGAATTGTGGCCGGAACAGGTCGAAAAATCTTTTAATCTTTGAAAGGCAGAAGAGGTTTAGGTATATTTCGAATGCTTTATTGAGAAGCAGGCAAAAGCAGTCTCAACGCCAACGGTGCCTGCTTTATCAGATGCAATCCTGAGATGTTGTATGTGTACGCTATTGCAACAAACTATTCTTCTCGACTTAATCTCAAGTGATCTCTATCTTTGGGGAAATTTAACAGATGGGGCGTATCAGCGGAGTAAAATCCTTGCATCCTCGAGGAATTGAAAATCAATATCATATGGCAGGTGCTATACAAATACATTTCTTACAGGTACGAATGAAGGGGCGATGATCTTTCTTGAGCAGCAAAGGTTTAACTAGATAGGTTTTGGAACCTGCTTGGGTGATATTCGGCAAATATGAACTACCAATTGGTTTTCCACCAAAATATAATGCTTTTCTCTAGACTATTTCGTTCATGACACGTGATCATAGGAAGTGGCCAATCCAGTTCATTGGCGTGTACAATTGCTTTTCTAAATTTATCGTACACACGTGCATTTGTTTTCTCTCTGAATATCAGTTTGTGGCCGCGCCGTGGCCGAGTGGTTAGACAACTCGCCTCTCACCTAGACGGCCCGGGTTCGATCCCAAGCGACCGCATGTGAGATTTTTGGTGGACAACGCGGCGCTGGGGCGGGTTTTCTCCGGGTTTTCTTGTTTCCCCCGCCATCGCATTCCACCGGTGCTCCATTTTCATTCCTGTATCATCAGCGTCACCGCCTGCGGTGCCATAAGTAGTTAAAGCGGGCGTTAAACACTACCAAAAAAAAAAACAACAAAAAAAAAACAACAAAAAAAAAACAACGAATATCATTATGCAGTGATATTCTCGTACATAATTTAAGTTCCAATCATGCTTTACTAAGCCAAAATAATAGAATGTAGCAATACAAAGAGATTTGAAAAATTATGATATGGACATCAAGTTGCAATGATCTCGGTGCAAATATACGTCAAAACAAATGGGATTTTAGGAATTTTATTCTTATTAAATACAAGTTGTTCGCGAATTTATCGATAAAAGTTGCTCTCGTTATATTACTTATAATTATTACCATCTCTATCACTAACCTACCTAGTTGGAGGAACCGTTGTTTTCTAGACAAGTATGCAAACCAGTATTTCACGGAAATACATGTGTGAATACAATCTGATATGTTCCATTCACTCGCTGTAACAAATTACTATTAAAAAGCCTATTCCTCTGTTTGCTTCATGCTAATCGAAATAAACACTAGCAGAAATGTCTTATTGCTTCCTTATATGCAGAAGGGAATGAAGGAATACAATAGGCTAAAGCGAAAGTAAAATCTTTTAAAAACCTGGTTAACATTTGGTTGAAATCTGTTTCTTTGGAAGGCCAGGAGTTTCCCTTATGGGAAAGTTTTAAGTGTTTTAAAACTGAAACCAATAACAAGGAATATCACGGAGATGGTAAATTGTATGAAAAAAAATGTAGGTACATGACAAAGTGCGTGTTTTTAACGAGATCTGCATTTTTTGTGTGTGTTACATTTATTAGTTATATAAAATTAGCAAAGTTTATCCATAATGAAGAGCTCTTCTGACGCTATTCCCAGAAAATTCCAATTATACATTTTTATTATTCATGTAAATATCTTTAATGTACGGTATTTTACTCAAAATCACTGGAAAATCAAACATTTCGAAAATTGTTCCATGTATAGGGTAGTTTGGAGTGGAGGATGTTCCTCAAAATCTTCGCGTCGCATCCTTGGAAGATACCAAATTTAAATAATAAGTTGGATAGGTCATGTTGATATGGTAGCTCAGTGGTAGAGCAACCGGCTGGAGACAGATCCGTGGTTCAAATCCCGGCCTTGGCATTGAATATTTCAGTCTGACTCTACCTATCTAACTCCTGTCCTACACACGGTTTCTGTGAGAAAACAATTAAAATTACTTAAATAACAAGTTTTTATCTTACCGACCTTTGTTTTTGACTTATCTTGTTCACAGACACACGGACACATACAGACACACACGGACCTTTTTCTAAAAGTGCTTTATTTGGGGACTAGAATGTGTATTTCCGTTATCGAAGTGCAGTGATAACAGGCTGGGATATGTGAAAATATAACATACAAAATTCTCCCCTGTTTTAGTTTACAGTCATTATTCGGTTATATCGGCTCCTAGCAACGAAATTAATATGCAACAGGTTCGCCAAAATAAACACCCCTTTGATTTGGTCATTAGAAACAGACTATAGACAATAATGAACAAATGAAGATACCCTATGCTTCTTATATAAGTAATTAAACATGTACGAAGACACCAAAATAACTATAAATACATGCTCTTCAAAGACAGATAAGACAGTAATAAATCAATGTTTCAAACAAAAATGTAGCATGTCACCGACTCTCTATAACATATATGTTGAAGGCTTGATAAGAAATTGGAAGACACAAGTCCATAAAGGTATAAGGCTGAAAGGAATTATTATTTATATGTTAAACGGTATGCAAATCAGTGATCACAATACATAATAGAGATCGACTTGCAATAGTCTGTGTATAGAAACCGGGAAGAAAACATAATTTAAAAATCTGATGTGTACCATTCACCTGAGTTTCTCTACATCTCTGCAACAAGCTATTCTTGAAAAGCTTATACTTTTATTTACTTCATGCTAATCAGAAAAAATTAGCAGAAATAGTCCTATTATTTGCTTCCTTGTAAGTAAAAGCGAAATAAGAGTACCATAGATTAAAGTCATAGTGAAAAGCTGGTTGCTATGTCACTGAAGTTTCTTTGTTTGTATGGACAGCAGTTGACAAATTCTTGTATGAGAAAAGTATACATTTTTCAAAGCAGAAATCAAATACAAGGAATGTCTAAAAACAATGAACTCCACGAAAAAAATGTATATAACATAAATTGTGTGTTTTAACGTGCTCTACATTTTTTGTATGGTAAGTTTTTGGCCATCTCTTACGGTTTAGCAGTTATGCAAAATTCCGTAAAATTCATCCAGAATAAAGTAATCTTTAGAGGCTATTCCGAGAAAATTCAAGATATACGTTTTATTTGTCAGGTAAATATCTTTAATATATGCAATTTTAATCAAAGTCGTTAGAGCCATTTTTTAGAAAATCGAAATTTTCGAAAAAAGTTCCATGTAAAGGGTAGCTTGGAGTGGGATAATTTTTCTCAAAATCTTTGTGTCGCATAACTGGAAGATACTAAACTTAAATACCAAGTTCGGTATTTTACCGGCTTTTCGTTTTTGAGTTATCGCGTTCACGGACACACGGACACACACGAATCTTTTCCTAAAAATTCTTTTTTTGGACACAGGGGACCCTAAAACATATATTTCCGGTGCAATACCTTCTCTATACACTATGTACATAGTACGTGTAAAGACGGTAAAAACGGTAACACCATACAGTTAAATGCGAAGTGGTATCCCTGGGCAACTATGCTCAGTTTTTCCTTTGATAAAATATGCCTTCTTAACTAGAGGTCCAGGGCTCAAGAAAACGTGTGTGAGTGGTACTTTTTCTTGCTCAACGTTGTCTACTTTTAAGCATATTATAGTTTTACTAGAAGATGATGAGTAATCAAACCCTGAACTAACGTCACGCCTCACGATTTCCCTCTTAACGGCTTTAGATCCGATGTCCAGCTCGTTTAACAGAGTTATCACATTTCATTGGCTTCTCGAGATCCTCTTAGTCCTTGCTATAAATATCCAGGGCCTAGCAGAAAACGACAGAAAATATTCATTGGCGTATCGTTACGTCACTATAGAAACCACTACTGAGGAATGTTTATTTTGAAATCTCTCATAAAGGTAGTGGTTTCGGGGAAGTATTTATAAAATGAATCTCTGCCATGATTTTTACTTTCTCTAGCCCCGTATGTACAATGTACATAGGGATAGAGAAATATTGTATTCCACCCAAAAATTCGATGTCGTGATTTCACCGGAAATACATGTTTTAGAACCCCTTGAATCCAAAAAAAGCATTTCCAGAAAAAGGTCCGTGTGTGTGTGTGTCCGTGTGTCCGTGAACACGATAACTCAAAAACGAAAAGTCGGTAAAATACCAAACTTGATATTTAAGTTAAGTATCTTCCAGGAATGCGACACGAAGATTTTGAGAAAAATCCCCCTACCCCAAACTACCCTTTACATGGAACTTTTTTCGAAAATTTTGATTTTCTAAAAAATGGCTCTAACGATTTTGATTAAAATTGCGTATGTTGAAGATATTTGCCTACCAAATAAAATGTATATCTTGAATTTTCTGGGAAGAGCCTCTGAAGACTACTTTATTCTGGATGAATTTTACGGAAATTTGCATAACTGCTAAACCGTAAGAAATGGACAAAAACTTACAACACAAAAAATGTAAAGCACCTTAAAACACACAATTTATGTTAGATACATTTTTATCGTGGAGTTGATCGTTTTTGAGTTACTCCTTGTTTTTGGGTTTCAGCTTTAAAACATACTTTTCTCATACAGGGATTTAACAATTCAGGTCCATACAAACAAAGGAACTTCAGTTACATAGCAACCAACTTTTGACCATTACTTTAACCAACAGTACTCCCTTATTTCGCTCCTACTTACAAGGAAGCAAGTAATATAAACTATTAGTGCTAATTTTTTTCTCGATTAGTATGAAGTAAATAGAAGCATAAGCTTTTTAACAATAATTTGTTGCAGAGATATAAAGAAAGTCATGTGAATGGAACACATCAGATTTTTAAGTTACAGTTTTAAATGGAACAGCTTCCTTACGCATCTAAAAGTCCACCCTAAAGTGGCCAATGAACTAATGAGACTTGTAGAAAGGGTTTCCTGAGCAGCATGAAACCCAAGGCAGTTTTAAACTGGAAGGAACTTGCAGAGCAGTTGTGACATTTGGAAAGTCGTTATCTTCCACAAGCCGGATCCTTTACGGTCTCCTCAGGAACCGTAACTTCTGCGAGAAAGTCATTGCAGAAATATCCATTATTTCCAGCAGAGGTTCGCATCTTCACACTCGCTCTGCGTTTGAAATCTCAAGTGAAACTAACAAGGTAACTGCGGAAAATAAGGGCGTTTTTTTGTAACACTGACATTAATTAATAGACACGACAGCAGTAAACAAAGTCGTACTTTCATGACACAGTTGTAACAACAATGAGCAGTTAGACACGGATGTTTTGTAGTTGTAAATGCTTTTTACTTTCCCTTCCGCTTTACCTAGAGTGAATGGAATAGATGTTCCTATTCTTTGTAAACTGAGTTAGATAAGAATGTTGATTGGTAGCAAAAAGAGAGAAAAAAATCTGATGTGTTCCATTCACATGACTTTCTCTATATCTCTGCAACAAATTATTGTTAATAAGCTTATCTTTTTTTTTATTTCATGCTAATCGAAGAAAATTAGCAGAAATAGTCTTATTCCTTGCTTTATTGTAAATACAAACGAAATAAGGGAGTACCATAAGTTAAAGTGAAAGCCAAAAGCTGGTTGCTATGTGACTGATGTTCCTTGGTTTGTGTGGACAGGAGCTGACAAATTCCTGTATGAGAAAAGTATAAGTTTTTCAAAGCTGAAACCAAAAAAGGAATATCTAAAAAACGATCAACTCCACGAAAAAAATGTATAAAACATAAATTGTGTGCTCTACATTTTTTGTGGGTTAATTTTTTGTCCATCTCTTACGGTTTAGTAGTTATGCAATATTCATCCAGAATAAAGTAGTCTTCAGAGGCTGTTCCCAGAAAATTCAAAATATACATTTTATTTGTCAGATAAATATCTTTAATATATGATATTTTAATCAAAATCGTTAGATCCATTTTTTAGAAAATCAAAATTTTCGAAAAAAGTTCCATTAAAGGGTAGTTTGGGGTGGGGGGAGTTTTCTCAAAATCTTCGTGTCGCATCTCTGGAAGAGACTAAACTTAAATACCAAATTTGGTATTTTACCGACTCTTCGTTTTTGAGTTATCGTGTTCACGGACACACTGACACACGGACACACACACACACACACACACACACACACACACACACACACACACACACACACACACGGACCTTTTTGTGAAAATGCTTTTTTTAGATAAAGGGGACCCTAAAACATATATTTCCGATGAAATCTCGGTATCGAATTTTTTGGTGGAGTGCAATACATTCTCTATACACTATGTACATAGTGCCTATAGAGAAAGTAAAAATCTGATGTGTACCATTCACATGACTTTCTCTATATCTCTGCAACAAATTATTCTTAAAAAGCTTATGCTTCTATTAACTTTATGCTAATCAGCAAAACATTAGCAGAAATAGCCATATTACTTGCTTCCTTGTAAGTAGAGGTGAAATAAGGGAGTACCATAGGTTAACGTGATAATCAAAAGCTGGTTGCTATGTGACTGATGTTTCTTTGTTTGTATGGACAGCAGTTGACAAATTCCTGTATGAGAAAAGTATAAGTTTTTCAAAGCTGAAACCAAGAAAAAGGAATATCCCAAAAACGATCAACTCCACGAAAAAAAATGTATATAACATTAATTGTGTGTTTTAATGTGCTCTACATTTTTTGTGTGTTAAGTTTTAGTCCATCTCTTTCGGTTTAGTAGTTGTGAAAAGTTCATCCAGAATAAAGTAGTCTTCAGAGGCTATTCTCAGAAAATTCAAAATATATATTTTATTTGTCAGGCAAATAACTTTAATATACGACATTTTAATCAAAATCGTTAGAGCCATTTTTGAGAAAATCGAAATTTTTGAAAAAAGCTACATGTTAAAGGTAGTTTGGGGTGGGGGGATTTTTCTCAAAATCTTCGTGTCGCATCTCTGGAAGATACTAAACTTAAATACCAAGTTTGGTATTTTACCGACTTTTCGTTTTTGTGTTATCGTGTTCACAGACACACGGACACACTGACACACGGACACACTGACACACACACACACACACACACAGACCTTTTCCTGAAAATACTTTTTTTTAATACTGGGGACCCTAAAACATATTTTTTCCGGTGAAATCTCGGTATCGAATTTTTTGGTGGAGTGTAATACATTCTCTATTCGCTATGTACATAGTGAGTGTAGAGAAAGTAAAAAGCATTTTCACAAAAAGGTCCGTGTGTGTGTGTGTGTGTGTCCGTGTGTCTGTGAACACGATAACTCAAAAACGAAAAGTCGGTAAAATACCAAACTTGGTATTTAAGTTTAGTATCTTCCAGGGATGCGACACGAAGATTTTGAGAAAAATCCCCCACCCCAAACCACCCTTTAAATGGAACTTTTTTCGAAAATTTTGTTTTTCTCAAAAATGGCTCTAACGATTTTGATTAAAATTTCGTATATTAAAGATATTTACCTGAAAAATAAAATGTATATTTTGAATTTTCTGGGAATAGCCTCTCAAGACTACTTTATTCTGGATGAATTTTACTGAATTTTGTATAACTGCTAAACCGTAAGAGATGGACAAAAACTTACTACACAAAAAATGTAGAGCACATTAAAACGCACAATTTATCTAATATGCATTTTTTCGTGAGTTCGTCGTTTTTGAGACATTCCTTATTTTTGGTTTCTGTTATGAAAAACTTATACTTTTCTCATACAGGAACTTGTTAACTCCTATCCATATAAACAAAGGAACTTCATTGACATAGCAACCAGCTTTTGTCTATCATTTTAACCTATGGTACTCCCTTATTTCGCTTCTACTTACTAGGAAGCAAATAATAAGACTATTTCTACTCATTTTCTGATTAGCATAAAGTAAATAGAAGTATAAGCTTTTTAAGAATAATTTGTTGCAGGGATATAGAGAGTCATGTGAATGGTACACATCAGATTATGTGACGTAGAAACTAAACACAATAAATAAACTTCCATTTGTTGAACAAACACTAACTGCCTTGATATGCACATAAAGCGGTGCTACAGCTCTTACTTAAGTAGAGTTCATCAACAAATGTTCACCATTTAATATTTAGTCGATAACCATTTTGTCTTTAATCTCCGGGGCATGGATTCTACCAAATCTGTTGTATTTTAAGGTCAGTTGAATTCCATTCCTGTTGAAGAGTTTGTTTTAAGCCTGCTTAGAATAGTTGAGCTTCCTGAGCTTTTCCACACATGATCTATATGACTGGTGTCAGGAAACTGAGACGGTGTATTAAGTTGTTTTGGTGTGTTGTGGAGCAGCCACAATCAAGAATTTGTTTATTTATTAAATACAATGTGTTGAATTGAATTTTTAAAATTTCACAAGTCTTTAATTAGCATGGTTAGTGATTGAAAGCTGCTTTCACACTTACTTAGGGCATGGTTTGTTGCAATTCTTGCAGACACATTCCTCCTTGGGTTCGTGGTATGACTCGTTCTGCAGATCCTCCTGTAAAGCCCATGGACGCAGATGGCGTAGCTCGAAGCTTCCCTCTCCATTGTTTCTTCTGGTATCTCTTCGGTTTTGTTCTGTCTCTCTTCGAGGACGATTTTAAATGTTTTTGTTTCCGGGCCCCTGCACTATTTATAGGCATAACTGTTTCTCGTGAATTTTGAGATTGAGAGAACTGTTTTTAAGAATATCGATTTGACGTTTTCGAGCTTCTTGAGGTTGTTCACCGTTAGGGAGGGCCATGTTAATTGGATGCCATAACTTAAAGTTTGAAGAACGTTAACCCAGTTGATAGGGGTAGGCTTTGGAATTTAGTAGTGTCATATGTGGCTTTCGTTGCAGCAGTTCTGCGCTTCTGTATATGCAGGTAGAAAGCCGTTCCATTTGTTTGAAGCACAACACGCAAATATTGAAATTGGATACGAATGTAAAGTTTCTTCTGTGCATATGAGGTGGCCTCTCTTATATTTAATTCCTCCCCTTCCAAATCTGTGGCGTTTGGTCAATACATAACTCCAAAACTAGCTAAGACAGTAATGATATAAAAGAAACAGTCCTCTCTCGTTTGGTGAAGCCCTGATATCTCCTAGGCTTCACCAAACGATAGAGGAATATTTCCTTTAAATCACTTTTATCTTAGTACAAAAAGGTCAGTTTTGGAGTTTCGTGTGCTGAACAACACCACAGAAATTTCATTACTAATCGAGTATTTATGGCAGTATGTTTGTGATCGTTGTCATACTGAAACATAAAAGGATTCCCCAGATTATAAGCATTAACGTAATTATTTTCTTTTAAAATGTTAATCTGCATTTTGTGATCCATATTTCCGTCAGTAAAGTGGGATTTATCCAGTCTTGAATCACTCATACTCTCCCACGCTCAATGTTTTACTGTAGGTATGGATCCAACTCTGTATTCGTATTCCTCCATATCATTCGCCCATCATCAGAATCAAAAATATTGAACTTGGTTTCTTCTGAAAATATTACCCGTTTCCAGAAGTCTAGTTCTTTTGGTATTCTCTGGGGAATTTTAATCGCTTTACACGATTTTTCTCATTCACCCAAGATTTCTTCCGAGGTACTTGACCTTGAAAGCCTTCTTCTTTGAAAACGTTTCGCACTGTGCAACCTGATACTTTCAACCATCCTCCTTTTATTCTCCTTATTCTTCTTCATACTAAGGCACTACAACTTTACAAAAGTGTTGGGTCTTCTCAACAATTTGCTTCCAAACTTTTCTATCTTGTACGCCAATAGGCCTGTTTATGTTCATACTCTTGAAGTTATCAAGTATTTTTGGGATGGTCTTGTGTTCATTGGGGCCCATTTGTTTGTTCTTTTAACCATTCTATCATCCTGGGTCCAAACCATCCTAATCTTAAGGATTTTATGTGATTAATGATATTTTCATTTTTGATTATTAATTCATTTAATTCGTTATTATAACGCATTGTCCATGTATTATCATTTTGTTTCACTGCTTCAAATATAGTACGTGATATCCTCCTTTCAAATACGAGGGGCATACTGAAAGTCACGAGCAGCCCATTGTAAAAATTTAAATTTCAACAATGTAACGAAACGAATTGCAGGATCGTAATCTACAGACTTTAAGCCACATGTTGACATATTGTGACGTCATTAGCTTCTATCACGTGACCACAGACGTTGTTTGAAAAATGGTCCCGACTTGGCACCCTCCGACTACCATCTTTTCGGTTCTGTGAAGGAGCAGATGCGTGGCCAACGCTACGAGACGCTGGAGGATATTCGGAAAGGAGTGCGTCAGGGTCTGCGGGCAGCTGGAACGGAGTTCTATCACAAGGGCATTTTCAAACTTGTAGAACGATGGGAAAAATGTGAGCAAAATAATGGAGACTATGTCGAAAAGTGAAAGAAAGTCTGTAGATTATGATGATGTATTTGGTTTGACTTAAAAATAAATATTAAGATTGTAAAACAGTGTTGCTCATGACTTTCAGTATGCCCCTCGTACCATTAATTTTTGTTTTCTTGTTTCATTACGGACCTAGGTTTCAAACGCACATGCTACAATAGGTCTGATGATGGATTTATAATTTAAATATATTATAATCCTATTTTTCTTGACTTGAACACTAACTTGCTCCTAAATAGAAATTTGTTAGCAATAATGCTGCACTACCTAGTGCAATTCTTTCTTTTATTTCATTCTTTATAGCATTGTTGTTATTGATTATAGATCTAAGATATTTAAAGGAATCCACTCCATCTTTGTGTTTTCTATTATATCTTTAGTCTTGTCTTTCTTTGCTGTGCACTTTAGGTATTAAGTTTTATCTACATTTATTATCAGGCGATATTGCTTAGATAATTTGCCAATTTGTTTAATGTTTCAATCAGGATATCTTTATTTATCGTTGTTAATAAAACAATACTGTTAATCCACGTCTTTCTAAATCAGCTGCCAATTTAGCTAGCTGCAAATGCTTTATTCTTCTCGCTCAAAATAGTGGGTTTTTCCATTCTTGACCTATTTTGCACACAAAATCTGTCAATTATTGATTGTACAGTTAAACGAGGTCTACCAACAATTTTCGATGTTGTTTCAAAAACTTAAACTATCATTGTGCAATGTAATTGCCTTTCTTGTCTCCCTACTAGTTTGTTTTTGGCTGCTCCCCATTTTGACAGTACCACGTCGTGTTGTCAAAACTGCCCTTTTGAATTTTTCTTTTCATGCTATGTTTCACTTATTGTGCCTGGCCTGTTTTTAATACTTGGATTTATTTGTAATCCATACACATGATACATGATTTATTGGTAGCTTCCCAATATATTAGTATGTTTTGTATTTTAATATTCATATTTTGTGCAAAATGATATTGGCTAGAACCCACATTTTCCTTTTATTCCATATATAATGTAAAATTTACATTCATACTAAAAGTGTACGAACACTTTTTGCATTCACTATATACAAATTTTGTACTATTCACATGACTTTCTATACTCTTAATTATACAATTCTGACAAAGCTTATAATTTACCTAGCTCATGCTAATCAAAATAAATATTTGCAGAAATTATCGTGCAATTTTCCTTGTAGGTGCAACAGGATAAATCGAATGCAAATGGTGTAAGCGATAGTCAGATGTTTTAAGGTGATGCATCTGTAAAAGTTGGAAAATTTATAGTATGTAGAATTTCTTTCTGAAATTTACATCAGTTATTGTATACAATGATAATGGTAGTTTTTGCCATGTATAAACATTTCAGCTTGCATGGTTATTTAAATACTATTCTTTTATCTAAATTCATTATTCTAGTAAAATAAGCCACTTAATGCAATTTGCAGAATGTTCACACTAAGTCCAGTTTTACACTAAATGAATTAACAAATAGATATGCCATATTATATTTTTATATTAGCCCTAATTTGTGTAGAAAGATTATTATTTTTCGTACTCTCCAAAACTCTTGCCCTTTCAAAATGTAATAATTTATTAAAATCGCATCATTATTTTAAAAAAGTAATAAGACGATTTCTTTTACTTGCTTTGAGAGGCAGTATAAATATCTTGAAATGTATTAGTGAAAACTGCATTGTGGAACTTTGAGTATTGGAAAAAAAGTTTGTTAGAAAATAAGGTTTTAAGTTGGGAGAGCCTATTATTGAACATGCACACGCCCATCTATAACTTCGCTTAATTAGTAGTTGAAGTTCGCCAAGTGGGAAAAACGATATATTTTCGTAAAGTTTAGGATCCATATTATTTATTATGAAAAAATCATTTTTGAATGTTTCGCAAATTTTAGTCAAATTTCACAGATACATCTCCTTAAAAGCTGGTCACTGTGAGATTTCTTAGAAATTCCGCTCTCTTTTGCATGACGAAGAAAGGAAAAACATCTATGGATCATTCGCTTTCACTTCCATCTTTACTTAATCTGCAACAAACTATTCTTACAAAACTATTATTTACTCCATACTAATCAAGATAAGCAGTAAAATAAATAATTTTATTACTTCATTGTATGTACCTACTAGAGAAAGAGGATATACTATGCTAAAGCGATAGTCAAATATTTTAAAAGCTAGTTCTATGTGATGACTTGGAAGTCCGTTTCCTGTGCATGGGCAGGAGTGAAGCAAAAGAAAAATGACGGCTTCCTATTTGAAAAAAAAAAGTATGGGAAGCGAAAATACCTTCAACATATAGTATTTTAATCAAAATCATTACAGGCGTTTTCAGAAGAACATTAAAAAAATGTTTCTTGTAAAGAGTAATTTAAGGTGGGGGGGATTTTAACCAACGTTTTGTTTTTTAAGTTATGCTATTTACAGACACACGGACGTGCGCACGCCTTTTTCAAAAAAATACTTTTTTACTTTCTCTACCACGTACATAGGAGGTAGAAAATATATTGTATTCCACTTAGACATCGACACCGAGATTTCACTGTAAATACGCGTTTTTGAGTCCCCTGAATGAAATATGTATTTACAGAAAAAGTCCGTGTTTGTGTGTACATAGATACTGTTTGATCAGCATAACTCAAAAACGAAAACTTGATATTTAAGTTCATCTGAATACGACACGAAGATTTTCAAGAAAAACCCTTACTTTAAACAAATTACCTTTTACTAGGAAGCATTTTCGAACGCTTATTTTTTATAAAAATTGGCTCCAACAATTATAATTATGATTGAAGTATCATATTTTTAAGATATTTTCATGATAAATAAAATTTTGTTATACATTCTGTCAAGAAAGTACCGGAAATTTATCATTTAAAAATCCTGTTTAAAAGGGGATTCGAAATTATTGTTGTCGCTAAGTTGGTGCAACTTTCCTCTATACCCACGCGGAGTTTGATCATGTCATCTAGTTTGTTTACAGCACGCCATTTTGTTAGTTCATCTCAAAGGTGATTTGCGATTTTACGATGGATACAAATATTGAACAAAGAATCTGTCTCAAATTTTGCATTGCAAATGGTATTTCGTGTTCCGAATCGCTGAAGAGCGCTTACGGTGAATCGACTTTATCAAAAACACGTGCATATGAGTGGTACAGTGCATTCAAAAGTGGTCGAAATGTGGTGGAAGATTTGCCTTGCTCTGATCGACCATCAGCGGTTTCAACTGAACATCGCTAAAGTGAAGAAAACGGTATCTGAAAATCGTCATTTAGGCCTGAGCGAGATTGCCGCAGAACTTTCTGTGTCACACGAATCGATTCGTACCATTTTAAAGGATTGTTTGGGCTTGACACGCGTTGCAGCTCGGTTAGTTCAGAAAGACTTGAATTTACTACAAAAACTCAATCGCGTAAGGATTGCTGAAGACATGGTAGAACGTGCCAGTTCCGACCCCACATTCATGAAACGCATTGTAACTGGTGATGAAACGTGGGTTTACGAGTTTGACACTCAAACCAGTCAACAAGCTTCCGAATGGCGCGTTCCAACTGAACCGAAACCTAAAAGGGCACGTCAAACTCGATCAAAACTGAAGGTCATGTTGACATTTTTTTTTATCATCGTGGTGTCGTCGCTCAAAGTTCTTGCCAGAAGGTCAGATGGTAAATAAAGACTATTATCTGAGCGTTATATGGCGTTTGAGAGAACAAATACGGCGAAAAAGGCCAGATTTGTGGAACGACAACTCATGGATCTGCACCACGATAACGCATCAGCTCACAAGATTATTACTGTGTAGGAATTTCTGGCCAAAAACTCAATAAATTTCATCGAACAACCACCGTATTCACCTGCTGATTTCTTTCTCTTTCCAAAACTCAAGTTACCACTTCGAGGCACCCATTTTCAGTCGATAGAAGACATAAAGGAAAATTCGCGGCGACAATTGACATCGATTCCTAAAATTGCCTACAAAAGATGTTTTGATGATTGGATTATTCGTTGGCATAAATATATAATTTCAGAAGGGGTCTACTTTGACGGCGATAAAATAAAATTGGATGAATAATTCATTTTTTTGTGTTTTATTGACCATTTCCCGGAACTTTCTTGACACAGTAGTATAGTATATCTTTAATTTTCTGGGAGTACACTGAATATATGTTCATTCCCGATGACTTTTGCATAACCCGTAAGCCTAAGTGTTAGGTATCTTCTATCTGTTCTCTATCAAAGAAATATAGATCTCGTTAAAACTCGCAGTCTATGTTGTCTATATTTTTTCTTTCTTTATTTTTAACAATTTCCGAAATATTGCTGTTTATTGGTTTCTTTTTACAATACTTATACTAATACAATGCTACTTTCATCCGCTTTTTTTTTCATCTTGGCCATGCCAAGAGGCCGGAATCGCAATACAATCAGGTATCCACTAACTCTTAAACGAGTTTGACTTTCGCTTTGGTCTAGTGCTGGATCATTAAGGTTTCGGTCAGTTAAAAGTAAAATAAACTCATATTCCTACAAAGAAATATATGTATAATAAAACAATTCCTACTAACGTTTATATATATTATCAAGTATGTAGCTAGATGAATAAACTTCTGTAAGAATAGTTGGTTTAGGATATGAGGAGAAAGTCATGCGAATGCAACAAAGAAGCTCAGGGAACTCCAAATGTATATTTCAGGGAAATATTGTTATCGAATTTTTGGGTGGAATGCGAAAGTAGAATGGCAAAAGTGATATAAACTACTTTTCAAATTGTTATATAAATTATGATACTATTAGTAAAATTTTCTTTTACCTATATGGCTATACATTTGTGAATAAAATAAAATTCAACATTGCATTGCAGTAGTGTAAACATTTCGTGTACAAACCAAAGGTTTTCTAAACCAAAATTTATTCAAGCGTCATTTTGAGGAAAGCGGTTTATTTTATTACATTTTTTTTTTAAATTCTAAACTCCAACTTTGCTTTCGGCATCCGTTGTTCTTTCGTTCTCCTTTCACCATTTCTTGTTTGAATCGCTGTAATTTTTCCCTCGCCTTTCAGTGGTTGCTAAGAATTTTTGTGAGGCAATCTTGCTTCGTCTTCTCACAAACAACCGGTTATCCATGCACTATAGATGGAGCTAATACCAAAACCGCTGCAATTTCCGCATTCAATTCTCTGGCTGTGCACATTAAGAAGCCGTATGAATATGAAACTGACTAAATGAAATATCGCAGTACTGAGAAAAACAAATGGCGGTTGTTATTGAACAGAGACTTTTAACTTACTCTTGTGAGAGCTATAGATACACCATAAAATAGGCAATAAAGATGCAAAGTTTTTTTCTCTCTAATCCTACATATTATTTTGTGGTTTACCCAATTTCAACGGTAGTTTTTTAAACTCGAATAAGGGTTTAATTAATTTCATTTATCTCCCCTGCTTTAACAATTATTGTACAATGATCTGGAATATAGTGTATCGTGCCCAGTTCGGAATAGGATTTACCCCTGCCTCTGCGCACCGTTAGGGTGTGGTAAGTTCGGATAGAAGTAGTATTCGCGCTTGCAGAGAGGGAGGTAGGAGACCTCGAGGTTAAAGTGAAGAATGGGGTGCGTTCTGGTAGAGATCGGGAACTATTAATAAGAACATGCAAGAGTGCGAGAAGAAACATTGCTTGTATTGCCACTCAGAAACTCATGGTTGGGGAGATGTGGCGAAAACCAATATTTGTCTAATTCCACAGAACTGATTTTGTACTCTGCTCTGGTTGAAAGTTACAATCGTTAAATTGTATTTTCTCGTTATATACAATCATGTAGCCTTAACTGCTAACGAATTTGATTACATCATACTGTACAAGGAAAACAAAGGAAAACTTCTTACGTGAAGTTATATTTTGACATCTTTATCCTAGCGGTAAAAGCAAATTTGATATCTTTTGTTTTGTTGTATTCTGGTTATTAAATCCTTACTATGTATATTGCCTAAAATGAAATATCGGCAGCATTTGTCTTATTATAGTTGCATTTTCTGTTGATTAACTATTTTCTACTCCATGATATCATCAGCGAAAAAACAAATCCTTCTCCGCAAGTATGATCTATTAACTCTAGTGTGTTTTTATTGTAACAAATATCTTGTTGTTTATTAATAATTTTTGAATTAGAATCCTATTGTGTTATATAGCTCATGTCCATCAGAAAGAATCCGGCTAACAATGAAATAATTACTTTGAATGATTTTTGATATTATCCAACATGCGCACACCTCGCTCGCATGAACATGTATTGGTATTCATATAGATTGTTGTTACTGAGTCCTGAATGCACGTGCCTGTGCCTTGCCGTCTCGTAATCGCCGTACGTGTGTCAGCGGCTTGAATTCGATTGTATAAGCAATTGTTGCGGCGGTGTCGGATTTTGTTTTTTTTTAGCTAATGGATTTTTACAACTGTGTGAGGCTCTATGACATTTGGGTGTGGTTTTTACGCACAATAATTACAGGCCCGCCATGATAGTGTGTTCTTCATGACCAAACAGGTTAAAGAAGCTAATAAATAAATGAATAAATAACATCTATTTCTGGAAGTTTCTTGCCACGTGATCGGCAGATGTAAAAGCGGGAGGGGGTACGAGAAAGAGCTCGCACAAAGTACACACCTAAATCGGGAGGTACTCAAATCCGTTGGTAAACACATTACAAGCGTTACAACACACACACAAAGTTAAGCAGCATCGGGCATGATTATGGCTGTTCGGCCGCTGCTTTACTTGGCCATTCCGGAACCTAAGCACCCCACTCCTTCGTTTTCCCGCTACATGGCACTGATCATTCGACAGTGCACAAATGGCTGGCCAAGTTAAGCAGCGTCGGACTTGGTCACTCACCCTCTAGGCGGCATTACCTACCTCGGACGACCTGGGGCCTGTTTCACAATATTTACAAATGTACATATTAACAATTTACAAATAACAGAGGTCAGACTACATATTCTTGTAAACTATGTTTCACAATAAAAGTCTATTCACTTGTAAACTTTGAGGAACTTTACAAATTTAGATATGAGATTTACAAAAGCAAACGTTAAGCTATTGTATTTCCATTTAAAATCGTCACCAACCATGAATTACAAAAAATGCTAAAGACTTAAAGAGCTAAGTTAAGTCTCATAGTTTTGTGTGTTTATGTGATCTGAAATCGTATTTGAAGATTCAAAGATATCAAATATAAACTACGCAATTACAATCTCGCAATTTAGTACATTGGCAACAGTGATTACTTGTGATTTGATTAATTGTTTGCCTAATGTGCTTTGTTTATTACATAGTACATTGTGTTAGATTCCTCTAAGCGCAAACGCGGGATACTCTATATACAGTTTTACACACTGAAGCCATAAGAAAATCCATGCATGTATACAACTACATGGACCTAATAGCCATTTCCCGTCCAATGCACACAGCTGAGTTTTGAGGTTAGGGTTCGATTTTTGCCTGTTACATCGTGAATGTGATGTCCTAAATCTTACAATAACACTTCCATCGCAAGAAGAGTCGATTTCATAAAGAGATGTAAAGTTATTATTAATCCTATAATGTTTACGTATTCTACCTTCCCTTGCATTAAGTTCATTATCCGAATCAGTTAAATTGCTACTAAATAGTACCTTGTGCAGTTTTGATATATATAGCGGTGTACTTAATTCTATACTTTTCTATTCATTTTTTTTTTCATAACAAATATCAAAATGTAAGTTACTCTACAAACCTTAAGCCATTGGTACATAAATTGCTTACTTTACAAAGACAAATAATAAATGCGAGGAATTACTATTTAATTGTGAAACAAAATACTTGTTAACTCTATAAAATTTATTGGTTTAACTTCACAAACTTTCATTGTGAAACAGATTTGTACAAACCACAAATACAATTTACGGTTAGCGAAGCTTATATACATTTTGAAACAGGCACCTGTTCTTGCTCTTGTTTCTTGGCAGAAGTTCAGTTTTGATTGTGCGTTCTGAGCGAACAGTTGCGTCAGAACCGCAGCAGTCAGGCGAGCGTCGTAGCGACGAGAGAAAATAAACCGTGCTACAGGTATTGAATTACAGACAATTTGATTTCAGAAGTGATTAAAGAGAGAATTGATTACTCTATTAATAAACCTCCGAACACATGAGCGTGAATACTATATGTACCATATATAAAGAGAAAAGTACAAATTTATGTACTTGTAACTTGCTTTAAGGAAATAACATTTTATTTTAAATGTATTACCATAAATTGAGACATTTTAAAATCTCTATTGACATGCTTTTGGAAATGCAATGATTTCCTGGACACACTTAAAATAGATTTACAAATGTAAACAAAACAAAAGATACAATTAATTCAAACTAAACCATGAGAAATATCATATTAGCGGCATTTAACATCGTTATGCCCCAGGGCCAGCAGGTGGTGAAATGAGTAAAGGTAAATTATGTCGAAACGTTCCTCATTCAAGTTTAGAGTACAACTTCATTTGCCAGGAGAACCCAGGAAAACTCGAAAGATTCCTCAGTTAGGAAGACGTCTTGGCCTGATATGAACTTCAGACCTGTCGTTCAGTGTTCATGCCTAAACAACCTCGGCTGCTCCTGTCATTTTGCAAATCATCACACAGTATAATGATAAAACCCCATACGTGAGGTCGTGGCATACGATTTATGTAATGAAACGTCATATAGGTTATGTTGGTACTATTTGCATGTCAAGAGAACGGTAGATAAGTTTTTAATAAATACTAAGGGAATGTTTATGCTTGAAAGGTTCTTGAAATCTACGAAAAATTAAGAGCAGTGCTTATGGGAATCCGTTAAAAGTTGTACGATTTATGGAATTGCTTCCTAAAATGTTTACTCACTACCAGAATGCAAGGCAAGACATGTTGCGAACGCACTTCTCTCTCTCTCTCTCTCTCTCTCTCGCCTTCACTACATAGTCTATCTAAACGGATTTGGTAGGTGATATTTAGCAGCTCGGTGTGTGGTAGACAGCTAGCCTTCTAGATCACATCCCTGTGCCGTGTTGCTTCATCGAGTGTTCACAAAGAGTAGTGTTCTGTCCTGTGAAAGGTATTAAGTACAGTCGGAATTTCTAGTTTTCTGCTTCTACTTTTATACGTGATGAACAGATGACAGCTTCGACGTGCAACTGTATCTCTGCTTCTATATTCGCCACCTAGATGGCATTAGCGTTCCATCTAGTGTGCTTACTTTCATTATCTGGATATATCGCAAAGCATTCTTTTTCAAGTCTACTAATGTTTTAGCATAAGGTGCAACTTATTGTGTGATATTAATAATCAAATCCGGCATATATCTTGTTAAGGGAAACCACGAAAAAAAAAAAAAAAAAAAAAAAAAAAACAGTCATAGAATTGGTCCACCCAAAAGTTTACACCACTACCCACAGAATGCGGTCCGCAAATGTTACGCCTGAGTAATCTCTCAAGGTTTTATAATTTTGTTTCTCTCTTGAATAGAGATTATTCCTATATAACTCAACTTTTGCATGCTAGAGAACTTCCCTGAGGTAGTACACTGAGTTACTAATTAATAAAACATTTCTTTGCTGTTGCAGGTACAAACAATCTGCAATGGGGGAGTTGGCATGATGATTCCTAGCTATTAAAGGTAATGTATATATTATATTTTGAATCCAAATAATATAAATAATGGTACAAAATGACATCCAGGTCATGAAGACCGCATTAACCGGCCGGGGGAAGGAGTTCGAGACGCTGACCACGTCTCACCCTCCAATACTGCACTCCATCCATGACGTATGTCATGGACCGAGATGGAGGACGCAGCGGCCGGCGGCAGGCCAAGATTCCTTGTGAGCTGTCGTGCCATGGAGCTAATATTATTATTATTATTTACAGTATGAAATCCCTATAAATATTACTTTCTAGCATGTATGTACAATTTTCATAGATAGTAGAGAAGGTAAGGTTTCCCACATAAAAATTCGATACCGAGATTTCACCAGAAATAGATTTCGCAAATCGCAAATCCCCCCCCCCAAACATTTTTAGAAAAAAGTCAATATATGTATGTGTTAGTGTGTGTCTGTGGGCAGCATAACTCAAAAACAAAAATTTTCAAGAAAATACCCTACCCCTTAAAACCTTTTACATAGAACATTTTTTGAAAAGGTTGTTTTTCTCAAAAATGGCTCTAACGATTTTGATTAAGATGCCATATGTTTAAGATATTTTCATAACAAATAAAATGCATTTCTTTAATTTTCTGAGAGTAGCCCCTGAACACCTCTTCGTTCTGATGACTTTTGTGTAATTCGTAAACCGTGAGAGATAGACAAAAACGTACTACACAGAAATTATAGATCTCATTAAAACAGAATGTATGTTGTATACATTTTCCCCTATATTTAGCCGTTTCCGAGACATTCATTGTTATTGGTTTCAGTTTTAAATCACTTCAATTTTTCCCAAGTAGGAAGTCAACTTTCATATGTCGTTTGTTTTACTTCCGGGAATACAAAAGAGAACGAATTTCAGTTTGAAATAAAATTGTTTCACATAACGAAGCTTTTAAAATATTTGACTATCGCTTTAGCCTAGTGTATTTTCTTATTCCCCTTTTACTTACAAGGTGGCAAGTAATAGGACCAATTGTTAATGTTTAATTCGATTAATATGACGTAAATAAAACAATAAACTTTTTTAGGGACACTTTATTTGTGGCACAGCTAGAGAAAGTCGTGTGAATGGAAAACACCAGATTTTTTCGTGCATCGCTGAAGAACTGTTCGAAATGTCGTAATGTTTTCTTAACTTCTTTTTGTAACAATTTCAGCATTATCCTCTCCGTAACTAGTAAAATATATTTTGGTTCTGTTGAACCAATTTTCAGTAGTTCAGATAATCAGCCATTGCATTAATTGATACAAGGTTCCGCTTACTATAGGTACATATAAGTTCTATCATAACAAGAGTGATAACAATTGAGTTAAAAAAATTTTATGTGTACCATTCACATGACTTTCTCTATATCCCTGCAACAAATTATTCTTAAAAAGCTTATGCTTCTATTTACTTTATGCTAATCTAGAAAAATTATCAGAAATAGTCTTATTACTTTCTTCCTTGTAAGTAGAAAGGAAATAAGGGAGTAGCATAGGTTAAAACGATAGTCAAAAGCTGGTTACTATGTGACTGAAGTTCCTTTGTTTGTATGGACATGAGTTAACAAATTCCTGTATGAGAAAAGTTAAGATTTTCGACCCTGAAAACAAAAACGACTATCTCAAAAACGATAAACTCCAAGAAAAAAATGAATACAACATAAATTGTGTGTTTTAATGTGCTCTACGTTTTTTGTGTGGTAAGTTTTTGTCTATCTCTTACGGTTTAGCAGTTATACAAAATTCCTGAAAATTCACATAGAATAAAGTACTCTTCAGAGGCTATTCCCAGAAAATTCAAAATATACATTTTATTTGTCAGATAAATATCTTTAATATACGATATTTTAATCAAAATCGTTAGAAAATTAAAATTTTCGAAAAAAGTTCCATGTAAAGGGTAGTTTGGGGTGGGGGGATTTTTCTCAAAATCTTCGTGTCGCATCCCTGGAAGATTCTAAACTTAAATACCAAGTTTGGTATTTTACCGACTTTTCGTTTTTGAGTTATCGTGTTCACACTCACACACACACGGACCTTTTTCTGAAAATACTTTTAGATAAAGGGGACCCTAAAACATATATTCCCGGTGAAATCTCGGTATCGAATTTTTTGGTGGAGTGCAGTACATTCTCTATACACTATGTACATAATTCGTATAGAGAAAGTAAAAATTGTATTCCTTTAGCGGTATAAAATTTAATTGCAAATATGAGTGGCTCGTCTTAAAATTCTTACTTTTAGTGCAGTTGTTTTTATCGTTTATGTTTAGAAGAGTTTTGAATTACTACAATTTAACATTTAATCCAGCTTTGTAAAGCAATTGACCTTCCCTCAAAGGATTATTGAAGGGTTTTAATGACAACTATTCTGAAATAGGGCACAGTTATTTTGCAGTTCTACTCGCCTGACCAAGATCATCTTGTTAAGGAATACTGGAAGTGAAGATCAAATCTCTATATTTTCGTGTAAACTATATTATTTAAACTATATAAACTATATAAATAAATTAAGATGTAAATGGTTTTAACCACTTGAATAATTTTCTGAAACTTTTACTGTAATTGCATTATGTTAAATGAATACCAAATTGCATTCAAAATGAATACATAAAAGTCTACATTTGAGAAAATCAGTTGTATTCTTGTTTTGCTCTTTTTTATTATTTTTATTATTGTAATTGGAACTTTGAACCACACTGAAAAAGTTTTCGATAACTTTGATTACTGAATTAGAATAATATTTTGAAAGAGTTAGAAAATTTAATCTCTAAAATTTATAATTTTCTCATAAAAATATTTTTTGAAAAATTAGAATTGATGTTACGATAATTTCGATGTTTGTAATATTACAATAGATACTGCTGCACTTTCTAAAAAAATTCTAGATGCGTTTAAAAAAAAAAACTGAGACGTGTGAAACATTTTATAAGTGTGAAAATGTATTTTTGAGAAAAACCATGTTTTATAAAATAGTATGGTAGGATACTTGTGGTTTGTATGCTTTTTAAACGGCTGTAGAGCCCAATCAAGTTGATTCTAATGTCCTTAGGTTCTATCCACTATTTGCTACAGAAAGGATTTTCGATTTTTTTTACTGATTACCTGTTAATGAAATGGCATATGAAAGCTCAGGGACCTTATTACCTCACAGCCTATTCCGCGCTGAATCGCAGTACAGCGACAGACCGTTACTAAGTAATCGCGGAGAGCAATGCAGCACTAATGACAACTTTGATCCATACTTGATCATGATAAGGGTGAGAAATTTCATGATGCACATTCCATTTTTCCTTTCTTTGTATTAGTGAAACCTTTTTATTTCCCCTAAATGTTTATATCAATGGTTATTACAGAGAACTTCGGCAGCTCTAGAAAGTAAACAAATTGTGGTTTGACTGTAATTTTCGTTTATACTTGTTACGTTTTCACCAATTTTTTTTTTATCGGAAACGCTCCGTAATTAAGTTAAACGCTAATTTATTACTTACACGTAGCGATCCTTTTTTGTGAATATTTATGGAGTGTGCTGCCTAGAAGGAGTAGAATATGAATAAAGAAGTCTTGTAGTACTTTTGCAATGTAAATATATAATAATACTACACACTAAAGTGCCTAAAACCTGAGTTTCATTGTCGGCGGCAGGCGAACAGTGTTGTGGAATGCAACACCGGCATATGTCGCTAGACGCTGTGCTGATGTATGACAAGTATGCTTCACGCAGATACAGCTGTTCAGTGAATTTTATTATGCAGAACTTCGGCCACTCTAAAATCGAATGAAACTTAAGTGCGATTGATTGACTTTGTATATATGATGACAATTTCAAAGCCTGTGGATTTCAAATTTAGCGCGAGGTTAGGTTCCAGTCCGTTTAGGTTAGTGTGTGTATATAAACAGGTAACAACATTAGTTTTTTAAGCCATCTCTCCACCCCTAATCCCCCCCCCTCTAACCACACCGGTCCCGTTAGGGTGCAAAACTGGTATAAGTCGCAGCGGAGAGAGTTAGCGTCCCAACTTGTAAATAATTACCAAATCAATTTTTGGTGTTTCCCGAAACAAAAATATTTTTCAAAAATTATCGCGGCCGCATAAATAGACAACTTAAGAAACAAATGCGTATCAAACCTGGTATTAAGTTAAAAATCTTCCAAGGATGCCTGCTTACCTATTCTATTACATTTTCATTAACTATCAGTTAATGTTTCTTTGACTTCCTCAAAAAAGAGTTCTAATGACTCATTAAAATACTATTTAAGATTGTTGCATTATAATTGCAATGTATATCTTGAATATTCGTGAAGAGCCTGTGAAATCATCACTAATGCACACACTCTTATATATATATATATATATATATATATATATATATATATATATATATCTACCTTTATAACCCAGAATTTATATCATTAAATGTCTCTATCACATTAACTACTTTGAGATGTATTGTTAGTATCTTGAATTTTCAAGTGCTACATACTTTTTGCAGTTCATACCAAACAGTCCTTTTTAGGTTAGGTATGGTAGCTTAGATTTTTAAGTGATACAGTCACTGTTGAACGTGGTTTGATAGTGTGTGTATAACCTATACTATCTTCAGCTTAGGTTAGGTTTGGTTTGTTCAAGCTAGGATAGCTTAGATTTAGTTCTAGGTTATAAGGTTAGAGGATGCCAGGTTGAATCCAGGCCATGTTAGGTAAGAGGCTGTC
This sequence comes from Hymenopus coronatus, assembly GCA_030762935.1. NCBI lineage: Eukaryota > Metazoa > Arthropoda > Insecta > Mantodea > Hymenopodidae > Hymenopus > Hymenopus coronatus. The sequence goes on from CM060896.1 coordinate 137,205,914, forward strand.
AAGCAAGCTTAGGTCAGCTTGGTTGGTATCAGTTGAAGTTAGATTAGCTTAAACATTTTAGATAAAATCAGGTTTAGTCCAGGTCTGTTGGGTTAAAGGGGCCAAGAAAACGTAAGTTAGTTTAGCTTGGGCCAGCCTAGGTTAACTTTGATTTTTTAGATGAACTCTGATTGTTTCGAGGCTATGTTAGATTAGAAGGTGTCAGGCAAGGTTAGTATAGGTTTTTTGGTGGCCAGAGTGAATCTAGCTATGTTAGATATGGAAATGGCGTGTTATTTATGGACGCTCTTTTAACTACTACTCAGCGTCCCATTCTAAAGAAAGACCGCTTAATTTTGCTCAGAGGCCTCTCTATCAGACTTGAGGTTCTTTTTCGTGCTGTAAATCTACGACACGGGACCAGTGGCTTTACTTACCTTCCGAAGGAAGGTATGCTAAGGATTTTTACACCCGAAAAAATACACCGTCCTCCTCCGGGTTTGAACCCGCGACCTTGGGTACATGAAGTTAGCATGGTAACCATTACACCACTGAGGGCGACTTGGAGACTATCAGGCAAGTTTAGTTTACGCTTATATATATATATATATATATATATATATATATATATATGTATATATACACATATACGCACATACACGCACGCACGCGCGCGCGCAATTCCAGATGCAAATATGCTATTTTGCATTCAGAGGACCTCACATATATTTCAGGTGAAATCTCTACATCGAATTTTTGGGTGGAATACAATACTTCCGCTACTAGTAGGGGAAATAAGAATGCAGCTAGAGACGCCATCGTGGCACACACGTGCTGTTAGGAGCATGGAGGGCGTACAGGACACGTGCCACCATGGATATAGTAACCCCATATAGATCGATGATGCTCCTGATAGCTTTGTTCCTCCTCTTCGCCAGCCTCCCAACGGGAAACGCTCAGCTGATGGAAAATTCTCAGTGATGAACCTAATACGTTCAATAACTCTAAGCGCTGCTTTCTGAATAACTTCGTTGCATCTACTTTCTATCTGTATTAGCTTGCTTAAGTGGCGATGAATAATGTGTTGCATTCACACGACTTTCTCTACATATCTGTAACAAATGATTTTTAAAAAGCTTATTCTTCTATCTACTTCATGCTAATCAAGACAAGCATTAGAGAAATGCCCTTATAACTTAGTTCGTATTAAATAGAATGGAAATAAAGAGACACATTAGGCTAAAGCGATAGCTAAATCTTTTAAAAGCTGTTTCCAATGTGATTAAAATTCATTCTGTTTGCATGCCAGGTGTTGTCAAATTCCCGTTTGAGAAAGGTTAAATATTTATTGAAGCCAATAACAGGGAATATTTCGGAAATGGCCAACTGCACGTTAAAAATACAGCACAAAACTTGTGTGTTTTAACATGATCTAGATTTTTTGTGTTGTAAGTTTGTGTCTATTTCTTACATTTTAACAGTTGTGGGAAAGACATCCAAATTGAAGAGTTCTTCAGAAGTTTCAAGATAATTGTCATATAAATATCTTAAATACTCGTTAGTTTAATCAAAATCTTCAATAATTTTTTATAAAATCCATTTTTTTCGATGTAAAGGGTATGTTCTTCCTCAAAAAAATTCGTATCGATCCTTGGAAGATTCTAAACTTAAATACCAAGTTTGGTACTTGACCAACATTTCGTTTTTGAGTTAGCGTGTTCGCACACACACGGACACCCACACACACACGGATTTTTTTATAAAATATTTTTTTATACAGGGCGGCACCCAAAGATGCGTATTTCCGATGAAATCTCGGTATCGAAATTTTGGCTGGAACTCTGCTTATGTACTATGTACTAAGCAGAGATGTCAAAAATTAAAAATAAATAAAAAAAAACAACAACAGATGAGTTATATTCACATCATTTTTTTCTCGCAAAAATGGTGTAACAATTTTTATTAAAATACCATATTTTAAGTCATTTTCTTAACAAACCCATTCTTGGCCCTATTTTCTAAGTGGTAAAAGAATATAGATAAAAAGTTACTGCACAAAATGCAGATCTCGTTCAACGCACAATTTATGTCATATGCTGTTTTTTGATTATACATTTAATTATTTTTGAGATATTGTTTGTTAATGGTTTCAGTTTTAAACTCTTAAAGTTTTCTCTAGCAGGAAGTCAGCGCTCGTTTCATCTCTTATATTTTATTCCCGGGAATGCAAAAGAGAACCGAATTTCAATTGTTTCACATAGCAATGCCTTTTTATAAGATTTGACTAGCGTTTTAGCCTTATGCCCCTTCTACGTATAAAGAAGCAAGCAATAAGGCCAATTCTGGTAATGTTTATTTCGATTAGCATGATATAGCTAAAGGAGTAATCTTTAGTTTGGAATATTTATTTTGAAACAGTTAGAAAATGTCGTTGTTTTTTGTTGTTGTAAAAATGCTTTTTCGGATCCAGGGAGCTTCAAAGCATGTGTAATATTTCTGGTAAAATCTCGGCAACACATTTTTGCGAGGAATACATTTCCTCATCTTACTTTATGTGGTGAGAAAGTAGATAGACACCCGTTTATTGTTTGTGATTGCAGAAAATAAATGACCTCACAGTTGTAGTTTTATTTCCAAATCTCACTTTTCCACCTCATCCACGTTCTAAAAAGCGCAGCTGTTTTCTTTGACCGGCTTCTCAGCACACGAAGAAGCAATGCTGTATTTGTTTGAAACGCTGCACTTACCCGTTAACGAGGGAATTTAAGAGATGTACGGAGAAGTTACACTTGACTGTTTTTAAACCCGGGAGAATGAGACAAATGCGAGGGCCGCGGGCAAATTCCGCCCCTCCACTCATGCCAAGTTCTTCACTGCAGAGTAAATATGTGAATCCTTTCATCTGCAGAGTAAATATGTGAATCCTTTCATCTTCTTCCTGAAAAGAAATTCTGGCAAGTCTCGTTCTGTTTTTTTTTTTTTTTCTTTCTCCGTATACTGTTTCTGTGTTTACACAAGCGGTTTCCAAATTGGACATCGCATTTTGGGGTACCAAGTAGTGCGGAAGATTACTTAGGTAGGTAGTGTATTCCACCCAAAAATTCAATATCGTATCTCTTAATTGTCCGTAACTTCTAGCTCTCATTGACTGCTATGGTGGCATAGGCTGTTTTGCAGTAGAAATTATTTCCTTATTTAATATTTATATATACAACGAGAATTGTTAAATTTATATTTTCATAACATTGTGGATCCAACATATTGTGTAACAAGAGGTAATGCATCTAAAATGTCTGCAAATTACGCTCCATAAATTTGGAAACACCAATTGATTATGGATAATAGGAAGGACATACATTATAAAATTGTATCTTATTGTTTTCTAAACGTCTACTAACATACAATACATAAGGAAATGCAACTATTAAGTTTTATATTCCTCAAAATAGCCACCTTTTGCTTTAATCATTGCCCTACATACTCAATTGTTCTAGGGTTTCAGTTGAAATTAGCCTGCATACTTGCTGAAGGACCTTCCACAATTGCGTCCCACTCATATTTCCCTGTTTTCGGAGCCTCCTATCCAGCTCATCTCATAGTAGCACGATTGCGTTACAAACAGGGGTCTGTGGAGGCCATTTCATGTTTTTAATAATTCTTTGAACTTCTCTAGAGGCTTCACATAGCTCTGACGCAAGTGGAATGTATGTTTCGGATCGTCGTCTTGCTGCAAGTCAAACCCTGTTCCAGTCAGACGCAAACCAGGTGTCTTGGCAATTCGATGAAAATTGGCATAATAATGCCTTTGGTTTATTTTTCCATTTACTTTCACCATATCTCCGACTATATTCCCTCCAAAACTTCCCTATATAGTCACAGAAACCCATGCTTCAGTGAAGGAATTACGCACTGAGGATTCCAGGGTTCATAGGGGAAAACGGCGACAAATTGACGGCGTTTACTTCCAAATACTTAGAATTTGAATTTACCTTTCCCAATCCCCTGCTGTCTAATGTTGGTGTGTCGAAGCCCATCGAAGCCTTTTCTTCTTGTTAATAAGGCGCAGGTTCCTTGCTGCCAATAACCTTGGATTTTTTTTCTGCCAGGCATCGTTTCACTGTTGACTGATTCATTGGTGTATCCCTAATTGTTTTAGTTCAGCAGTCAAGTTACGGATACATTTGAATCTAATGTTTACTGGTCTCTACCAAATACTATTTCTGTCGCTCTGGTGTTTTCCTGGGTGCTCCTGAGTAAGGACGACCATCTTAGGAGCCTGTATCTCGATGGTTTTGACAATTCGCTTATGGAAATCTTCAATAATATTTGTCGGGCAGTATTGCCTTCTTGGTGCAACCCGTGATTCATAGGGAGTGTGGCACTTTGGACCTGTTTTCAATTACTTGCGCTGCTTGTACTACTTTATTTCGTGTCCACCCTTCGTAAAAATAGAACTAGAACTGTAAACAACGAATTTAAATAATCGTGGTGCACTTGAAACGTGCCACCACCTGGAGTGTTTAGTAGGACTGCTTGCACAGGTAAAGTCAGTTTATATAAAACGAAAAATATCAATATGTATGTATATGTACTAAAATAATTATATGTACAATGCTGTGTCATCAATCGTTACTTGAGCATACTATTCTGTATTCTAACCAATATTTCTCATTCATCACTCCCACCTTACTCCATTGTAGTACGCAGCATGCTGTTTCCTAACGTATTGTGTAATGTATGTGTGATATTCCTTCATTTTATATCTGCCTCTCTGACGACGAAAGTAGATACAGATATCATGACAGGGCCCGGATTTTTATGACCTTAAAATCTATAAAATTAATTAAAATGACTTGTCTTCATTTCAAAGCATGTGAGTAGAGCACAATTCTTACTTCTGTAACGTTAGTACTGAATTAAAAATTAATATTAATTTAAACTCGCGAATTTCTGTGTTGAAGGAAGCTAAACGTATAAAAAAAGTTTACCTTATTCAGAATTATTACAGTAGATATCCAGCAGTATGCGCAGGTTCTCGGAAGTTAGGAAACGCCTGTTGTCGGAAAGCACCTTTTTGTACTGTGAGAAACTCCTTTCCACATCAGTTGATACAACTGGAGCATACTCGAAATACGCAAAATCACGGGCACCAAGATCTTCTTCAATGCAGGAAGTATCGATTAGCACTTGAAAAATGCGACACAAAGTTTTGATCCAGTGTTTTTATCAAGAACTGTTTCAAGATGAATCAAATCCAACACAAGTTGTTTGCACTCGAAGCACTTCAAAACAATTGGTCGCCTGGTTGTTTTTTCTTTTTCTCAGATAAACTGGTCATGTGGCAGAAGTGCCTTTAGAGGAACGTAAAACGGTCAATTCTGGATGATACACAACTATGTGTTTGCCGGAAGTCTTTGGTGAAATAAAGAAAACAAAGATGTGCCTTCGGGTCGTACTTCAAGATAATGTAAGCGCGTACACGTCTCGTCTAACAGCCGCCGTTTGAACACTAAAAATATGATGTGTTCCATTCACATGACTTTCTCTATATCTCTGTAACAAATTATTGTTAATAAGCATATTTTATTATTTATTTCATGCTAATCAAGAAAAATTAGCAGAAATAAGTCATGGTTCAGAAATAGTCTTATTTCTTGCTTTATTGTAAGTAGAAGCGAAATAAGGGAGTACCGTAAGTTAAAGTGAAAGCCAAAAGCTGGTTGCTATGTGACTGATGTTCCTTTGTTTGTATGGACAGGAGTTGACAAATTCCTGTATGAGAAAAGTATGTTGTTCAAAACTGAAACCAAGAAAAAGGAATACCTCAAAAACGACAACTCCACGAAAAAAATGTATATAACATAAATTGTGTGTTTTAACGTGCTCTACATTTTTTGTTTATTAAGTTTTTGTCCATCTCTTACGGTTTAGTAGTTATGCAAAATTCATCCAGAATAAAGTAGTCTTCAGAGGCTATTTCCAGAAAATTCAAAACTTTCGAAAAAAGTTCCATGTAAAGGGTAGTTGGGGGTGGGGGATTTTTCTCAAAATCTTCGTGTCGCATCCCTGGAAGATACTAAACTTAAATACCAAGTTTGGTATTTTACCTACTTTTCGTTTTTGAGTTATCGTGTTTACAGACACACGGACACACACACACACACGGACCTTTTTGTGAAAATGCTTTTTTTGGATATTGGGGACCCTAAAACATATATTTCCGGTGAAATCTCGGTATCGAATTTTTGGGTGGAGTGCAATACTTTCTCTATACACTATGTACATAGTGCGTATGGAGAAAGTAAAAAATCTTATGTGTTCCATTCACATGACTTTCTCTACAACTCTGCAATAAATTATTGTTAAAAAGCTTATGCCTCTATTTACTTCCTGCTAATCTAGAAAAAATTAGCAGAAGTAGTCATTACTTGCTTCCTTGTAAGTAGAAGCGAAATAAGGGAGTACAATAGGTTAGACTAATAGTCAAAAGCTGGTTGCTATGTGACTGAAGCTACTTTGTTTGTATGGACACGACTTCACAAAGTCCTGTATGAGAAACGTGTTTTTTATAGCTGAAACCAAAAACAAGGAATATCACAAAAACAATCAAATCCACGAAAAAAATGTATATAACATAAATTGTGTATTTTAAAGTGCTCTACATTTGTTGTGTGGTAAGTTTTTATCAATCTCTTACGGTGTAGCAGTTATGCAAAATTCCGTAAAATTGACCCAGAATAAAGTAGTCTTCAGATGCTATTCCCATAAAATTCAAAATATACATTTTATTTCTGAAGTAAATATTTTAATATACGATATTTGAATCAAAATCGTTAGAGCCATTTTTCAGAAAATCAAACTTTTCGAAAACATTTCCATGTAAAGGGGAGTTTGGGGTTAGGGGCTTTTTCTCAAAATCTTCGTGTCGCATCCCTGGAAGATACCAAACTTATATACCAAGTTTGGTATTTTACCGACTTTTGGTTTTTGAGTTATCGTGTTCACAGACACACACACACGGACCTTTTTCCGAAAATGCTTTTGTTAAATAAAGGGGACCTTAAAACATATATTTCTGGTGAAATCTCGGTATCGAATTTTTAGGTGAAGTGCAATACCTTCTCTATACTCTATGTACGCAGTGCGTATAGAGAAAGTAAAAATGAAATTGATTGCTCATCCGCACCCAATGACTTCTTATCAAAAATAGAACACGTGGACAACGATTTTCGTCGACAGAAGTAGCAACAGCCGTTGATGCTGTTAAAACCCATGTTTTGGCGGTGTCTCAAACAGACTGGAAAACTGCTATGACAAATGGCTCGAACACATGCACAACTATATTGATGATAAAGGAGAATATTTCAAGAAGCAATAAAATAGTTTTCAATGACAAATTACTGTATTATTAGGTTCAAATATAAATATTGCCAATCATACTGCATGTTGTTCATTAAATCGGTTAGATAGAAAATAGCGACTAATGCTGAGACGGTAATATTTCAAAAGCCAGATCCTCCAGGTGAAGCAAGAGAGTTCAAAGGCATTTTCTACGGTTCTAGTTTCAAACTAAGAAATATAACACAAGAACTGGAGCATAAATTATTCCTCTGCCATTTATAGTCCCGCTACAAGCTTTCAGTTTACCCTGAGGATGAATGTTAAAAGATAGAGAAAAAGCTGAAACATTTAAGAACGTGAACGCATTTGTAAGCATTCCGCACGCACTGAAGTCCTGACAGAAGGGGAGAGAGAAAGAAGCGCGGAGCAGTGACAGCGGAAGAAATGAGAATGACAGAAATAAAAGTGACACTCCTCGTATTCCCTTCAAGCCACAAATTTACGTCGATCTCGTTATTTACAAAACCGAATTTCACTGTACAGGGTGTCAAAAATGCATTCAGGAATTTGAAACAATCTGTTAGGCAACATCTGTAAAAACAAATTTTTCTTCTTCGTTTCCTCTTCCTTATCTCTTTCGAGCGTCGGGTTTCTTCAGCCGGTCACGATCCATTTCGTATATTTTGTGCTATCCCTAGTTATTTGTTCAACTTCCCACAAAGTCGTTCCTTTCTTATTCGCTATTTTCTCTACATAATCACTCCATTCTATTCCTGGTCGCCCTCTCCCTCTTTTTCGTTCCTCCCATACTGTTTCGGTTTCCTGCAACAAAATTCGACGTCGATATTCAACCGAAAATGTGAGGACCCTGAAGAGCAGTCTTAGAAACTTGGTCATATTGTGTCGAGAAACAGAAAGCAGGAAGGAAGGAGGCCGAGAGATTTTCTGTCAAAGAAAGCGTGTCAAAGTCGGGAGTTGTCATCGTTTTTACTGAACTTCCTCACTAGCACTTTATTTATTTCTCCTTTGAGATATTGGCGGTATTTTATAAAAAAATCTGAGGAACTTATTACTTTACTACATATACATAGCAGGAAGCGAAGGTGTTACACCCAAACATTTAATAGGCAGCAAGATGTCACTGGAAATACACTTTTTGAGACATTTTAGAAAAAGGTCCGCTGTGGGAAGTCGTTATCGTTTTTCTTCCACCTGATCAAGATATATTAATCTAACTAGAAACCTCCTACCTAATCAAAATATGTTAATTAATACCTATAAAATTTTCTATTAAATATTCAGGTACCCGAAATGATATCCGAGAACGGAATTTAAAAACCTTCCGACCAGCTGTTAAAGTGTTGACTATCGCTTATGCCCCTTTATTACCCTAATTCCCCTGTATCTACAGGAAACATAGAATAAGACAATTTCTGCAAATGTTTGAGTTTGTAGACGCATGCTAGTCGAGATAAACGTTTACAGAAATAGTTTCATTACACATTTCCTAACAAATACAATAAATAGGCTGAAGCAATAGTCAAATACCTATTTAAAAGCAGAACACTTTAAGCTGACTTTCAAATTTCATTCTTTTCTTGAGTACGAGAAATAGGTGAATGCCCATCGAACACTTTTGAAGAAGTAATTATAGATGCAAACCAATAACGACGAATGTCTAAAAACTGGTTGTCTCAAAAAGGTTTGATATAAATTGTGTTTATAAGGTGATCTGTATTGTTCTTGTGAGTATTCTTCTATCTTTTTAAAGGTTTCGTAGTTATTCAGAATCACACTAAATTTAGTGAAATAAAGGAAAGTTCAACGTATATTCCAGAAGATCCGACATTGGTGTTTAAATTGCGCTACACTGACATATATAAACATTGTTGCGGGGAGCTTTCGCTAACAATTCCCTTTTACGGGTTTATGAAACCACAGCATTCATTTCAGGCTGCACTGGCCTAGTGGTTTGACCAATCGCCACCAAAGCTCACTAGATTCGATCCCAGGTGACCGCATGTGGGATTTGTGGTGGACAAAGCGGCGCAGGGTGGGTTTTCTCTGGGATCCCCGTCTCGTATTCCACTGTACTCCATCTTCATTCTTTGTATCATCAGTGTCATCTCGTGCGCTGCCTATGTAGTAAAAGTGGGAGTTAAACACAATAAAAAAGCCGCATTCTTTTTAAATGAATCCCGATATTGAACTTTTGAGTGGAGCACGATACTTCCTCTACTTTAAAGAGTAGTATGAAACCCTCCGGGAGCTTACCTTTCTGTAGTACTGAGCTCTCTGCTCCAGAGTTTGAGCATATTAAGATATACCTGCTTTAAATGCCTCGCTTCCGGTACTCCAGAAGCTTTAACGGCGAACATCCGGCCAATGCTCTTTTATAAGCTCAGGAAAAGAAAACTTTATAAACGCTTGGAGGCTGGCTAGCGAGTTTATCCCTAGTTGCTAAGTATCTGAAGCGGAATCAACATAGGAAGCAGCAACTGTGAATTTGGATGTCGTAATAGCTGAAAGTCTGATCTGAAAATGACCGTCAGCATATACCAGAAGCGTTCAGGAAATTGCTGTCCTCCACTCAAGCGCTTGCTTTTTACCTGTTGAAGACAATATTATCATTTTTGAATTCGCGTTCCTTGAAGATCACTGTAACATGTATTAAATTGATTCCAAAATTTGACAAAGTATATTAGGCGGATATTCATTTACAACTCAGTTTGTCAAAATGTAAATAATTGTGTTTGTGTTTTAAAGATAGTTTATGGATCTCGAAAGTGAAAGAGCTTATTCAAACATCTGCGCTGTTGTGATTTTCTTAAGTGTTATATTCTCTTGTTTTCCAAAGTTCCATCACACCATGTTTGTTTATATTGAGCCTTTATAGGGACAGTTTTTTCTTGGTCTTGACATAGTGGCGAGGATCATTTCGTCTATAGATGACACTATTGAACATAATCACGACTTACTGCGTGAAACATTGGAATATAGCCGAGGGTCCTGCACCCCTCACCAAGGCATGGGGTTCTTTTACGTGCAAATAAGCATTATACGGACCAACGTATTTACTTCCCTTTCCGCTTCCTCTCCAAAAAATACATCACCTTCCACCGGGTTTGAACCAGTATCCTTGTGTATTAGAGGTTAGCAAGGTAACCACTACATCACGGAGGACGATTATATCTGTGAGGTGTGGGGCATGGCAGCAGACTCCTGGCCTCTCTGCTTACAGAGGATACAGAATAGGGGACTCCGATGCATCTACTCTACTATTGTTTCCCAGTGGGGCTACAAAATGAAGTTTTGGCACTTCCCTATGTGGAGGATTTGATTAAGCGCGGGGCTCAAAAAATGTACTCCAGATTGGACCATAAAGAGCGCCCTTGACAAGAGCTCTGAGGAAATAATTGTCTGCAGAACGCCGCTGCAGGCAATTTTGGGTTTTCCGTGTGCCTTGTTGACATCCCCGGTAACGAAAACATTAAACCGGCCAAAAACTAACAAGCACTCCCCCTCTCCCTGGGAGTAACCAACAAAACTACACCACCTGTTATTGGTGAGAAATTACCTTATGATTGATATTCCTGCTAACACTTTGACTGTCTCAGTGCGCTGTTGCCATATTTACCTGCTGTCTGTCTGCAGCGGCACTACTTCCTCTAAAATTCCTTCTTTCCATGCATTTTCTGTCGCAATTCTCGTATGTTGAATTGCTTTCCCTATTTCTCACTATTCCTTTCAATATTGGGTCGTATACTTCATTGAACGTAAAGTTTTATTATTTCGGCTAACATAACCTCAACTCGTTTATCATAGCTGTAAGACAGACATTATGAAATCACAATGTCGCTCGTGATAGTTCACTTTCGAGCAATGTCCGTGATATATAAAAGGTAGTAACGATTATAAATGCAAACCCTTAGGGTTGTATAACACAACCAAACGTTTTATGGAATGAAATCCTACAATCAGATCAGTCAGACATGAGAACGCCCGCATTAATTTCCACTGAACCCGTAAGTGTTGCAACGCCGATGACATCACGTCTCTGGCGGTTATGTATTCTTACACTATGATTGGTCAGCAACCTGACGAGCCCCTGCCAGCAGACGACACACCCCACAAGTGTCAACCACAAGGACATTTCTCACCGACAGTAGTTTTGAATACATAAGAGACCAGGGGAGTAGTGCAAAGATGCTGCTCCACTGCAGCGCTACCTCCTCAACATTAGATCTATATCATTAAACCTACAACCATCCAAAACCATTCCTGCGGTTAAGCCTTAACAAGGTCGGGTATAAGGAAATAACCCCTAGGCTCACCACCACATGACGAGTGGACTGGGCGCTTGTTATTAGCTCACTGAAATGGCTACCCTTGAACAAAGAATGTTTATGTAGAATACATACGTACAAACCGAATTTTGTAAACAAGTGTTCAGATAATTTTAGTAGAAATTTTCCTGGTTGTAAGAGTTAACCATGTCCGGCATATTCCTTGTAGCTGGTTTCAATTTGAAGCTACTTAAACTTTTCTGAAACGGGAGGTTTCATCTCTCTTTTGCTTTAATTTCTGGCCGTGCAAAGCGAACTGAATTTCAAATGTTTCACATAACGACCGGTTTTTTAAAAGATTTGGCTATCATTGTTTCTCTTTTACTTAGAAGGAACTAATACAACAATTTCTGCTAATGTTTATCTCGATTACCAGCTGTGGTTAAGGAATACTCTTTTGTAACAGTAGATTGTAGAGAAACCATGCAATTGGAACATATCAGCTTTTTGTTGTGTTTAAGATCTGTATTTATTGCATACAGTACCACAGATGATACATGAAATTAAATGTTATTTGGGAAGGAAACCTCTTCGGCATTTGACTCTTAGGACTGAGGAAAATCTCATGAATCTCTGGCTAAACGCTGTCATTTACGTCGGCGAAAGGGGCTTTTCAGGATTTTACTAATTAATAACAATGAATGTTAAATCAGCTATCAGTGTATTTATCTGCAAACCTAGCAGCAATACGACGTACGTCCAGAAAGTAAGTTCCGTTTCAATTTATCTCCGCTGCAGCGCTGCGATCGCAGTACCGCACATGCGCGGTAGACGCTCTATATCAAGGATGCCTGTCCCCATGGCCACGCTCGCTAAAGCGTCTCGCTTTGGTGCTTCGTGGGCAGGGGATCGTGGGTTCGAGTCCCGCCTTGGGCATGGGTGTTATATGTTTGTGCAATGTGTATATGTATGTAAAAGAAACAGTAAAACCAGTAAACCAGTAATCAGTAAAAACCTACGGGGGGAAATGTAAATAGGGATACAAAAAAAAAAAAAAAAAAAAAAAAAAAGGAAAAGAAATGTGCGCCATTTTGAGATCGCTGTCAGCCACATACGCTTTGTTGTGCTTGTTTACAATGTCGGTGTTGATTGAAAACCCCGCCGCTTGTGAAATCACATCTGTGATTCGTTTTCTGAATGCTAGGAAAGTGAAACCAACTGAAATTTATCGGCAAATTTGCGAAGTTTACGGACAAAATGCGATGAGTGATTCAATGGTGAGAAGATGGGTCCGACAGTTCAATGAAGGACGTAATGAAGTGAACGATGAAGAACGAAGTGGGTGTCCATCTTTGGTTACAGAAGAAATGGTTCACGCGTTAGATGACAAGATCCAGGAAAACAGCAAGTTTACAATTAGTGCTCTCGTTGTGGAATTTCCCCAAAGCTCACGATCACTAATTCATGCAATTGTTATCGAAAAACTGAAATTTCGTAAACTTTGCTCACGTTGGGTACCAAAGATTCTTACTGAGCAACACAAATCAAAACGGTTGGGTAGTGCACTTCAGTTTTTAACCCGTTATGATGAAGACAGCGAAGAATTTCTGACACAGATAGTCACAGGAGATGAGACTTGGGTTTCTTACGACACCCCTGAAAGTAAGCGGCAATCAATGGAATGGAGGCACACTTCATCCCCAGCAAAGGTTAAGCCGAAACAAATCTTGACACCTCGAAAAATGTTGTGTACAGTGTTCTGGGACTGGAAAGACATCTTACTTATTGATTTCTTACCGCGTGGTCAAACAATCAAAGCAGATGTTTATTGCGAGACACTTAGGAAATTGCGCCGCTAAATACAGAATAAGTGCCGAGGATTGCTGTCAAAAGGTGTTGTTTTTCTTCACGACAACGCACGACCAAACACTGCAAATGTGACGAAAAACCTCCTACAGGGATTTGGCTGGGACGTGTTTGACCATTCTTCGTACAGCCCTGACCTCGCTCCTAGCGAGTTTCATCTGTTCTTACATCTCAAGTCTTTCCATGGTGGTCAACACTTCAACAATGACGAAGAGCTGAAAGAAAATGTTTCCACCTTTTTGAAGACACAGGCGGCAAACTTCTATGAAGAAGGTATACAAAAACTTGTGCCACAGTATGACAAATACCTGCAAAATTTCGGCAGTTATGTGGAAAAGTAGTTTTTAGGAGTTGTAGAATTTTGTGCAATAAATAATTATTCTGTATCTGTACACAATTTAATTGTATTATCAAACGGAACTTACTTTCTGGACGTACTTCGTATTTGCCTCATTCTCTGCAGACACCCCTCATGTTAGTTACTTTTATCCTATACCCATTCCTAATCAGAACCAGCATCAGGTTCTGCCACATTATTTCTAGAATATTTTGTCCGTATGCTGATTGAGGTTTAGTTACGGTTTCCGGTTTTCTGCTCAGAAGGATATGCGGTGTACTCAATGTTGCCGGAAATTTCTCCCGATCTGTCTTCCTTCAGTCCCGGATATTCTTGTTTCGAAGAATAAAATTACTTTCCTTGATCTTGTGTTTTTGAAGGAACTCAATTTACGAACCTTTTTACCTCTTCAAATCAAAATGCGAAGCTTTACCAGCTGCTTTAGTATTTTTAATAACTTAAATTACGTGTAACGTAGTTTATACATGTTGCAATTCACTGTTGCCAAATGTAATAATTATCCTAATCACATATTTCTCTTTTAGTGCTGAATGCACATTTTGATAAGAACGAGCAAATGCCCGCCTAAGTAAGAATCTCTGATATATATATATATATATATATATATATATATATATATATATATATATATTTTGCACCGATTTCGACCAAACTAGTCATAGATAACTTTTAACAGAAATCGAAAATAGTTGTCTTGCTTAGAACTCGAAATTCCACCCATTTCACACGATTAACTATTTAATTTTGTGTTGTACCTGCCAAAACTGCCAAGACCATATGTATCTTTCTCAACGATAATCGTAATAGATCGAATAATAATTTGTATATAGCTTTTACCTTTCTCTATCCCCGTATGTACAATGTACATAAGTATTGTATTTCGTCCAAAAATCCGATGTCAGATTTCTCCGGAAATACATGTTTTAGGACCCCCTGAGTCAAGAAAAAGCATTTTCAGAAACAGGTTCGTGTGTGTGTGTGTGTATGTGTGTGTGTGTGTGTCTCTGTCTGTGGGCAGCATAGCTCAAAATAAAAAAGACGGTTAAATACCAAAATTGGTATTTAAGTTTAGTATCTTCCAAGGATGCGACACGAAGATTTTCAAGCAAATCCCCTCACTCTTAACTTCCCTTTACATGGACAAATTTTCGAAAATTTTGTTTTTCTTAAAAATGGCTTGAACGATTTTGATTAAAATAGCACACATTAAAGCCATTTCTGTCGCAAATAAAATGTATATCTTGAATTTCTGGGAATAGCTTCTAAAGACCTGTTTATTCTGGATGAATTTGATTAATTTGGCATAACTAGTAAACCGTAAGATAGAAGAAACTTATTATAAAAAGGTAGATCTTGTTAAAATATACAAGTTATTGTCATATATATATATATTTTTTCGTGGAAAATACCGTTTTCGAGGTATTCCTTGTCATTAGTTTCAGTTGTGAAGTACTACTTTTCTCAGACGGGTGTCCGTTTTTCTTTTGTTCTACACCTGGCCAAGCAAAGAAGCGATTTTCAATGACAATCGCATCACGACAGCTTTTAAAACATTTGACAATCACTTTAGCCTAGTGCATTCCTTTAGTTCCATTCTACTTATAAGGAACTAAGTAATAACATTCTGCTAATATTTATCTCGATTAGCGTGGTGTTGAAAGAAGAATTATCTTTTGTAAGACGTTTGTTTGTAGAGTAGCTAGAGAAAGTCATGTGAATGTAACACATAAAGTTTTTCTTCTTTCATTTGTTTTGTCAATTGTGCGTTTTCTTAGAATTGTCGTTAGTTAAACTGTTAAAGGTGTAAGGAAAGTATACTTTTGCACGTGTAAATTGCAATTATTTCTCCTTCGGAAGGGAAGTAAAGCCGTTAGTCCCGTGTAGTAGACTAACGGCGCGTAAAAGAACCTCAAGCCTGATAGGGAGGCCTATGAGCAAAATTAAGCGATATTTCACGCCCAATATAGATTGGGACGCTGAGAACCACAGAGCGTCCATAAATAACACGCCATTTACATATACATTTTGCTATTATTTACTGATTTTCGCATATTTTTGAATTTTTTTAGTATTTCACGCTTTTCTATTAACGTAGCGTATAGCATTTTGTAACTCTTCCAACTTCTTGAGCGTTTCCTTTAGCCATAATAAATGCTACGTTTAAGAGTTAGTAGCTACGTTGCGCATTATCCACGTCGCCATGACGTCGACCTCTGAAGCAATATTACCAAGTTTCAGTGCTGTTACCAATGTAAACTAGAAATGCATTTTATTTTGGCCGTAGTTGCAGTAGCTTTTTTGTAGTGTCCTAAGAGTTTTAATTAAGTTACAGTTAAGGGTGTTGTGTAATAATTTTAGTAACCCTCCCCGATTGTCCTAAGAACCATAAGGCATTTAAAAACTAACTTTATTATGCACTGCGGAGCATCTAGAAGCCATGATGTTATCCTCACGCCGTGAAACAACACGCCGCACCCGCCCTGTTAAGACGCTTGCCTAAGTACAAACATATCCGTTGTGAGGAAGAAAAGTAGGATATTTTCCCGCTATTTCGTAATTGCCAGCATAATACAGGGAGTGAAAAACTGCAGATTGGCGCCTGGATTGCACGAAAGTCAATTAATTTCACAAACTAACCTAGACCTTATATAGCGTACGCGAGCACCTTTGGTAAAACATGTTGGCAACTGCAGTTGTACCTTACGTAGCACAGTAATGCTACCAAAGCAAACTAAGAGATTGTGTTTTTAAATACAAATCTCGTGTTTTATTGAACCTTATTGACCAAAAATGGACCTGAGAAATTCCTAAGGCTTTGCAATACAAGTCTAAAAATCTAATGTGTACCATTCACATGACTTTCTCTATATCCCTGCAACAAGTTATTCTTAAAAAGCGTATACTTCTATTTACTTCACGCTTATCAGAAAAAGTTAGCAGAAATAGGCTTATTACTTGCTTCCTTGTAAGTAGAAGCGAAATAAGGGACTACCATAGGTTAAAGTGACAGTCAAAAGCTGGTTGCTATGTGACTGAAGTTCCTTTGTTTGTATGGACACGAGTTCACAAAGTCCTGTATGAAAGTATGTTTTTTATAGCTGAAACCAATAAACAAGGAATACCTCTAAAACAACCAACTCCACGAAAAAAATGTATATAACATAAATTGTGTGTTTTAAAGTGCTTTACATTTGTTGTGTGGTAAGTTTTTGTCCATCTCCTTCGGTTTAGCAGTTATGTAAAATTCCGTAAAATTGACCCGGAATAAAGTAGTCTTCAGAGGCTATTCCCAGAAAATTCAAAATATACATTTTATTTGTCAGGTAAATATCTTTAATATACGACATTTTAATCAACATCTTTAGAGCCATTTTTTAGAAAATCAAACTTTTTGAAAAAAGTTCCATGTAAAGGGTAGTTTGGGGTAAGGGGATTTTTTCAAAATCTTCGTGTCGCATCCTTGGAAGATACTAAACTTAAATACCAAGTTTGGTATTTTACCGACTTTTCGTTTTTTGAGTTATCGTGTTCACAGACACACACACACCTTTTCGTGAAAATACTTTTTTTGGATACAGGGGACCCTAAAACATATATTTCCGGTGAAATCTCGGTATCGAATTTTTTGGTGGAGTGCAATACCTTCTCTATACACTATGTACATAGTGCGTATAGAGAAAGTAAAAATAGTACATTCACTGATTTACAGGTAAAACTGCTGTGGAGTAGCAACATACGTTTTAATGCCTTTAAAGAAACGTAAGGTTATTGGGAAAGTTCAACGTAAAGCTAAATATTATAGGGATAAATCGTTCACATCACGAGCAACGCCGGGTGCTTCAACTAGTCATTAATAATACTGAATCGAATTCTTCTGGCAATTTTCATTTCGAATGAATAGCTAATGGGTACTAGATACTAAGAAATAGAATGCATTGCCAGTGGTTTCAAATGATTTTTAATATGTGTGTGTGTGTTCGACCGCCGTTTTTACTGTCTGATCCTTACCTATAGTAGATAAGGAAAGAGGTGTGCATTTCACCCCGAAATTTAGTTCATTGATTTCCTATAAAATACACTTTTGAGATAACCTGAATAGAAAAAGGTCCTCGCGTATGTGTGCATTTCTACGTGTCTCTGTAAATAGCATAAAAACCGATTTCCCTGTGAAATAACAGTAGGCTTTTCAAAGTACAAAATAAAACAAAAGAGAGAGAAAAAACAACCTTAATTACCCTTTACATGGAATGGCATTTCGTTATTTTTATTTTGTCCAAAAACGGCTCAAACGATTTTGATTAAAATTCTATCTGTTTAACATATTTACATGATAATAAAATGAGTACTTTGAATTTTCCGCGAATGGCCTGTGAAACCTCTTAATTCGGAATGAATTAAACTAAACTATAATGGAGATAGAGGTCTATTATACAGGGTGTTTCAAAAATACGGGGCATAATTTCAGGTATGTATTTCCCACATGAAGACAATCAAAATAGTTCAGTATAACATGTGTCCGGAAATGCTTCATTTCCGAGTTATGGCCTTTACAACATTGAAAGTCCCACTTGTAGACAATCAAAATAGTTCATGTCCGGAAATGCTTCATTTCCGAGTTATGACCTTCACAACATTGGAATTCACTGGAACGTTTTTCTTTCCGCAGGTCTTTGCCGTCAAAGGAGACATTAGGAGGGCCTCTGATAGTTCATTCTGAGGAAGGTTACATTCAGTGTTCTTTAGGCGTTAAGACTGTGCGACATGTATTCAAATCAAGAGATGGCAGAGATACACTTCATGTACGGTAAGGCGGACGGCAATGCTGCGCTGGCTCTCGTTTGTACCAGGAGAGGTACCCACAGCGACAATGTCCAGATCGGAAGACATTTGTACGTCTCCATTTCCGTCTGTGCGAGTATGGAACATTCACCTCTCCTGGTTTGGGAAGCGGACGACCAAGATCTACAACTCCAGAAGTGCAGGAGGAGATTCTGGAGGCTGTGGACAGGACTCCCTTCTATCAGCTTACGACGGTTAGCGTTGCAAGTCAATGTTCCTCATACGACTGTCTGGAGACTGTTGAACGAGTATCAATTGTATCCTTATCGTTTGCAACGTGTACAGGCCCTGTCAGCAGCAGATTACCCTGTGGATTAGGTTCTGTCAGTGGTTCTTGCAGCAGTGTGGTGTAAATCCGAACTTTTCTGCCGTCGTATTATTTACAGATGAAGCACAGTTCACAAGAGATGGCATAACAAATTTCCACAATCAGCATGTATGGTCGCATGAAAACCCACGTGCAACTGTTGTATCTCATCACCAGGTGCGGTTCTACCTCAACATGTGGGCCGGTATCATTGGTGATCGATTAGTTGGACCCCATGTACTTGTAAACAGACTTAGGGGGCAGGCGTACAAACTTCCTGGAAAACACCATACCTGACGTTTTCGAAAACACTCCACTGATCAATCATCAACACATTCACTTCTTGCATGATGGCGCTCCTGCACACTTCAGTCTTACGGCTCGCCGGTACTTGGATCGAAGGTTTCCTGATCGATGGTTAGGTAGAGGTGGCCCAATTGCTTGGCCTCTACTCTCACCTGATCTGAACCCTCTTGATTTCTACTTGTGGGGCCATTTAAAATCATTGGTTTATTCGTCTCCGGTGCCGGATTTGGAATCCCTTCGGAAACGAATTGTGGGAAGTTGTGAGGACATACGCAATACTCCTGGAGTTTGGGATCGTGTTCGCAGGTCAATGAGACATCGATGTGAGGTCTGTATTCAAGCAGGAGGTGGACATTTTGAACATCTTCTGTAATGCCAACAACCTGCGGAAAGAAAAACGTTCCAGTGAATTTCAATGTTGTGAAGGCCATAACTCGGAAATGAAGCATTTCCGGACACATGTTATAATGAACTAATTTGATTGTCTACATGTGGGAAATACATACCTGAAATTATGCCCCGTATTTTTGAAACGTCCTGTATAGCGTCCAGTTGTTAAACATTTGACTATCGCTAAGCCCTTTATATCTGTAACGAAATTTGTAATGCAACTACTTCAGAAAAGGTTTATTTCGTCTAAAATTAAATTCATAGAAAAATAAACTTTCATAAGAATAATTTGTATATTCACTAATAAACGATACGAAAAACATGTTAGTGCAACACATATTTTTATTATGCATTTTAACCGAAGAAATCAGTAAGAGTTGAGTTTGCATATTTACACTATTTTATACCGTTTTACAACTTGGTAGTGACGGATTTGTTAGGTGAATTAACGTCGTCTATCGGTATGTGATGGACAGCGTTCTAGGTCTCCTCCATGTACCATACCACCTTTGTTTCGCGCTAATGTCTCATCTAGCTGCTTTCAACATCTGTGGATAGATAATAGCTCAGGAGCTACTATCACCTGTTTTCATTTTTATTAGGCATTGTTTCAGATTTAAGGTGGATCTTTGGGTATCAATTTTCAATATCCAATCCGGTATTTACCTTGGCGACTGAGCGAAAGTACGGAAAAGAAGACTTAGGCAGAGTGGTCGATACACTGGATTTGAACACACCACCTTCCAGGACGTCTCCGCCCGAGCCATCCCGCTCGGCAATAGTTCATCATCATCATCATCATCAACATCAACTCTTCATGGATTAGGAGAATTCTCCTGTTCCAGCCTCATATTTCTTCCCATCTTTTTACTGGTCTTCCTATCCGACTATCATTTTGAGGCTGTCCAGTATGTAAAAGTTTCACTCTGGCCGCGGTACGAACGCTGCGCAGAGCTAGTTCAGTGGTGGGGCTGCCTACCTCTCTGCTCCTGAACTCGCAGATGCTTTTCGGGCATTTACCCTAGATGTGTTGTCTTCACCTCGACTTTCGAGTCACATCCACCCGTTGTGCCAGTTTTGGTCCACCCCGAGTATTTTATTTCCTCGGAACCACCTATATCTAGGAGGCATTCCCCGATCCGCCACCTGGGGAGGCGCCCGATGGGGGATTGGCACTGAACCCCTCACGGGTCGGTAATAGTTTCACATAATAATTGTGAACATTCGGTTTTGTTTGGAACGTGTTTAGGTGATTCCTCCTATGTTACCAGCTACACCAATTGTCCGTGTGTTTGGAAACGATGGGAATCCCTTCCAAAATCCAGGATTCCAGCTTGGAGGGACTTTTGTTAGGTTTCGGTAATTGCATTGGACTGACAATGGAATGATTTCAGCTCCGATCGGAGATTTCTACCTTCTCTACACCTACTTATAATAGAGGACGTAATGATTCCACACAAAAATTCAGTATCGAAATTTCACCAGGAATACTCGCTATTGCCCTCACAGTTGTCTGGTTATAATGAGACAAATAATTATTTGTGTGTTTGTGTGTGTGTGTGTGTGTGTGTGTGAGAGAGAGAGAGAGAGAGAGAGAGAGAGAGAGAGAGAGAGAGAGAAAGAAAACAAAGTTGAATTTAAGTTCTGTATCTTATAAGGATCCGACACAAAGATTTTCAGGAAAGTCTCTCATTCCAAACTGATTTTTCGGCTCGTAATTCCCCTCCAAACATTTCCTACCTTTGTCTTTTTTAGTATCTCAAAAGACTCTGACCAGATACTACCCCTCGTGCATTCAGTTTTCGATAAAGCAATGTCCCCATACGCCTGTCGTTGCATTTCGTGACACTCGTTTGCAGTTCTATACATTTGAAGCAAAAATCGCACGTCTCCATTTCATCTTAACAGCGTCGCTACACTACACCTAACTTCCACAAAGTGTACATACAAATTGTACGTGCGAACAAGCACAAGGCTTCGTGAATGATAATTGACCCTCTGGTTAAGCTGAATTGACAGTCAACCAATATACTGTTGCACTACACGCCACGAATTCATTTACCGTATTGATAACAGGTCCGCTTATTAGTTTCTCTATACGTACTATGCACATAGTGAATAGAGAAGGTATTGTATTCCACCCAATAAGCACAATGGCCGTCGCCTATGGCAACGAAGCCATCTCTTGTATATAGCTGAAAGTTTTATTAAATGCAAACTTTTTCGATGCTACGAGTTCACTTGGATTTTCTACGGACTTATTGAACGCCGCTCGTAACCTTTAATGAAACAAATTCAAATCCAACGCTTTACTAAACGCCATTCGACCACATTGTACTTACGGTAGGACCGAAATAGTGGAAGAACAATTATATTTTCAGACAAAAAGGCGCAAATGCTACCTGTCTCAGGTTGGTTTATGGGGAATGTAGAAGGATTAACCTTTAACCAGGTGCTCTGTGGCTGGAATTACAGCGTCCTTCGAGGCATAATAACCTTTTTCCTGACAAGATGTACGAAAAGGGGAGCGGTTTGACCTCCCACAGTTTGCAGGCTCCAAGAGCAGGTTATTTTGAAGAGTTCTGCGCAACATAGCCTTAAAATCTTCCCAGGAAAAAAATCAAGTAAAAGAACTGAAACGCTCCACTACACTTTAAGCGTGCACATAAGACAAATAATAGAGTTATTGATTCACAAACTTACTTATTGCGATCAACAATAATTACAGTTTAAATATTAATTGTTTTTTCACACAAGCCGTGTGTAGGACAGGGGTTGGATAGGTAGAGTAAGAAAGACTGAAAAATTCAATACCACAGCCGAGATTTGAACCATGGATCTCCCGATCTCTAGGTGATTGCTCTATCACTGAGCTACCATGGCAACATGCCGGCATAGCATTGAATTTCTCAACTGACTCGCATATTTCCCGGTAAACCACAAGGTGATACCAAATTATTTTGAGATTATAACCCAAATGACGACTTACAATATTGGCTGTACTATGAATCCTGGGACTTACAGTACTTACAGCATTGTAAGTCGTTATTGGGGTTATTATCTCAAAATAATTTGATATCACCTTGTGGTTTACAAGGAAACATGCGAGTCAGTTGAGAAATTCAGTGCTATGCCGGCAAGTTGCCATGGTAGCTCAGTGATAGAGCAACCGGCTAGAGACCGCGAGATCCGTGGTTCAAATCCGGCTGTGGCATTGCATTTTTCAGTCTGACTCTACCTATCCAACAGTTTAAATACTTTGGCAGTAGAAATTAGAGCTAACATAATGTCATATGAGAAAAAAATTGTTTATCGTGGGTACGAGGCCATACCGGTACAAAAGGGAATGAAAGAGCTGATGCATTGGCAAAAAATGCTGCTACCTCCAATTTTAAGTTTAGCTATATTTATGTCCCATATCTTTCGCTAGGAGGCGGCGCCGTGGGTGAGTGGTTAGGCCGCTCGCCTCCATCTAGGCGGCGAGGGTTCGATCTCAAGCGTCTGTGTGTGGAATTTACGGTGGACGAAACGCGGGTTTTCTCCGGGTCCTCCGGTTTTCCCCGCCAATTCCACCAATTGCTCCATCATCAATTTCGCTTACATTTCATATTATCCACTCTGGCCGACCCCTCGTAACAGGTTCTCCATTCTGTGGTTTTGTGCCGTTGGCTCCCCGACAGGCTTCTGGCCCCTAGGCATTGGCTTGTAAGTCCTAGGGAGGTGTCAGTCCTACAAATACAGGGAGGGTATGCCGATTGCGAAACGAATATTACGCTAGAATGGATTTAAGGACTAGGTATATTATATCACATTGGAACGAGCAGTGGATGTCCATCTCTAAAGAAACCACTACAAGAGATACCTTCTTTCCAACAGTTGGATGTAAAAATATCACACCAGATTTCATATTAACTCAATTTATGTCAGGACGTGGTAAATTGTTATTTTGAAAGATTTAAAATACATAGACAGAACGGATGTCAATGTATATGTACCGAATAACAAACTGTTGAACATCTTTTATTTCACTGCCCAGTCTTAGAGCATAAAAGATAAAAAAAATCTGGTGTGTTTCATTCACATGACTTTCTCTACATCTCTGCAACACATTATTGTTGAAAAGCTTATGGTTCTATTTACTTAATGTTAATCGAGAAAAAATTAGCAGAAATAGTCTTACACTTGTTAGAAGGGATATATGAGAGTGCCGTAAGTTGAAGTGATAGTCAAAAGCTGGTTGCTATGTGACTGAAGTTCCTTTGTCTGTATGGACAGGAGTTGACATATTGCTGTATGAGAAGAAAAGTATAAGTTTTTCAAAGCTGAATATAACTAATAACAAGGAATATCTCAAAAACGGTCATCCACGAAAAAATTGTACATAACATAAATTGTGTGTTTTAACGTGCTCTATATTTTTTGTATGGTAAGTTTTTGTCAAACTTTAATATACGATATTTTAATCAAAATCGTTAGAGCCATTTTTGAGAAAATCAAAACAAATTTTGGTAGTTAGGGGGTTTTAGTTGATTTTCTTGATTTTTCGTGTGTCATCCTTGGAAGATACCAAACTTAAATACCAAGTTTTCGTTTTTGAGTTATCGTGTTCACAGACACACGGACCTTATTGTGAATATGTTATTTTTTTTAGATAAAGGGGGCCCTAAAACATATATTTCCGGTGAAATCTCGGTATCGAATTTTTGGTGGAGTGCAGTACCTTCTCTATACACTATGTACATAGTGTGTATAGAGAAAGTAAAAAAGACAAACACATGTTAAGACGCAGCTGTGAAGTTTGGAAAATTTACAGTATGCAATTTATACCAGTTATTATACACAATAAAAGCTATCTTTCTGTCATAAAAATTCAAGCTTACATGGTTATTTAAATAGTAATTTGTCATTGCTCCAATGAAAATAAGCCAGGCGATGCATTTTTAAAAATCTGATGTGTTCCAGTCACGTAACTTTCTGCAGCTGTTACACAAACAACTTTTCTTGAAAAAGATTATTCTTTTATCTACATGTTAATCAAGGTAAACAGTAGCAGAAACTGTCTTATTACTTGCTTCCTTGTAAGTAGAAGGGAATACACGAGGCTAAATCTACCGAAAATACTTTTATAAGCTGATCCTATGTGAAAAGTTGAAGTTCGGTTCACTTTACATGACCTGCAGTCAAACAAGAGAAATGAAACGTCACTTTCCGTTTTAAAAAAAGTTTAAGAAACCAATAACTAGGAATATTTTTGAAACGATCAACTCTCCGTAAAAAGTATGTCATAAATGATGTATTTTAACGAGATCTACGTTTTTAGTGTAGTAAGTTTTTGTGTATATTTAATGACCTTTACGTTTTTGAGGCATGCTGTTCATAGCTGTTTTTTCTAAACATGCTTTTTCGGACTCATAAATTTTCTGGGATAAACTTCCGGATCAATTTTGCTGAATTCTGCATAGCTGGTAAACCATAAGGGACAGACAAAACATTTACTGCACAAAAAATATAAGTCTCGCCAAAACACACAGTATGTGTAGTATAACTTTCTTTCGTGGAGTTGACCATTTCCGAGATATTCCTTGTTATTGGTTTCAGTTTAGAATACTTAAAACTTTTCTCATACAGGAATTTGTCAGCTCTTGGCCTGCCATGCAAAGAATCGAACTTCATCCACATAGCAACAGCTTTTAAAAATGCCACTATCGGTTTAGCCTAGCGTACTCCCTTATTTCCCTTCTACTTATAAGAAAGTAATTAATACGAACGTTTTTGCTATCTTCTGTTTATCTTGATTAACACGAAGGTGAGGTGAAGGTCAGCTTTTGTAAGAAAATCTTCCAGAATAGCTAGAGAAAGTCATGTGAATGGAAATCTCAGATTTTTAAATTCATCCACTATTAGAGTGAAGTAGATAGAAGAAGAGTAGGAATAGTTTGTTGTAGAATAGGTTGAGAAAGTCGGTTCTCTTTGCTTGCTAAGAGTTAACAAAAGAGAGAGAGGGAGGGAGGGAGGGTGGGAGAAAAGGAAAGTTGTCTCCCGTTTTAGAAACGTATAAGCACCTTAAAACAGAAACTAATAACTCAAAATATCTCGAAAAATGGTTAACTCTACGAAAAAAAAAATTGATGTGTTCCATTCACATGATTTTCTCTATATCTCTGCATCAAATTATTGTTAATACGCTTATTCTTTTATTTATTTCATGCTAATCGAGAAAAATTAGCAGAAATAGTCGTATTTCTTGCTTTATTGTAAGTAGAAGCGAAATAAGGGAGTACCATACGTTAAAGTGAAACCCAAAAGCTGGTTGCTATGTGACTGAAGTTCGTTTGTTTGTATGGACACGAGTTGGCAAATTCCTGTATGAGAAAAGTATGTTTTTCAAAGCTGAAACCAAAAACAAGGAAGATCACAAAACCGATCAACTCCACGAAAAAAATATATATAACATAAATTGAGTGTTTTAATGTGCTCTACACACGGTTTAGTAGTTATGCAAAATTCATCCAGAATAACGTAGTCTTCAGAGGCTATTCCCAGAAAATTCAAGATATACATTTTATTTGTCAGGTAAATATCTTTAATATACGATATTTTAATCAAAACCGTTAGAGATATTTTTGAGAAAATCAAAATTTTCGAAAGAAGTTCCATGTAAAGGGTAGTTGGGAGTGGGAGGATTTTCTTGAAAATCTTCGTGTCGCATCCTTGGAAGACACCAAACCTAAATACCAAGTTTGGTTTAACGGACTGTTCATTTTTGAGCTATGCTGCCCACAGACACACAGACTTTCTGGGAATAGCCTCTGAAGACTATTTTATTCTGGATGAATTTTACGGAATTTTGCATAACTGCTAAACCGTAAGAGATGGACAAAAACTTATCACACAAAAATGTAGAGCACATTAAAACACACACTTTGTTATATACATTTTTTCATGGAGTAGATCGTTTTGGAGATATTCCTTGTTTTTGGTTTCAGCTTTAAAAAAAAGTACACACTTTTCTCATACAGGAATCTATCAACTCCAGTCCATACGAACAAAGGAACTTCAGTCACATAGTAACCAGCTTTGGACTATGGTACACCCTTATTTCGCTTCTATTTACAAGGAAGCAAGTAATAAGATTATTTCTGTTAATTTCTTCTCGATTAGCATAAAGTAAATAGAAGCCTAAACTTTTTAACAATAATTTATTGCAGAGATGTAGAGAAAGTATAAGTACGGTTGAGGCAAAATATGAAATTCTTTCTGAGATTCATCATGAATTTAAATTCACATTAGGCACTCGTGCCCGTTATCTACCGTTAGTAGATACAAACCATTATTTTATATTTTATTGACATCTTGAGCTACATTTAAGCAAGAGTCTGTTATACATCCCTTCCCCCTCTTCAAGTAATTAACTGTTGCCAGACGCTTGGCTTTCCCGTCAAACATAAAAAAAGTGTGTATGTATTACAGCGGATGACATATGGTCTAACTGTAACAGTCCCATACTTGCGCTAATTGAATAACAAGACAATTCCCTGTGAGGAGTATGTTCATGGTAGATAGAGAAGGTATTGTATTCAATCCAAAAACTTCGATACTGATATTTCTACGGAAAATAAAAAGGAGTTTTATTTATGAACGCTGGTTATCAGCATTATATATTGGGGTGTGAAAACTGCTTAAGTTGGCTTAGAGGCTTCTTTATTAGGCTTGAGATTCTTTTACGTGTCGTAAATCTACATCGGCGCCATGGTTGAGTGGTTAGACCGCTACCCTCCCATCTAGGTGGCCCGGGTTCGATCCAAAGTGCCAGCATGTGGAATTTGTTCCCCCCGCCATTCATTCCATTAATTGTCCCATCATCACCTTTCCTATCAATTTCGCTTACATTTCATATCATCCACCTCCTCCTGTTCATGCCTGGCTATGGGCCGACCCCTCGTAACAGGTTCTCCATTCTGTGGTTTCGTGCCGTTGACTCCCCGACAGGCTTCTCACCCATAGGCATTGCTTTGTAAGGTCTATGGTTGTCAGTCCTATAAGGGTTAGCCGGTCCCCATGGCCACGCTCGCTAAAGCGTCTCGCTTTGGTGCTTCGTGGTTCGAGTCCCGCCTTGGGCATGGGTGTTATATGTTTATGCAATGTGTATATGCTTGTAAAGGAACAGTTAAAAAAAAAAAAAGAAAAAAAAAACAGTAATCATTAAAACCTACGGGGGGAAATGTAAATGGGGATACAGCGCCGTAGTCCTGATCAGACTCCGGTACTGTTAAAAAAAAAAAAAAAAAAAAATATATGTGTAAGACGATTACGAAACCAATCGAAATGTATGACACGGGATCAACGGCTTTACTTCCGTTCCAAAGGAAGCTATATTAAGTACGCCCGAAAAAAAAAACCATCGTCCTCCTTCGGGTTTGAACCCTCGGCCTTGTATATGGTAACCACTACACCACGAAGGGTGACTTTTTCACCGGAAATACATGTTTTGAGACCATGTGCATAACAAACCTGATAGGTCCATTCACATAGCTTTCTCTACGTCTCTATAACAAATATTGTTAAAAGGCTTATTATATACTTCTTGCTAATCGAAATAGACATTAGAACTTTTCTTATTACTTGCTTTCTTGTAAGTAGAAGGGAGATAAGGGAATACACTAGGCTAAAGCTATAGTCAAATGTTTTAAAAGCAAGTTGTCATGTGACTGAAATCCATTTCTTTGCATCATCAGGTGTTTACAAATTCCTCCTGTATGAGAAAAATCTTAGTATTTTAAAACCAATAACAAGAAATATCTCGGATATGGTCAATTCCACGAAAAAATGTATATGACATAAATTGTGTGTTTTAACGAGATTTATGTCTTCTGTGTAGTAAGTTTTTGTGTATAGTTTGTTTACGGTTTACCAGTTATACAAAATTCAACAAAATTCATCCAGAATGAAGAGTTCTTAAGAGGCTATTCTCAGAAAAATCAAAATATACATTTTATTTTTCATGTAAGTATTTAGCATTCTAAACCAATCAAAATCTTTAGAGCCATTTTTGAGAAAATAATTTCGAAACTTTTGCCATGTAAAAGGTTGTTTGGGTTTGGGGGAGATTTTCTTGAAAGCTTTCGTGTCGCATCCTTGGAAAATACTATACATTAAATACCAAGTTTGGTATTTAACGGTCTTTACGTTTCTGAGCTATGCTGTCCACAGAAACATACACATTCAGCTTCTTCTAAAAAAAAAAAAAAAAAAAAAAAAAAAAAAAAAAAAAAAAAAATTGGACTCAAGAGACCTAAAAACACATATTTCCGGTGAAATTTTGGCATAGAATTTTTGGATGGAATACAGTTCCATCTCTAGCTACTATGTACATTGTATGTATATACGTGCTAGAAAAAGTAAAAGGACGTTAGTATGTGCGAAATCCCGAATATTCCGGGAATAGTCTCTGAAAATCTCCTCAATCTGGTTCAGTTTTGTATAATTGTAAAAAAGTAAAAGGACGTTTGTATGTGCGAAATCCCGAATTTTCCGGGAATACTCTCTGAAAATCTCCTCAATCTGGTTAAGTTTTGTATAATTGGTAAACCATAAGAGGTATAAAAAACTTACGACACAGAAAATATAGGTATCGTCAAAAACACAGTTTGCTCATATTTGAGGAGTTAACCATTTCCGAAATTATTGTGGAGTTAACCGTTTCCATAAATTTTTCACAAACAGGAAGTCTTTGTTTCACTTCCCATTAGTTTTACTCTTGGTCAGCAAAGAGGACCGATTTGGAACTGTATCACAACGACCAGGTTTTCAAGGATTTGATTATCTTTAGTCTGGTGTATTCAGTTATTTCCCTTATCCGTACAAGGAAGCAAGTAACAAGACAATTTCTACTAATGATTATCTCGAATAGCATGATGGCGATAAAAGAATAATTTTCTGAAAGAAGAGTTTGTTTGCAGAACAGGAGAGAAAATCATGTAAAGTGGACATAACAACTTTTTGTTTATGTTACCATATATTGTTATATAGTTAGTATAGAAATATTCCTCTCCACTTTTAAGACTAAATGAAATTGCATTTTTTAGTTTTTCTTCGGTCTTATTAATCATATTTTCCTATTTAATTTGGTATATAGTTTATCACCGCTTGCCTCTCAGCTAGGGGGTCCAAGTTCCATTACAGAGACCCGCTTGTCAAATTTGTGGTTGACAAAGCGGCGTTAGAGCGGGTTTGACTCGAGTTCTGCAGGTTGTCCGGTTTGCTCCATCTATTCCACCGTCTACTGGATAATGTGCTGTCATTCATTTCACTATCATTTATTACATTATCTCCCTCACTTTCATACCAGGTATACGGCTGATCACCCATCCCCCCAGGGGCCTACTACGGTAGGTACGGGTTAGGCGCACCCGGGGTCCCGAGCCACCTTGACTCCCTCTGTGGGCAACCTCAGAGTGGTGAGGGAGTCAGAAGGTCAAAATGCCCACCCACGTGTAGGCCGTGCGTGGAGACCCGTGTCGGTGAAAAGGAATATCCTGGTTGGTTAAGGGTTGCGTACCTGGGCCTGGGCTTCTGTCTTTCAGTAACTGGGGAGGGTGCACAGCCTAATACACCGCTTTGGTTTCTGATTTGCCTAAACGGGAGGCTAGGGACTAACCCACCCCTAGTCAATCGGCCAGGACTAGGTATTACACCAAACTCCAGGGTGAGTGGGACGGCGAGCCCGCTATATCCCCTGTGTAGCCCTGTCACCCCAGTGGGGTGGCCCCTCGTTGGGCTCCGTGGTGAGTGGGGAGCACTAGGGGATGAATTTATACCATTTTTTATGGCACCAAAACTAAAACCCCTTAATTCAAATAAAGACGTTGGAAAGGAAGTAGTCGAGTCATGTGGTCCTCGCTACTTGGTTATTCATAGGACAGAGGAAGGTAAGAATTTCCTTACGGTGAGCCCTTTTACTATCCAAAAGGGTCTCGATGCCATTGCTGGTCCGGTTAAATCCTGCGTTCGAGCTCGCAATGGTACACTTCTTGTCGAAGCCAACTCCGCCTCGCAAGCTGCAAGGATACTTAAAGCCACCATGTTAGCCAGCTATCCAGTGAAGGTCGAGGTGCACAAGTCGCTGAACTCCTCCCGCGGTGTAGTAACAACCCACGCGTTGGACGGTTTGTCCATTGAGGAGATCCAAGAAAATCTTGCGACTCAGGGTGTCTCATCTGTTTATCGGGTACAACGTAAGATCAACGGTGAATTCCTGCCTACTCGTACCCTGTTTCTTACTTTTGATCGGGTTGACCTCCCTCAAAAGATTAGGGCAGGGTATGAAGCCATCCAAGTTAGGCCTTATATACCCAATCCGCTGAGGTGCTTTAAATGCCAACGTTATGGTCACACTAGTGAGTTGTGTACCGGCAAGTCCACCTGCGTCCACTGCGGTGACATCTCCCACGATGGGGCTTGTGCTTCAGCTCCATCGTGTGTGAACTGTAACGGGGAACACCCATCTAGCTCCCGAGACTGCCCCCGTTTTGCAGAGGAACGAGCGATCCAGGAGATACGGGTGAAAGAGAAGGTGTCCTTCTTGGAAGCCCGGAAGCTCCTGCGACTCCGCCAACCCTCTGCCCCGAGGTCCGGTACCTATAGCTCAGTTGCAGCTAAACCGGTACCGCGTCGGGAAATCGCAACACAGACCGGCGATATGAACGGGGCTACAATTGCGGAAAAGGTTATTTTAGCCCAAGCGCTGCCAAAGCCTTCGACACCTACACCCAAGTTGGTATCAACATCTGCCAAATCCGCCAGCTTACAGAATAGTCCTGCACACTTGTCACCGAAAGCCTCGACCTCGGGAACTAAAGCTGGTAAATTCACGACGTCTTCTGCCCCGGAAAAACAGTTTAAGACCAAGTATGTACGACAAGACTTCTTGAAAGAGAATGTGCAATCTTCTACCAAGTCATCTAAGGGTAAAAAAAGTACACGCAACTCCACACGTGTATCCTCCTCTGAAGGGTCATCTGGGGAGGAGGGCGTGAATCGGCACGGCCGTCTTCGCCGATCAGCACATCCAATCGGTTCGAACTTCTCGGACCGAAATTTGCTCTTGAAAAAGGGACCTCCCTTGTGGAGGAGATGGACCAGGAGGATTCTGCCGCTACTGCCAGAGGGACAGTGCGGAAACGGCAGGATCGTGCTCCTGAAAATAGTACTAGCCCAACGCCTAAGAAGAACAAATTGAACCGACCAGCTAATCCCAATCTGCAGAAGCGTCTTTCGATTTGAAACTTATCCCATAATATACTCAATGGCTATCCTCCATTGGAACATTCGCCGAATTCGACCACATCGACCAGAGCTTGACTTGTTGCTGCGCCAGCATGAACCCTTGGCTGTATGCTTACAAGAGACGAAGCTCCGTCCACAGGACACCGTTACCATCAGGCAGTACTCCTCCGTACGATGTGATTTATCTCCGGAGGACGGTGTCCCGGCACATGGGGGCACTATGATGCTTATTCGAGATGATGTTTTCGCCAACTCCGTACCCATACAATCTGCAATTCAGTCCGTTGCTGTCAGCATTAAGCTACCCTCCGCTTCATTCACCATTTGCAGTATCTATTTGCCTCCATCTGCTGACCTCTCGCAGAGCGACTTAGAACACCTCATTTCGCAGTTGCCACCACCCTTTTTATTGGTAGGCGACGTGAATGCCCATCACCCTCTTTGGGGCTCTCCTCGGGCTTGTGCGAGAGGTACGCTACTTAAAGACTTCTTGGATAGTCAGAATCTTGCTCTCTTGAACACCGGAGAGCCCACCTTTCTTTCTGACGCCTTTCATAGTTTTTCACACATTGACATTGCAATTTGTTCCCCTCAGCTAGCAGTCACCTTATGCTGGAATATCATCTCGGATTTGCATTCTGGTGACCACTTTCCTTGTCGTATTAGTGTCTTGACACCCCTTGTATGTTCCACCCGTTTACCTAGTTGGCGCTTAGACCACGCCAGCTGGGAACTGTACTCCCACTTGGCTGAATTTAGCTACGAAGAGCACGACTCTGTGAACCACTTGGTTGAACATCTCACAGGGACCATTCTTTCTGCTGCTGAGCAATCCATTCCGCGTTCGACTGGCTACAGTCGTCGATTTCCGGCACCTTGGTGGACCGATGACTGTCGGGATGCTATTCGCGCTCGCAGACGAGCTCTACGGGTTTTCCAGCGTTTTCCTGCACTGGATAACCTGATACACTATAAACGGATGCGTGCACATTCTAGGCGGGTTATTAAGGATAGCAAAAAGATGTCATGGAATAAATTCGTGGGTTCCTTTAATCGATATACACCTTCCTCTGTCGTATGGGATAAGTTAAGACGTGTGGCTGGGAAACCGAACCATATGCCCATCGCCGGTCTCAAAACACCTACCGGAGCTGTTGTTGATACATTTGACGTGGC
Organism: Hymenopus coronatus; assembly: GCA_030762935.1. Lineage (NCBI taxonomy): Eukaryota > Metazoa > Arthropoda > Insecta > Mantodea > Hymenopodidae > Hymenopus > Hymenopus coronatus. The sequence continues at coordinate 137,239,047 of CM060896.1, forward strand.
GAATACTTTAGGCAGTGCATTCGCTCAGGTGTCTAGCTCAGGCAATTATTCTCCTGAGTTTCTTACAGTTAAGAATCAGGTGGAATCTCAAGAATTCTCGATTCTTTCTGGCAACCTTGAGGATTATAATCGCCTTTTCACCCTGGCAGAGCTAGACAATGCACTCTCCTCTTCACGACACTCAGCACCAGGGCCAGATGGTATCCACGTCCAAATGTTGCAACATCTCTCCTGATGGCAAAGATTTCCTACTCGAGGTCTATAATCGTGTCTGGGTTGATGGCATTTTTCCAGACAAGTGGCGGGAGGCCACCATCATACCCATTCTTAAACCTGGAAAGGACCGCCATCTTCCTTCCAGTTACCGTCCTATTTCCCTCACCAGTTGCGTGTGCAACGCGATGGAACGCATGATCAATGGACGGTTGGTGTGCTGGCTGGAATCCCACAATCTTCTGACGAACATCCAGTGTGGCTTTCGACGACGACGTTCAACAACTGACCACCTTGTCTCTCTGTCAACTCAGATTATGGACGGGTTTCTTAAGAACAGCCCCACAGTTGGGATATTTTTTGACCTCGAGAAGGCCTACGACACGTGTTGGCGGGCGGGAATATTGCGTTCTCTGCACAACTGGAACATACGTGGACGCCTACCGTTGGTCATTCAGGAGTTTATGCGGGACCGCGTTTTTCGAGTGAGGGTGGGCTCGGTTTTTTCTAACCATTTTATTCAAGAGAACGGAGTGCCGCAGGGCTCGGTACTCAGCGTGACTCTATTTGCTATTGTGATAAATTCCATATCACTATGTGTGCCTCAAGGTGTTTCTTCCTGTTTATTCGTGGACGACTTTGCCATCTTCTGTACTTCTCAGCGTACACCGCTTTTGGAACGCCGTTTCCAGCGGGCGAGATTCCTTGGTTTGATCTTCGATCGGAAACTTTGTTGGGCACCACAAATAGCACAGCTTAGAGCACGATGTGACCGTTCTCTAAATCTTTTACGGATACTAAGTGGCAAATCTTGGGGTGCGGATCGGACGGCATTGCTCCGTCTTTATCGTGCTGCGATTCGTTCGAAGTTGGACTATGGCAGCATTGTGTATTCTTCAGCTCGACCTTCAGTGCTCAGAAGGTTAGACACAGTCCATAACCAGGGCATCCGTGTGGCCGTTGGAGTTTTTCCAACGAGCCCAGTTGTTAGCCTCTACGCCGAATCGGGAGAACCTCCTCTGCGTTGTCGGCGTGATGTCCTGCTTGCTAATTATGGCTGTGGGCTGAAGTGTATGCCTGGGCATCCAACTTATCACGCGTTTTTCTCCCCTGAGCTGCACGAGCGATACTGCCTCCGCTCTCTGAGCCCCAGGCCAGCAGGTTTTCGTTTCCGTGAGCTTCTACGCCAGCACCATGTTGACATTCCTCGGCTGTTATCCAAGGTTATATACCCCCCTTGGTTACGCGCTACCTCCCATGTCGATCTCGGGATGACGCTTTACGGGAAATCTGGTACGCCTCTTGATAGTATTCGTCGTTGTTTTTTAGAATTTTTATCCAAATACAGTGGCCGTATTTGTATTTACACCGATGGTAGTAAGAGCCCCGACGGTGTTGGATGTGCCTTTGTCACTGGCACCGCAACTTCTACTTACGGTTTGCCTAGTTGCACATCTATATATTCTGCCGAGCTATATGCTATTTATCAAGCCCTTCTGTATATTCGACGTCAAAAATTAGGTGACTGCCTTATTCTTAGTGATTCCCTTAGTGCCCTTCAGAGCATTCGTGAGCTGTACAATTACCATCCTTTGGTGCAGCGCATCCAGGACGTTCTCCACATTTTGCACGCTTCTGATTTTAATGTGGAGTGCGCATGGATTCCTGGACACGTTGGCTTGCCAGGGAATGACACGGCGGATTTGGCAGCGAAATCGGCAGTCACAGCGCCCAGTGTTACGATTACCCATTCAACAGCAGAAGATTTTAGAGTGGCTGTACGGAGAGCCGTTTTTTCGACTTGGCATGCGGAGTGGTCGGCTCTCCGTGGTAATAAGCTGCGAGAGGTGAAGGACCTCCCTGTCAACTGGGTAACCTCCTCTCGTTTATTCCGCCGGGAGGAGGTAGTACTAGCTCGGCTAAGAATTGGCCACTGTATTTTTACTCACAGTTACCTTTTTAAACGTGAACCTGCTCCTGTCTGTGCGCTCTGTGGGGAGGCACAGGCAGTTCGGCATGTGTTGCTGGAGTGTGGTCACCTGGCACACATTCGGTCATCTATGGGCATGCCGACCTCTCTTGCTGAGGTCCTGGCAGATGACCCAAGAGCAGTGGACAGGGTTTTTAAATTTTTAGCTAAAGTTTCTTTTACCTTGACATTTTAGTGTGATAGCAGTTTTTTAAACTCTTTTGGTTTTAATGTGTTGATTTTAGATGGAGTTTTATATCCAGCTCTGGTTAGAGGGCTGGACAGTTCTGTTACTTCCGTTTCAACTGTGTTAGCTCTTTTACTTGTGTTTACCTTTTTTTTTGCAATGGTATTTTCTTACTGCCTATTGCCAAGTTTTAATCATAAGGGCGCTTATGACCTCGGCAGTTGAGCGCCCTTAAACACCATTATCATCATCATTGATCACCCATCCTGATTTTCTCTGATCCAGAATCCGTCTACTCTTGTACAGACATTGAGAAAGAGAGGAAGGTGAAGCAAAAAGAAAGGTAAATCTCCACAGTTAACGCAATAATACGTGTGAAATTGTGTAAACCCGCCCCTACGCAGCTTTGTTCACGACAAATCCCACATGAGATCAAACCCGGCGCACGGCAGTCCGCTTTGGGAGAGGCGAGTGGTCACGGCGGAGGAAAATACCATTGCTGTATGACAAGACTGCTTCCCCCCAACTCTTAACTCTCTCCCTCCCGCCGGCCCTATCTCTTCGGCCGTACCGGCCTACATCCATTTACCCACGATCATTCATCGTCACTGTAGGGGAAAGGTGCTCATTGTTTTTGCGCGCGCGCCTAGGGGAGTAGGAAGGAAGGTACGTACGTAGTGGGGAGAACAGTTTCCTATTTACGATCACATGCGCAGACCAAATTCTTTCCTCCGTTTTTCACCTATAAAATCGTATATGCCAATAAAATATATAGTAAAGAGAAATAGGTATACGTGTATAAATTAAATAAGAAGGAAAAAAAGAGTATTGTTTGGGTGAAGCGGCTTTGGGAGACTAAAAGGGATGAGAAGTACCTCCAATAGAATCACTGTCCAATATGTGGAGGAAAGGGAATATGGAGCATAGGTATATCAAAGGGACATAGCTTTGAAGGAAAGACTGTCAAGAGCAAATAGTTCGATTTAGACATACAACCTTAATTAAACTCTTTAGTAAAGACAGTAAGAATGTAGGTGAGTACCTACTTGACTAAGGTAAAAAATAATGGATAAGATTATAAATTGAAAATCTGATATATCTGCAACAAATTATTGTTAAAAAGCTTATGCTTTTATTCATTTCATGCTAATCGTGGAGAAAAAAAAAGTCAGATAGTCTTATTACTTGCTTCCGTTTAAGTAGAAGCGAAATAAGGGAGTACCATAGGTTAAAGTGATAGTCAAAGGCTGGTTGCTATGTGACGGAAGTTTCTTTGTTTGCATGGACAGGAGTTGACAAATTCCTGTATGAGAAAATGTAAGTTTTTGAAAGGTGAAATCAAAAACAATAAATAACTAAAAAACGATCAACTCCACGAAAAGAAATTGTATAAGATAAATTGTGTGTTTTAACGTGCTCTACATTTTCTGTGTAGTAAGCAGTTTAGCAGTTAAGCAAAATCCCGCAAAATTCATCCAGAATAAAGAGATCTTCAGAGGCTATTCCCAGAAAATTCAAGATATACATTATATTTGGTATGTAAATATCAGTAATATACGGAATTTTAATCAAAATCGTTAGAGCCATTTTTTAGAAAATCGAAATTTTCGAAAAATGTTCCATGTAAAGGGTAGTTTGGGGGGGGGGTTCTTGAAAATCTTCGTGTAGCATCCTTGGAAGATACCAAACTTAAATACCAAGTTTGGTTTTTAATGGTCTTTTCGTTTTTGAGCTATGCTGCCCACAGACACACACACACACACACACACACACACACAGATAGACACACACACACGGATATGTTTCTAAAATGCTTTTTTTGGATTCAGGGGGTCTCAAAACATATATTTCCGTGAAATCTCGGTATCGAATTTTTGGGTACAATGCAATACCTTCTCTACACACTATGTACATAGTACGTATAGAGAAAGTAAAAATAAAGTATTGAACACGACTGTATTGCACAATTGCGTTTTTGTATTAATAGGTATTAAAAATAAAATGTTTTGGGTATTTAGGAAAACCTGAGTATGATTATGCCTGGATAAGAGCTCGGACTAATGTATAGCTATGTTCCTTTGTATTGTTGCTTAATGCAAATAAATGAAGTCATTCAGAATGAAGAGCACTTTAAAAGCACTTTGTTTAGCATATAGTTTTTTTGTTTTTTTGTTTTTTTAAATATATGCGGTGCTTTAATGGAAATAATCAGTCAATTTTACAAAATAAATATAATAAAACTTTTTCCTTGAAAACGGTAGCTTGTAGAAGGGATTTTTTTATATCATTGTGTTGAAAATGCTGAATTTAATATCAGTTTTAATATGTAACTCACGTTTCGATTTTGTGTTATGTTGTTCTCTCTCTCTGTCTCTCTCTCTCACTCTCACGCACGCACACACACACACACACACACACACACGGATGAACAGTTTTCTATTTTTTTTTTTTTTAATTCATTGAGCTTTGTCAAAACTGTACTTCGGTAACGAATTTTTGGGTGGAGTACATTGATTCTACTCACTACTGTTAAATTGTAGAGAAATAATAACACAATAATGGCTAGAGAATGTCATGTGAGTTAACACACCAAGAAGCAAGGCAAATACAAACACCAGATGTTGGCAAACATAAATAAACAGGTTATTTGCTTACATCTTCAGCAGAGTCTAGAGTTCACGTGGGTGTTCAGGGTTTTAGGTGTGACCGGTCTGCAGGTGTGAAAACATCCGCAGTTGTCTCATAAAAAGAAGGGAGAAGAAAAAATCCACAAACACATCTAAGTGATGTTGCAACTTAACTTTGAAGGGCTGTTTTTACACCTCCAAAGAACAGTTGTTAGAAAGCGTTTCATTAGCGGGTAAATGATGGCTGCACAGTGAGTGGAGGGTGGATTCATCCCTTTCCAGTCATTACAGAGCATGACATGTTCATGCACTCTTCAAGTTCACAAACACCTTCAATCTCTATTGTCTTACAGGGGTTGTTTCCCTCCCGCGTGTTGTGACATTCAGTCTTGGTAATGAAAACAAGATCAGATCTTCTATTGTTCTTTCTTCCCATCAACTTCTGTTAAGAGGTTTATCTGGCACGTTTTCGTTTTAATGAGTCCATCAGTACTTTTCTTGTGTTAAAAGTGAAGTGCAAAGCAGGAAATGCACGAAGCGTTCTGTGATGTTTTCCAGCAATCCTTATTATAGAACCAGCTAAAAGATTTTAAAACAGTTTTCCACACAATTACCCATGTAAAGTCTAACCGCAGCAGAAATTGAAGACCTGAAATTTGCAAAAGACTAAACACTTAAAACTCCCTTAACCGAATTGCGCTTGAGAAAAATTGAAAGCCCTAACCCACCACTTTAAATCTGCCAACTTCATGACCAGATTCACTCCAAAAGTATTGAGAATAAACACAACATTTTAAAAATTTAGATCTGACATTGCGTCTTTTCTAAGTATTCTCCACTGCATTCTGTACAGCTCTAATACTTTCAAATGCCTCGTCTCACTTTTCAAATGCGTAACTCCATTCTTCTTTAAAGAGAGAGCATATATATTATTCGTAAGCAGCTACTGCAGCTTAAGGAGCTGACAAATTCCTGTTTGAGAAAAGTATAAGTATTTCATAGCTGAAACCAAACACAAGGAATATGTCAAAAACGATCAACTCCACGAAAAAATGTATATAACATAAATTGTGTGTTTTAATGTGCTCTACATTTTGTGTGTGTTAAGGTTTTGCCCATCTATTACGGTATAGCAGTTATGCAAAATTTCGTAAAATTCATCCAGAATAAAGTAGTCTTCAGAGGCTATTCCCAGAAAATTCAAGATATACATATTATTTGTCAGGTAAATATCTTTAATATACGATATTTTAATCAAAATCGTTAGAGCCATTTTTTAGAAAATCAAACTTTTCGAAAAAAGTTCTATGTAAAGGGTAGTTGGGGGTGGGGGATTTTCTTGAAAATCTTCGTGTCGCATCCTTGGAAGATAGCAAACTTAAATACTAAGTTTGGCATTTAACGGTCTTTTCGTTTTTGAGCTATGCTGTCCACAGACACACACACACGGACCTTTTCCCAAAAATGTTTTTTTTTATTCAGGGGGGCCCAAAGCATGTATTTCCGGTGGAATCTTGGTGTCGAATTTTTGGGTGCAATACCTTCTCTATACACTATGCACATAGTACGTGTAGAGAAAGTAAAAAGAAAGCAGTCTAATTTCAAAGCATCACATACCGGCCATCTCTTAAAGATATTGACTATCGCTTCGGCCTAGTGTATTCCCCTTTTTCCCTTATGCTGACAAGGGAATATGTAATAAAATCATTCCTGCTTATATTATCTCAGTTAGCATGAAGTAGTTAGACTAATAAGGCTTTTAGCAATAGTTTGTTGCAGAATGTGTAGAGAAAGTCATGTAACTGGAATAAATCAGCCCCATTTTTGGAGGTAGTTTACAAAAACCTTTTTTAGGTTTTGCATTTGTTTAATTAATTATCTGCCACGCATACAAACTTTATCCTAGGGATCTAGATTTAATATTTTCCTCCCTTTTTCTTATTCCTCTCTTTTTCCTTTTTCCCCTCTTTTTCCTTAAATTTGCTTTTGTTTTTCTGTTTTTGACAAAGACACATACACATTCACAAACACATAAACACCCATGCCTAAGGCGGGACTCGAACCCACAATCCCCTGCGCCACGAAGCACCAAAACGAGTCGCTTTAGCGAGCGCGGGCATGTGGACCGGCGTCATATTTACTTAATTTGTAATGATTGCTAAACATGTCAACGTTTTGTGCTGAGATGTGTAACAGTCACTCATCGCTTCCCAGTGCTCTAAATGTAACTTAGGTATTCATAATATTTTCTTTTGGCGCTGGGGCCCGACTAAAGTAGTTGTTATGCATGTGCAGAAGGGCCATGTTTGAATCTTGGCGAGGGAGAGAGGGGCCAATAGCACATACGTGTGTTTATGCGCGAGTCTGTGTGCGCCAGTGTTCCCCCTCCATGTGAGCACTACCGCTCCCAATATCGGCTCTCGACGGTAGGGCGGTAGTAGACACAGAGGCTACGTCGCGTGAACATTGTGACCGGGATGTGCGCGACAGTGACAGGTGCTGTTTGTGTTGTGTAAAATGTTCAAGTGAAACACCAAACGCTCGTTTGTTGGTATGTGGCGGGGTAACAACGCATTTTGTTTTTGTCTGCCGGCGCACACTTATCAGCATTAATTCAAGATAGGTTAGAAAAGAGTTCTGTGTTTACATTTAATAGCTTAAAGGGAGAAGATACATGGGATGCTATCAGAGCTGCAACGTGACGTCTTTGTGCATTTGTCTATTTCATTATTTATTTGGTATACATTGTTAGTAAGTTGTGGAAGAACTTATATCGAAATTTCATCATAATTGCATCGATTGAGATGTCCTGTGGATAGAATCCAACACAAAAATTCCAATATGTGCGAAATTTTTTGTTTAAATGTGCAGCTGTGAAATCTTCCAAATATATTACTAATTGAAAATAATTATTACATATATAATGTACAAAGTAGCTAAAGAAGGTATTATATATCACTTAAAAATTCGATGTCGAGTTTTCACCGGAAATGTATATTTTGAGGTCCACTGAGTCCAACAAAAAAAAAAAGTATTTTTAGAAAAAGGTGTGTATGTGAAAGCGCGCAGCTCTAAAAAGAAAAGATCTTTAAATATCAAACTTGGTATTTATTTTTAATATCTTCCAAGGACGCGACATGAAGGTTTTCAAGAAAATTCCCCCAAACTACTCTTTACAAACGAAAAAAATTGAAAATTTTGTTTTTCTCAAAAATGACTAACGGTTTTGATTAAATTACTGTATATTAAAGATGTTTACATCACAAGTAAAACGTATGTGTTACATTTTCTGGGAATAGCCTTTGAATAATTTTGCTGAATTTTGCATAACTGATAAGGGATACACAACAACTTACAATACAAAAATCTGATGTGTAACATTCACATGACTTTCTCCATATCCCTGCAACAAATAATTCTTAAAAAGCTTATACTTCTATTTACTTTATGCTAATCAGAAAAAATTAGCAGAAATAGTCTAATTACTCGCTTCCTTGTAAGTAGGAGCGAAATAAGGGACAACCGTAGGTTAAAGTGATAGTCAAAAGCTGGTTGCTATGTCACTGAAGTTCGTCTGTTTGTATGGACAGCAGTTGACAAGTTCCTGTATGAGAAAAGTATGCGTTTTTCATAGCAGAAACCAAAAATAAGGAATGTCACAAAAACGATGAACTCCACGAAAAAATGTATAGAACATAAATTGTGTGTTTTAATGTGCTCTACATTTTTTGTGTAGTAAATTTTTGTCCATCTCTTACGGTTTAGCAGTTATTCAAAATTTAGTAACATTCATCCAGAATAAAGTAATCTTCAGAGGAGGCTATTCCCAGAAAATTCAAGATATACATTTTATTTGTCAGGTAAATATGTTTAATATACGAAATTTTAATCAAAATCGTTAGAGCCATTCTTGAGAAAATGAACTTTTCGAAAAAAGTTCCATATAAAGGGTAGTTGGGGTTGGGGGGGATTTTTCTCAAAATCTTCGTGTCGCATCCCTTGAAGATACTAAACTTAAATACCAAGTTTGGTATTTTACCGACTTTTCGTTTTTGAGTTATCGTGTTCACAGACACACACACACACACACACACACACACACACGGACCTTTTTGTGAAAATGCTTTTTTTTTGGATATTGGGGACCCTAAAACATATATTTTCGGTGAAATCTCGGTATCGAATTTTTTGGTGGAGTGCAATACTTTCTCTATAGACTATGTACATAGTGCGTATGGAGAAAGTAAAAAGTAGATTTCGTTAAAACACATAATTTGTCATATATGTTTTTTACTTTCTCTACAGTACTATGTATATAGTATATAGAGGATTCTTAGGGTCCTCTGTATAAAAAAAAAGTATTTTCAGAAAAAGGTCAGTGTGTGTGTGTGTGTGTGTGTGTGTGTGTGTGTGTGTGTGTGTGTGTGAGTGAACACGATAACTCAAAACGAAAAGTCGGTAAAATACCAAACTTGGTATTTAAGTTTAGTGTCTTCCAAGAATGCGACACTAACCCTTTCAAGAAAATCCCCCTCCTCAAAACTATACCAAACTTGGTATTTAAGTTTAGTATCTTCCAAGAATGCGACACTAACCCTTTCAAGAAAATCCCCCTCCTCAAAACTACCCTTTACATGGAAAAATTTTGAAAATTTTTTTTTCTCGAAAATGTTCTAACGAATTTGATTAAAATGTCACATTTTAAAATATGTATTTAGATATATAATAAATGTACAGTTTGAATGTTCTGGGAATGACCTCTGAAGACCTTTATTCTGGATGAATTTGCATAACTGATAAACCATAAGAGTTAGACAAAAACTACAACACAAAAAAATATAGATCTTGTTAAAACACATAATATATGTCATACGTTTTTGTTGTAGAATTGACCGTTTTCGAACTATTCCTTGTTATTGGCTCCAATTTTAAACTACGTTAATTCTTCTCAAAACAGGAAGCCTCCTTTCGTTTCATCTCTCCCTAGTTTTACTGTTGGAAAGCCGAACTTTTTATGTTCCGCATATCGATCAGCTTTTAAAAGATTCGACTATCGCTCTAGCTTAGTGCATTCCTTTACTTTCTTTCTACTCGCAAAAAAGCGAATAATAAAACCAATTCTGCTAATGTTTATCTTTAAATAATAGGTTATAGGTGGAACAGCTAGAGAAAGTCATTTAGATGGAACATAACGGATTTTTTACTTTCTCTATACGCACTATGTACATAGTATATAGAGAAGGTATTGCACTCCACTAAAAAATTCGATACCGAGATTTCACCGGAAATATATGTTTTAGGGTCCCCTTTATCTAAACAAAGCATTTTCGGAAAAAGGTCCGTGTATGTGTGTGTGTCCGTATGTCCGTGAACACGATAGCTCAAAAAGGAAAAGTAGGTAAAATACCAAACTTGGTATTTAAGTTTAGTATCTTCCAGGGATGCGACACGAAGATTTTGAGAAAAATCCCCCCTCCCCCAACTACCCTTTACAGAGAAATTTTTTCGAAAATGTTGATTTTCTCAAAAAGGTCTCTAACGATTTTAATTAAACTTTCGTATACTAAAGACATTTACCTGACAAATAAAATGTATATCTTGAATTTTCTGGGAATAGCCTCTGAAGAGTTGTTTATTCTGGATGAATTTTACTGAATTTTGAATAAGTGCTAAACCGTAAGAGATGGACAAAAACTTACTACACAAAAAATGTAGAGCACCTTAAAACACACAATTTATTGTTATATATATTCTTATTTTCGTGGAGTTCGTCGTTTTTGAGACATTCCATATTTTGGGTTTCTGCTATGAAAAACGTATACTTTTCTCATACAGAAACTTGTCAACTGCTGTCCATACAAACAGAGGAACTTCAGTGACATAGCAACCAGCTTTTGATTATCACTTTAACCTATGGTACTCCCTTATTTCGCTTCTACTTACAAGGAAGCAAGAACTATGGCTAGTTCTGCTAATTTGTTACTGATTAGCATGAAGTAAATAGAAGTATAAGCTTCTTAAGAATAATTTGTTGCAGAGATGTAGAGAAAGTCATGTGAATGGTACACATCAGATTTTTTTTTAAATGTATACCACTTATTATACACAATAGTAGTTATACATTTGTAATGTATCAAAATCCTAGCTTGCATAGGTGAGTTCAGCCGTAGATGTTAAAATCCTGAAGACTTCCGACCAGTGCAATGTTCTTTACTCCTGTTTCTGTACTCACATTCATCATGAACCGTTACTGCAATACCCAAATCTCTGTTATGTCATCGCACCGTTTAATTCTAGGAGCTCTTCTGGTTAACTTCAATATTAAAATCAGTTTTTCTTAATGTTTCTATTATTCAACCTGATCTGTAACTTACCTATTTGTGCTAGTGGATCAAGTAATAAATATAAAAAATCTGTGTTCCATTTACGTGACTTTCTCTACAACTCTACGATAAATTATTGTTAAAACGCTTATTCTACTAATGCTAATCGAGAAAAAATCCTTGGAAGTAGAAGGGAAATAAGGGAGTACCATAGGCTAAATCCATAGTCAAACCTTTTAAAAGCTGATTGCTGTGTGATTGAATTACCTCTGTATGGATAGGAGTTGACAAGTTCCCGTATGAGAAAAGTATGAGTATTTTAAAGCTAATAACAAGGAATATCTTAAAAAAGGCCGACTCCTCGAAAATAATGTATATAACACAAATTATATGTTTTAACGAGCTCTACATTTTTGTGTAGTAAGTTTCTGTGTATCTCTTACGGTTTACTAGTTATGCAAAATTCATCCAGAATAAACAGGTCTTCAGAAGCTATCCCCAGAAAATTCAAGATATACATTTTATTTGTAGTGGAAATTACTTTAATATGTGGTATTTTAATCAAAATCGTTAGTCATTTTTAAGAAAACAACATTTTCGAAAACATTTTCCGTGTTAAGAGTAGTTAGGGGTGGGGAATTTCCTTGAACATTTTGGTATCGCATTCTTGGAAGATACCAAACTTAAATACCAAGTGGTATTTAACTGTATTTTCATTTTTGAGCTATGCTGTTGACACACACACACACACACACACACACACACACACACACACACACAGACCCAAACGCACATGCTTCTTTTGGATCCTAAAACATGTATTTCCGGTGAAATTTTAGGTTGCAATACAATACCTTCTCTATACACTGTACATAGTACGTGTAGAGAAAGTAAAAAAGGGAAATAGTTTCAGGTGAAACAATATGGGCTTGATTGCATGTTCTTTATAGTAAACAAACCATAACTTATTGCTTTCATATCGCAAGTCAGATTTGTTACTTGAATGCTAATGAACCCAAACAGATAAAAATTTGATGTATTCCATTCACATGACGTTCTTTTCATCTCTGTAACACATTATTCTTAAAAAGCTTATTCTTCTATCTACTTAATGCTAATCGAGATAAACATTAGGAGAAACGGTCTTATTACGTAGTTGCTTGTAAGTAGAAGGGAAATAAGGGAATAACTAGGCTAAGGCGATAGTCAAATCTTTTAAAAGCTGGTTGCTATGCGATTGAAATGCGTTTCTTTGCATAGCCAGGAGTTGACAAATTCCCACATGAGACAAGTTTTAAACATTTCCAGAATGAAACCAATATCAAAGAAGATCTCGGAAATGGTAAAAAAATGTACCTCATGTTTTAACGAGGTCTACGTTTTTTCTTTAGTAAGTTTTAGCCTGTCTCTAACTCTTATGCAAAAGTCGTTCAAAATGAAGAGGTCTTCAGGGGGCTATTCACAGGGAGTTCAAGAAATACATTTTATTTGTCATGTAAATGTCTTTAAAATACGGTATTTTAATAAAAATCGTTAGCCATTTTTGAAAAAATTAAGCTTCTCGAATTTTTTTCTATGTAAAGGGTAGTTTGGGGTGGAGAGATTTTCCTCTAAATCTTGTGTCACGTCCTTGGAAGATACTACATTTAAATTTCAAGTTCCAACTTTTCGTTTTTGTGTTAGTGTGTTCACACACATATACACGGATCTCTTTTTGAAAATACTTGTTTACTTTTTGTTTCAGGGTTGCGTAAAACATGTATTTTCGGTCAAATTTTGGTATAGAATTTTGGGTGGAATGCTATACCTTCCTAACCTATATATTTTGTACTAAATAGAGAAAGTAAAAAGGAAGGATCACATAAGGAGTTTTGATTTTCTTTGTTCAGTAATGTGAGACTTTGCAACTCTAATAATGATTTTATAAGCACATTCACTACGTATCTTCCTCTGTTTTAAGAATACTTATCGCTGAGAAATAAGTGAAATGCTACTAAAACATCATGTTATTACGCCGATTGTTAAGAATGAATCATCTGGTTTCGTAAACCGTATCTGGTGTCTATTATTGATTTATTGGACATCACTACTGTTTTTAAGTGTGTTAGCTGCAAGGCCTTTTAGAATTTCAAAGTCGTTTTTCCCGCGTTCTATTTGTACGCATTCAACAATTTCACACGGTGCAATTGTTTAATTTGCTTCAAGTTTTCCGGAGAAATTCAAAACTCTTAAGTTTTTTATTATTCTTATTTTTTATTTTTATAGCTTTACGTCCTTTAATTTGGTTGGTCATATTGGACGAATGAAATGATGCTCAATTGATTTCGGGGTGCATGGAGCTTTAAGTTACTGACACTGGTCTTCTCAGGATAAGGGAAAACCCGAAAAAAAATTGCTTGGTAACGCTCTCTAAGCGAGATTCGAACTCGCGACCTGTTGAATGGGAGGCAGATACGCTACCCCCACACTGCCCAGGGCGGAAAGTTTTTTCTTTTCTTTAACGGTTATTATTGTAATGAATATTCAATCCGAAGGTTGGTCAACAATTGACGGGACGGAATTGTGGGAGAGATTACAACGCATCCGTAGTCTAAGGTTCCTAAGGTCGCGGGTTCAACCCCGGATAGATGGCTCCGGGCGTAAAATTGCTTAGCATGGCTTCCTTCGGAAGGGAAGTAAAACCCTTGGTCCCATGATGTAGATTTACATCAAAAGAGCCTCAAGCCTGATAAAGAGTCCTTTGAGCACAATTAAGCGGTCTTTCGCGCAGAATATAGAATGGGACGCTGAGAAGCGCTGTAGTTAAAGAACATATAAATAAAACCTCTATTTCCATTTCACCCAGTCCTCCCAATGAGGAAGGAAATCCCCACGCTGGTACGGGGAATCTAACCTCGTACCAGAGACAGGGGTGCTACCTTTGCGCTAAGGTAGTGTTTAACGCCCGCTTTAACTACTAATGGCACCGCAGGCGGTCAGCGCTAAGGGGTCATCCTATTATTGAATATAACATTTTTTTCCTACACTTTTTCTCAAATATCCTGTAGGTCAAAGCAGCTAATACAGTTTTGAAAAAAAAACATGGGCCAGTTTTTTTTTATTGTTTTTTACTTTCTCCATACGCACTATGTATTGCACTCCACCAAAAATTCGATACCGAGATTTCAGTAGCACATGTTCATAAATGCAGAATATATGTATGTATGTGTGCACCCTTAAATGTATTAAATGTCTTAAGTATGAAAACCTTAAACTTTTTTCCAAAGCCGCTTACATCTCCTATGTCGACCTTATACATATATCACTTATGTATATATAACACGATATACCTACTTCGTAACGTAGAAACGTGTGTCCATAATTAATTGGCTTTTCGCTTGCAGCTTTCAAACTAAAATATCCTAGCATGTAAGCTTTTCCTATACACCTACTTTCTTTGAACATCTATTAAATTGTATTCCACCTAAACCTCCATTCTTTTCGCGGAATTTCAGTGGGACTAATCGTTCAATTTCCTATTTGCAATTTCTTGTCTTGTTGAAAGGCAATAAAGCAAAAATATACCAAAAAATCTTGTGCTAAATTCACATGACTTTCTCTTTTTCACCGTCGTTTATTAGAGATTATACAAACTTACTACCATCTATTTCATTTTAATTTAGATAAGCCTTTGCAATAATGCCTTCATTATACATTTCGTTATAGATAGAGAATAGCGAGTCAAATGTCAACCACTCTCTTTCCATGCAATCGCGAAAAATAAATGAATATTGAAAGAGCTTGAAAAAAATTGCAAAATCGTTCAACAGTTAATCATTAATAACGGAAATCTGCGAAACTCCTAAGCTATAAAAACTTATTTAGTTTAAACTATGTATTTTAAAGATATAGTATTTTGTGAGTCTTATTTTTGTCTATACTTGACATTTATTAGTTGTATAAAATTCCTTCCGTATGAAGAGCACTTCATAGGCTATTCCCAGAATTTAAGATACCCCCTCCTTTCCAAAATATGGCATAGGAACATGCTAATTATCTTGTTCCAATATATGGTATACATATGCAAAATATTCCAAAATAAGGAAGATGGATCTATTATTTATTTTATTAGCAATTACTTTAGCGTACATTTAGTACACAGACAACCATTAATCACGTATATGTAATGTAGATTGTCCCAAAACACGAGTTGTATACAGTTCACAAACTTTTGCTTTAATGTTTCATTTACATAGACCCCTTTAACATCTATGGTCTTATCGGGGATTTGACTTAGGAGCGTAGGGTTTTTAATCAGTTTCGTTTTCATTAAACACACGCACATTCACTCTCACATACATACTTCCAAACCTATGGGGCATAGGGTATAATTCCGGTTCAAAAATACATTCCCCATTCCAGCCGGGAATCGAATTCGGGACCTCTGAGTGAGAAGTCAGCTTATTGACCACTCGATCACGGAGGCAGTCACAAACATATTGTACCTCTGTTATGAATAGGCACATATAGGTACAAAAATAAGGCACATACATCTGGCATTTTTACTGTTCTAAAACTCCTGTATTAATCCAAAATTTCCTTTATAAACTTTAAAATTGACAAATATACATATAGATCAATGCATTAATGAACAATCCAAAGTAAGAATGAAACGCATTTCGGACGGTTAAAGATTATACACTCATAAAATGAGAATGAATATTAAAATACAGGATACAAATAAAAGAAAGGTTAAACGTTTTTGGTTTGTGTTCCACATAAACGCCGCTGCTGGTGATAGCTCATTCTTGTTCATTATTAGCTATTTCAGCATCTTCGTGTTCACCCCACAATACACGAAGAAGAAATCACGTCCATGTAGGAGAGAACCGCATTCACTAATGAAAAAAATTAGGACCAACAACAGCACATGTGCAATAATCCCACGTTTGTAGTAATTTCTATACCATATTTTGGAACGGAGATTTTATTTGTCATGTAAATAACTTAAATAAATTGTATTTTAATCAAAATCGTTGGATCCATTATTGAAAAATTGAAACCTTTTTCCAAAAATGCTCTTTTATTATCTTTAGGGAGCTGAAAAGTTTATTTCCTATTAAATCTCAGTATTGAATTTAGGACGAAGTACAACGCATCACCTACTTAGGTACTATACTTACTAGAGGAAGTTAAAATATGCCATCTCTCTATGAGGAAATGCATTAATCAAACTTACATTAAACTAATACTAGGGTCGGCTGATAAGTTCCGGGCCTCTCAATGAAAACAGCATTTTTTTTTTTTTATTATTTTGCTTTATTTCTCAACATAATCTCCAGAAAGGCTAATACATTGGTCATATCGGTGTTCGAATTGAATTAAACTATCTGTGTAGAGCGATTTATCAAGGTCCTCAAAATAGCTTTTTACCGCATCAATGACCTCGTTGCTGTGAAATCTTCGTCCTCCATTTTTTTTTTTTTTTTTTTTTTTTTTTTTTTTTTTTTTGAGGTTTGGGAACAGATTGTAGTCACTGGAGGCTGTATCTGGCGAATAGGGTGGATTTTCAAGCAATTCGGACTTGAATTCGCACATTTGTACTTTTTCTACACGTATTATGTCCATAACGTATAGAGAAGGTATTGCACTCCACCCAAAAATTCGATACTGACATTTCACCGAAAATATATGTTTTAGGGACCCCTGTATAAAAAAAAAAACATTTTCAGAAAAAGGTCCGTGTGTGTGCCCATATGTCTGTGAACAATAACTCAAAAAGTCGGTAAAATACCAAACTTGGTATTTAAGTTTAGTATCTTTGGAGTTAAGTTCACTTGGCGCAATCCACTGTTTTGACTGTGATTTACTTTCTGGAGTGTAGTGATGTATCCAAGTTTCATCCATGGTAATAAGCCGTCCCAAAAATTCACTGGGATTTTTACGGTAGAGCTCCACATTCTTAACCAAAACAGTTTTTCTTTGCAACTTTTGATCAGGAGACAACAAACGCGGCAGCCTTTTACACAAACCTTGTGAAAGCCCAAAACATTACTTAAAATATTACCTGCACATTCTTTTGATATATTTACAGCCTCTGCTATCTCAAACAACTTTAATCTGCGGTCTTCCAAAACTAAACGATGGTTTTTACTTTCTCCATACGCACTATGTACATAGTGTATAGAGAAATTATTGCACTCCACCAAAAGTTCGATACCGAGATTTCACCGAAAATATATGTTTTAGGGCCCCCAATATCCAAAAAAAGCATTTTCACAAAAAGGTCCGTGTTTGTGTGTGTGTGTGTCCGTGTGTCTATTAACACGATAACTCAAAAACGAAAAGTCGGTAAAATACCAAACTTGGTATTTAAGTTTAGTATATTCCAGGAATGCGACGCGAAGATTTTGAGAAAAATCCCCCTACCCCAACTACCCTATATATGGAACTTTTTTCGAAAATTTTGATTTTCTTAAAAATGGCTCTTAACGATTTTGATTAAAATTTCGGATATTAAACATATTTACATGACAAATGAAATGTATATCTTGAATTTTCTGGGAATAGCCTCTGAAGAGTAGTTTATTCTGGATGAATTTTACTAAATTTTGAATAACTGCTAAACCGTAAGAGATGGACAAAAACTTACTACACAAAACATGTAGAGCACATTAAAACACACAATTTATGTAATATACATTTTTTTCGTGGAGTTCGTCGTTTTTGTGACATTCCATATTTTTGGTTTCTGCTATGAAAAACGTGTACTTTTCTCATACTGGAACTTGTCAACTCCTATCCATATAAACAAAGGAACTTCATTGACCTAGCAACCAGCTTTTGACTATCACTTTAACCTACGGTTGTCCCTTATTTTGCTTCTACTTACAAGGATGCGAGAAATAAGACCTTTTCTGCTAATTTTTTTATCTGATTAGCATAGAGTAAATAGAATTATAAGCTTTATTTGTTGCAGGGATATGGAGAAAGTCATGTGAATGGTACACATCAGATTTTTTTTCATGCTCTCTGGAGTTCTCACCTCTGGTGTCCAGGGCGAGGCTCATCACTAGTGCTCGCACGTCCCATTTTAAGCTCTGCAACCCAGCTTTTAATCATTGAACATGAAGGGACAGAGTCTTTCAATGTACTGTCCAATTCCTCCTTGATTTCTTTAGGCGTTAAGCCTTTCAAGTGGAGGTATTTAATCAGTACTCATTTTTCCAAATCCTCCATTTTCGTGAAAAAACTAACGTTGTCTTGTTTAAAATGCTGTCATTCAAAAACTACACAAGCTATTGACCTGTAACTATGGATACAAGCTAGTCTAGTGTTAAACTATACGATGCTACCGTCTATCTGGCTTAGTGGCGCCATATCTGTGTGAGGCCCGGGACTTATCAGCCGACCCTCGTACAAAATTACAAATCAACACTCTTTCTCAACACGCTTTTACTTTCTCAAGCCCGTATGTTGAATGTACATAATGGATAGAGAAATTGGTGTATTCCATCCACAAATTCAATGTCGAGATTTCACCGGAAATGTTTTGAGGTCCAGTGAGACCCAATAAAGTATTTTTAGAAAAAGGCGCGCGCCCCTATGTGTGTGTCTGTCTGGCCTTGGACAGCATAGATCAAAAACGAAAAGACCGTTAAATACCAAACTTAATATCTTCCAAGAATGCACACGAAGATTTAAAAAAAAAATCCTCTCACACAAACTACTTTTTACATGGAACATTTTTGAAAATTTTGTTTTTCTCAAAAATGGCTCTTAACGATTTTGAGTGTAATACCGTATATTAAACATATTTACATCGAAAATAAAACGTATATTCGGATTTTCTGTGAATAGCTTCTGAAGTCCTCCATGATGCCTTCATGTAATAGTAATTTCGAAAGCTAACAAAAGAAAATATTAATTTGCTTCCTTTGAAGTTTTAAAAGTAAGACTTATTTTGGTTTTTAAGACCAATTTTATTATTAAACTTCTGGATAAGTTTTTACAAAATTTTGCATATCGGTTAAATTTATAACACGGAAGTGTGAATCTCGTTAAAACGTATAATTTATTTCTACATTTATGTTTTTCTTGTAAGAGTTGGCCGTTTTCAATCTGTTCCTTGTAATACTAAGCGGACCGAACCTCAGTTGTTTCACATAGCGACCAAGTTTTAAAAGATTTGACTATCGCTTTAGAGTAATGCATTCCTTATTTCCTTTCCACTTACAAGTAACAAGACCAATTCTGCTAATGTATATCTCGATGTAGATAAAAGATTAATCTTTTGTAAGAATAGTTTGTATGTGGAACAGCTAGCGAAAGTTATGTGATTTTTATTGACGTAGATATTAAGCTGCACGATATGCGTTTCGTAACATCTTAGAAACTTTGTTAGGTCGTCAAACTGGGCCTTCGGCCTCGTTCAGCAGTTTATCCAATCTTGTGCAAGTATTTAACGATTATGGATGCCATATGACACTTCAGCATGGGAAACTTAAATACATCATCAGCAACATGGTTTAAGCGTTTAAGCCTGTTGGCCTGTTTCGATCTCAAAAGTATGTCGAGTTGGTTTATTCACCTCTTTGATGGATGTCCCCGTAACATCTTGCCTGTAGGTTTGTAGACATGAATTTTTTTGTGGTTGGTGATTTTCCATACCTTTCTGTAACTCTTTTCTGGTGTCTTCCTTTTTACTTTCTCTACACGTACTATGTACATACATAGTGTATAGAGAAGGTATTGTATTGCACCCAAAATACCGAGATTTCACCGGAAATACATGTTATGGGGGCTCTCTGAATCAAAACAAGAAAAGAATCTGATGTGTACCATTCACATGACTTTCTCTATATCCCTGCAATAAATTATTCTTAAAAAGCTTAAACTTCTATTTACTTTATGCTAATCAGAAAAACATTACCAGAAATAGTCTTATTACTTGCTTCCTGGTAAGTAGAAGCAAAATAAAGGACTACGATAGGTTAAAGTGATAGTCAAAAGCTGGTTGCTATGTCAATTAAGTTCCTTTGTTTATATGGATAGGAGTTGACAAGTTCTGTATGAGAAAAATATAAGTTTTTCATAGCAGAAACCAAAGATAAGGAATGTTTCTACAACGAAGAACTCCACGAAAAAAATGTATATAACATAAATTGTGTGTTTTAACGTGCTCTACATTTTTTGTGAAGTAAGTTTTTGTCCATCTCTTACGGTTTAGCAGTTATTCAAAATTCAGTAAAATTAATTCATCCAGAATAAACTACTCCAGAGGCTATTCCCAGAAAATTCAAGATATACATTTTATTTGTCAGGTAAATAGCTTTAATATACGAAATTTTAATCAAAATCGTTAGAGCCATTTTTGAGAAAATCAACATTGTCGAAAAAAGTTCCGTGTAAAGGGTAGTTTGGGGTGGGGGGATTTTTCTCAAAACCTTCGTGTCGTATCCCTGGAAGATACTAAACTTAAATACCAAGTTTGGTATTTTACTGACTTTTCGTTTTTGAGTTATCGTGTTCACAGACACACGGACATACACACAAACACACACACACACGGAACTTTTTCTGAAAATGCTTTTTTTGGATACAGGGGACCCAAAAACATATATTTCCGGTGAAATCTCGGTATCGAATTTTTTGGTGGAGTGCAACATTCTCTATACACTATGTACATAGTGCGTATAGAGAAAGTAAAAATTAGAAACATATCTGTGTGTGTGTGTATGGTTAAATACCTAACTTGATATTTATGTTCAGTATTACTTTAGCATGGAACCGAAGATTTTAAAGAAATCTCTCTCTTTGCATCGAAACATTATCGAAGATTTTGTTTTTTTTCAAAAATTGCCCAAACAATTTTGATTAAAATCTCTTAGATTTATTTAAGATATTTACATTGCAAATAAAACATATCTTGAATGTTATGGTAATTTCCTCTGAAATTTTTTTCGTTCTGGATGAATTTTGCTGACATTTGCATAATGTAAACCATAAGAGATAAGAGAAAACGTACTGCACAAAAAATTAGGATCTCGTTAAAACATACAATTTATGCCATATACATTTCTTTTCGTAATATTCCTTGTTATTAGTTTCAGTTTTAAAATATATCAACTTTTCTCATACAGGAACTTGTCAACTCCTAAGAAGCAGAGAAACCGAATTCAATCCCATAGCGACCATATTTTTAAACATTTGACTGTCAGTTTAGCCCGGTGTATTCCCTCATTTCCCTTCTATTTATAAGGAACTAATTAGATCGTATCTGTTAATGTTTATTTCGATTAGCATTAAGTAGATAGAAGAATAAGCTTATTGGCAATAATTTGTTACTGAGATGAAGAGAAAGTCATGTGAATGGAACTCACATATCTGTTATTTTCCTGTTCTTTGATATCCTGCTATCGCTCGCAAAAATCACACTTCTGCAGACTTTGTCTATTGTTACTTTCTCTAGCTCGTATGTCCGGTGTACATAGGAGAGAGGGTATTGTATTCCACCCAAACATTCAATACCGAGATTTCATTGGAAATATATGCTTTGAGGACCTCTGAATACATTTTTTAGAAAAATGTCCGCGCGAGCAAATGTCTGTGTTTAGCATAGCTAAAAGATGTAAAATCGGTTAAGCTCCAAACTTGGCATTTAAATTTAGTATCTACTAAGGATAAAACACGAAAAAAATTCAGGAAAATCACACCCCTCCCACCTTCAACTACCCTTTACACGGAACATTTTGATTTTGCATAACTGGTAAACCGTACGAGATAGACAAAAACGTGCTACATAATGAAATATAGATCTCGTTAAAACACTCATATATATGTGTGTGTGTGTGTGTGTGTGTGTGTGTGTATTGTTAGCTTAGCGACCTTTAATATGGTTGATCATAACGGACATGACTGAAATCGCTGAAATGATGGTCAGACGATCTCGGGGTCCATGGAGCTTTAAGTTACTCGACATTCATCTTCTCAAGGTTAAGGAAAAACCTAGTCCGGGTAACACCCTAAACGAGATTCGAACTCGCGACCTGTTGAATGTGAGGCAGACAGGCCACCCCCACACTACCCGGCGGGCACACACACAATTTGTCATATACATTTTTTATACAACTAACCATTTCCGAGGTATTCCCTGTTATTGGTTTCAATTTGGAAATCCATAAACATTTCTCAAACGGGAAGTCCTCGTCCGTTTCATCTGTCTTTTGTTTTACTCCTGGCCTTGTAAAGAGAACCAAATTTTAATGACAATCGATAACGACAGCTTTTGAAACATTTAACTGTCGCTTTAGTATAGTGTATTCGCTTATTTCCCTTCTACTTACAAGGAAGAAAGTATTAAGACCATGTTTATCTTGATTAGTAATGTAGATAAAAATAATATGTGTAGAATAGTTTGCAGAACAAATTGAGAAAGTAATCTGGATCGATTACATTAGATTTTTTTTTGTTTTATTCTTCTTTTGACTGGATAAGTTGGGGTTATTTTCTTTATCATAGGGCAATGATGGTTGGGAATACAACACGAGATTAAACCTATTACGTGACAACATGCATATGCTAAATGTGATAAATTAACCTTTATTCGTCTTTATTTTCAGGACCTAGCTCGACAAATATTTTTCAAATTAAGCCCAATCCCGACCCAAGCTGACAAACTTTTTTTTCAAATTAAGCCCGATAGCTTAGCCCGATTCGCTACAGAATACACATCGTTAGTTATAACAGCGTTAGAACAACATTTAATGATGTTCATTAAAGGGATCTGCAATATAAATCGCATTACAGCAAGCATTTGTTTTGCTCTGGAACAAAGGCACACTCAACAAAGTTATATATTACGTCAACTCTCGCATGCAACAGTGAACGTTAATTGGAGGTCTTCATTTATAGGAATTATCTCTATTAACATGTTCCGTCTTCAAAGCCTGTTTCTTCTATCTACCATCATCTTGGTCTTTCAACATTTTTCTTCTCTATTGGAGCTTAATTTAATATTTGTTTAGGCAACTTACTAACTTCCATTATTGTTATGTATATCTTTGAATATCTTCAGTAATGAAATTGTCCCCTGACTGCGTTACGAGCGCGGTAAGGGGTTAGTGGGGCTGTCATCATACTGACGGTGCTTAATTCAGCGTTCACAGTATGGAATGACCATGCTTTAATTGGTGGTATAATGTATTAATCCCTTTAATGGCGATTGTTGAGGCTGTGTTTTTTCTACCACTAAAGTTTCTTTAATCTATTGCTTAGCCTGCAATAAATAGCACATAAATTTGGAAATATTAAAGTTAAAAGAAAACGAATAAATTTGAAATTCCAAATAAAATAATTGTCATTATTTGAATACGCAGGGGATTCAAGGAAACTAGATTTTTACAGATTAATAGTATAAATTAATTATATTATTTACTATGTAAATTAACAAATATTGAGTATTTATGCCAATAATTTCAGTGTCGCAAACGACAGCCATTTTTGCGACAATAATCTACGATCCTGAGATGAATAGTCAAAAGACCGTTAGCATTTCAACTGGTGTATCGTTAGTTTCTCTGCGAAGTTTTTTTCATAAGTGTTTGTGCACGATTTGCAGTTATGGATCAGGCGATCTCGGAGGCCATAAATATCACGATTTTGATGACTTTGGTTTCCAAATAGCCGGCCTTACAGCTGCCGTGGAAATAACAGCTGTATGATGTGTTGCAGCATCTTGCTGAAACCAATTTGAACTGTTCTCTTGTAGAGCTTAAATTAACAATATTCTCAACGAAATTAATGCTATTCTGGTTGAAGTATTACCAATGGCATTTGAGCAAGGCACTGAAGGCTTGTCACTAAAATGAAACTTATTTGCTGCACATATTAATTTAGATAAATATAATTAATATTTACAGTATAAGTGTTAGCATTTGGTTTCATTGAAACAGCCGTTTTACGGGGACCTGTGGTAAAGTGGATAAGGTAATTGTCTCCCAAGTTGGAGATCACGTGCTCAAACTTGATTATATTCATATTCAGCTGTAGGTCCCTTCTGCTGGCCGTCATTAGTCCTACCATACAATGGACAATGTGTTGTGCTCTTAGAGTGTCCCCAGTTGTCTATCAGTCAGTCAGAGGTCAGAAATCGTAGCAGTTTAAATCTGATCAGCATAATTTCGGAGCATTTTCTGTTTTATGGTTCCCCATTAATATGAAATATCGTCATAATGAAACATGTTTTAAGAGTCGTGTTACAATTATTACGTCAGGATTGCAGCAAACAGTAACACTTCAATAAATATTGGAGTTACGCTTAAAAAAATTAATGATTATTTTTGAGGCAATTGAAGTAGTTTTTGTGGTAGCTGAATTTCATGACCTCTTCGAGAGTATATAGATCTTATCGAGTTAATTAGTATATAACGTATTATTATTGTTGTTACTCTTATTATTTCATTTTATATCTCACTTTAATCTCTGTGGTGATATGGGTGCTTTGACTCCAGAAGCCATCACGTCATTAACTGCTGGTTTTCAGTGATGCTTTTTACTGATTTTCATTAAGAAAAATCCTCTACAGTCATGCTTCCAGATGTGAGGAGGGTGGGTAATGGTTTTGGTTAAAGATAATTTCCTCGCCCCAGCTGGGAATTGAAACTGAGTTGAGGAATCAGAACGCTGACCACTCGACTATAGCTAAGCAGTTGTATTCGTTAAAATACTCTATATTTTGCTTTAATAACGGGTGGTGTATCGTGTATGTTGGTTAAACAATAATTCAATAAGAGTGAAAAGTATACCCTAGGCTGTTCATAGACATTTCGAGATGGATATTTTATTCATAATACAATATCTAACACCCATGATATTTAATCAGTCTCTAAGCATTTTTAAAGCATTAAAAAGAAACCGACGTTTACGTTCTGTACTTCGTACGAGCACAGAAAAGTTCCACCCAAGGATTCGATACCGAGATTTCACCGGAAATGCACGTTTTAGCTTCCCCGTATAAAATATATAAAAAGATCTGGGTGTGACGAAAGTCGGTTAAGCACGCACGCACACACTTTAGTTTTTATTTGTTTACCTTAATTTTTTCCATTGGATTTGAAAAAGAAATATCTCCTGTGAAATCTATATGCGAACACACTTTTAAATTTTAATATCGAATGAGCAGCACAAACTTCCACTCCCTAGTTTGATGGATGCAGAAAGCAAAACAGAGTATTTGATTACGCATAATGTTTGTTTTCATTCAACAGAGTAAAGGGTTAATCGATATACAGCGGAGCTTTGCCGTATGTAGCGCAGCAGAAATATGCCATAGGTTCCATGACATCCCATTGGGGTAGAGGACAGAATAAACGTGCAGTGTTGTATAGATATTCCGCTAGTGTTGGAATAACCATGGTGCTTTTAGAATTAGAATACTCACGAATGAGGTCCCCAGTCACTTGAGCAACACCGCATGTAGACCCTTAGGATCTATGGCCACTTATGTGATTGTTGCAGAGAGTGATGAGGGTAGAGACCACATACGGATGATGTCGAGGGCAAACATGTACGGGGTCTTTAACGTTTTCAACGTGCCCGGGGCCTACCCACAATCCCCTAGCGTCTGGGGCTCCCAAAACAGTCTTCGCCCTCGGGCGGTTCCTGACAGAGTGGGCTATAACGACGCCAAGAAGAAACTAATCCCTCAAGACACTGTCCAGCCGCAGCCCACCGAGCACCGTCACCTGGTTCTTCCATCCTGAAACATATGACAAGAAAGTGATGGACAGGAAAGTTGTAGTAGAAGATAAAATATCCCAGTATTCGCCTACCGACCCGGGGAAACCACGAAAAACACTTGGGTCAGAATGGATGGTCGCCGTGGATCGAATCAGTGATTTCCCAGATTCGGGGCATCCCCATCGGTCAAAGTACTGTTACTCTTGTCCTAATTAATATATACATTTTTGGAAAGCGATACAAAGGTGTAAACCACGTAATACTGTATTAAAAGCTCCAATATGTTAAAATTCCCAAAAAATGGAGACTTTTGAAGAAGGTATTCACGAGAACTGCTAACTTCTAAAGGGAGGCGCCAGCTGGAAAATTCGGAAGCGAAATGGTGTCCAACGCCTTTTGCTCCGAGATCCATAATCTCAGCTTCTTCCATCGTGTTGTTGCCCGGTAACGCTTGACTCAAATTTCATACATCTTCATCTATGTTTCAATATTTCTCACACGCATAAGTTTCTCCTAGACTTGTTTTTCCCGTAATCTTCAAGAATTCCATCACGATGTGGGAAAATCCTATTGGAATGAAATCCACGCCCTACATCTTCGGTTGCGTGTGTGAACGAATTGGTGATGAAAACCTCTCCCAGTGTTAGCATAGAAGGGATTCGCACATGTATGTTGACCTTTATGATGGCAGAGGTTGGGAAGTCATATTGATTGCCGAGAGATGCCTCTTTCACCCAAATGCGCAAAGGTTTCCTAAGCATCGCAATGCAGGTAATTTCCAGAGATGTGCTGGCTTCGCTTGCTCATCCTCTTTTGAGTGATTCATCTGGGTCGGTAAGATTTTCTAAATGAGTAGCGGAACTCTCCAAATAACAAATATCCTCCACACTCCATCTAATTTGCCTTATTCACAAAGAAGATATGTGATACCCAAATATGCTTTCGAGACGATTAAAAATTTAACTCTACACGTACTATGTACTTAGTGTATAGAGAAGGTATTGTATTGCACCCAAAAATTCGATACCGAGATTTCACGGAAATGCATGTTTTGGGTCCCCCTCAACCCCCCCAAAAAAAGTATTTTCAGAAAAAGGTCCGTGTGTGCGTGTGTGTCTGTGGACAGCATAACTCAAAAACAAAAATACCGTTAAATACCAAACTTGGTATTTATGATTGGTATCTGCCAAGGATGCGACACGACGATTTTCAAGAAAATTCCCCCACACCCAACTACCCTTTACATGGCATTTTTAACGAAAATTTTGATTTTCTTAAGAATGACTTTAACGATTTTGATTAAAGTATCGTATATTAAAGATATTTATCTGACAAATAAAATATATATCTTGAATTTTCTGGGAGTAGCCTCTGAAGACTAGTTTACTCTGGATCAATTTTACGTAATTTTGCATAACTGCTAAACCGTAAGAGGTGGACAAAAACTTACCACACAAAAAATGTAGAGCACTTTAAATACACACAATGTATGTTATATACTTTTTTTTTTTTTTTTTTTTTATTTAAGATATTCCTTGTTTTTGGTTTCAGCTTGGAACAGGAATTTGTCAGCTCGTGTCCATACAAACAGAGGAACTTCAGTCACATAGCAACCGCTTTCGACTATCCCTTGAACCTATGGTACTCCCTTATTTCGCTTCTACTTACAAGGAAGCAAGTAATAAGACTATTTCTGCTCTTTTTGTTTTTCTAGATTAGCATGAAGTAAATAGAAGCATAAGTTTTTAACAATAATTTGTTGCAGAGAAAGTCATCAGAATGGAACGCACAAGATTTTTTCTCTATCTTTTTCCATATAATTGCTTTGTTTTCCTATTTGTTTACCTTTTTAGTTAGAAATGCACATACATATACACATTAACAAACACTCAAAACACCCATGCCCAAGGCGGGTCAGGAACCCACGATCCCCAGTGCCACGAAGCACCAAAGCTAGGCAAGGTATTATGCGGTTTTAACCATTTGAGCTCTATGGTCCTTTTACTTACAAAAGCTAAACTTAACCGCGAATTAAGTATCGGTTTTGTTTCCGTCCTACTACTTTTTTATTTTTCAACGAAAAAGCCGACTTATTTATAGACAATATAGAAATTTGATATGTTCCATTTACATAGCTTTCTCTACCTATAATAAACTATTCTTGCAAAAGCTTATTATTCAATTTATTTCATGCTGGTCAAGATACACTGTAGCCAATTTTCTCATTACGCTTAGTTCCTTATAATTACAGAGGAAATAGGGACTACAGTAGGCTAAAGCGATAGTCAAATCTTTTACAAGCTAGTCGTTATGTGCTGCAATTAAAATACCGTTCCCTTTGCATGATTAGGATGAAAAAATGTGAACGTCTTCGCATTTGAGAATGATCAAAGTATTGGAAATTTAAAAATCAATAAGGAGGAATATCTCGGAAATGGCTAATTCCAAAAACAAAATATATATGATAAAGTATGTATTTTTACGATATCTGTATTTTTTGTGGTGTAAAATATAGTTTGTATCTTATGGTTGACGAGTTATGCAAAAGAAGGCTTCAGAAGCTCTTCCTGGAAAATTAAAGATATATATTTTATTTCTCGTGAAAATGTCTTAAACGTAGATATGTATTTATACATATCTAAAAATTGCAAAAATTTCCTTGTAAAGGGTAGCTTGAGGGGAGGAGGCGGGATTTTCGTGAAAATCGTTCTGTCGTGTCTTTTAAAGATGCAGAGCTTATGCCAAGTTTGGTATTTTTCCGATTTTTTATTTTTTATTTTTGTTGTTCACTGACATTCACACATATACACACAGGGACCTTTTTCTGAAAATAGTGTTTTTTAATATGGGCTACCAGGGAAATTCATATCGAATTTCTGGATGGAATGCAATACCTTCTGTACTTATATAGTAAGTAGATAAAAGTGGCATTCCACGTTGAATTTCCTTTACGGCATATTAAGAAGGCAAGAGTATTCAGCCTACAATTTCGATGTTCACTGGAAGTACGTGTTTTCAGCCCCCCCCCCCAAAAAAAAAATTAGATAAACGAAAATACACGTGTCTGTGGATAAGATAACATAGAAGAAGTCAGAAAAATCAGTTTAATACCAAAGTTAATATCTAAGTTCAGAATGAGACACGAAGGTTTTCAGAAGAGCTCCCCCACTTCAATCTGCTTACATGGTACATTTTTTCAAACAGTTTGATTCTTCCAGAAATGGATATAATGATTTGGATTAAAATGGCATATTATGGTATGATATTACGACAAACGTGTATCTTGAATTTTTTGGCGAATAGACTTTAAAGTTCCTTTCATTCTCAATAACTGGTAAGCTAGTAAGAGGTAAGCAGAACCTTACTACACCAAAAATCTGATGTGTAACATTCACATGACTTTCTCTATATCCCTGCAACAAATTATTCTTAAAAAGCTTATACTTCTATTTACTTTATGCTAATCAGAAAAAATGAGCAGAAATAGTCTTATTACTTGCTTCCTTATAAGTAGAAGCGAAATAAGGGACTAGCATAGGTTAAAGTGATAGTCAAAAGCTGGTTGCTATGTGACTGAAGTTCCTTTGTTTATATGGATAGGAGTTGACAAGTTCCTGTATGAGAAAAGTATACCTTTTTCATAGCAGAAACCAAAAATAAGGAATGTCTCAAAAACGACGAACTCCACGAAAAAAATGTATGTAACACAAATTGTGTGTTTTAATTTGCTCTACATTTTTTGTGTAGTAAGTTTTTGTCCATCTCTTACGGTTTAGCAGTTATTCAAAATTCAGTAAAATTTATCCAGAATAAACTATTCTTCAGAGGCTATTCCCAGAAAATTCAAGATATAGATTTTATTTGTCAGGTAAATATCTTTAATATACGAAATTTTAATCAAACTCGTTAGAGCCATTTTTGAGAAAATCAAAATTTTCGAAAAAGTTCCATGTAAAGGGTACTTGGGGGTGGGGGGATTTTGCTCAAAATCTTCGTGTCGCATCCCTGGAAGATGTTAAACTTAAATACCAAGTTTGGTATTTTACCGACTTTTCGTTTTTGAGTTAAGGTGTTCACAGTCCCTCGGACACACTGACACACACACACACACACACACACACACACACACACACACACACACACACACACACACACACACGCGTACCTTTTTGTGAAAATGCTTTTTTTGGATATTGGGGAACCTAAAACATATATTTCCGGTGAAATCTCGGTATCGAATTTTTGGGTGGAGTGCAATACCTTCTCTATACACTATGTACATAGTGCGTATAGAGAAAGTAAAAATGTAATAATCATTAAAGCACACCATTTATGTCAAAATCATGTTTTGGGCCGTTAACAATTTTCGAGATATTCCCTGTTATTTTTTTCAATTTTAAATCACTTAAAACTATTTTCAAATGCAAGGTGAGTTCCCCCCCCCCCCCTATCTTTGCGAAGGAGAAAGAAAACACAATTTGAATATCATGACATAGTAACCAACTTTTAACATTTTTGACTATCGCTTGAGATTACTGAATCCTCCAATTCCGATTGTTTCTACAAGGAAATGTGTAATAAAATATTTCTACGAGCGTTTTCTCGATTTACACAAAAGCGGCGTAAATTTCTATTTAAGAATAGTTTGTTGAACAATGGGTACAGGAAGTCATGTGAAATGCATCATAAAATAAATTTTGCATCAACTAAGCTCAGTGTGCATTAAGGGATATTATGACTAAGGTTCTAGATGAAAATGACAAAATTTCAATTTTTACTTTCTCTATACGCACTATGTACATAGTGTATAGAGAAGGTATTGCACTCCACCCAAAAATTCGATACCGAGATTTCCGGAAATATATGATTTAGGGTCTCCAATATCCAAAAAAAAAAACATTTTCACACAAAGGTCCGTGTGTGTGTGTGTGTGTGTGTGTGTGTGTGTGTGTGTGTGTGTGTGTCCGTGTGTCTGTGAACACGGTAACTTAAAAACGAAAAGTCGGTAAAATATTAAACTTGGTATTTAAGTTTAGTATCTTCCAGGGATGCGACACGTAGATTTTGAGAAAAATCCCCCAACCCCAAACTACCCTTTACATGGAACTTTTTTTTTGAAAATTTCGATTGTCTCAAAAATGGCTGTAACGATTTTGATTAAAATCTCGTACATTTAAGGCATTTACCTGACAAATAAAATATATATCTTGAATTTTCTGGGAATAGCTTCTGAAGAGTAGTTTATTCTGGATGAATTTTACGGAATTTTGAATAACTGCTAAACCTTAAGAGATAGACAAAAATTTACTACACAAAAAATGTAGAGCACGTTAAAACACACAATTTATGCTATATACATTTTTTTCGTGGAGTTCGTCGTTTTTGTGACATACCTTATTTTTGATTTCTGCTATGAAAAACGTATACTTTTCTCATACTGGAACTTGTCAACTCCTATCCATATAAACAAAGGAACTTCATTGACATAGCAACCAGCTTTTGACTATCACTTTAACCTATGGTACTCCCTTATTTCGCTTCTACTTACAAGGAATCAATAAGACTCATTCTGCTAAATTTTTTTGATTAGTATGAAGTTAATAGAAGTATAAGCTTTTTAAGAATAATTTGTTACAGAGATGTAGAGAAAGTAATGTGAATGGTACACATAAGATTTTTTATTATATTATACAGATGTTCTAGAGCCCATGTGAATCATTTTGGCCAAACATTTGAGAATTGCTGTTTTTAAAAACCCAGCAACATGTTTAATTTTCTTCACTCTGTGTTTTTTTCAGTTTTATGCATTAAACATTTTCCTTGTGTTTCAGTTTGCTCTGATTTGTATGCAAAGTTACATACATTATCTCGAGTATGTTGTTTAAATATTTATGTGTTCATTTTATGATCGATTTATTAATTTGGTCCAAAAAGAATTAATTTAAACTTAAAATACAAGGAATATATTAATATTACACAACTTCTTAAAAATACAAATCAGTTTCTGTACAATAAACAATACCAACTTAAATCAAGTATATACAATTATTTGCACTATACTAAAGGATCAGAAAATGTGCCACTATTACACTTCTCTAACATGTGATTGCGCAAGGCATTTTAGAAAGTTTGGATGTTATGGGCAATTAAAATATATAATTGTATTTTCTGAGAAACTGAGCTAGAACCGTTAGCTTTTGCATAGTCATTTCTTAATTTATTCGTATTAAGTGTACTAATTTTCAAGTAAATAGCTTAAAATTTAAAAAAAAAAAAAAAGTTAAAAATCATTCCTGTTGTCTGTTAAGGAAAGAGCATTTTGTTGTTGAATATTTTTGTAAGTAGAAAAGTGTAACGTAGGCCGCAGCCGTTAAGGTAGCAGTGGATGGCTTGAATACTGTTAGTCATTGTATGTCTTGTTTTAATAATTTAACCAATACTGAAATACATGTTTATAAATGCATTTTAATGTGTCGTAAAAGAAGGTATACGACCAGTGTTTAACGTAATTGTCAAAAAAATTGTGTTGTTTGTTTGTGAAGAGTAAATAAGACATTAAAAATGAAAATGATGCGATAACACGATATAGGCGTGCATTTCAGCCGAGAATTTAAAAGTACATTTTGACTATTGTGCAATTGACCACTAAGACAGCCACGTAGTAAACACTCTTTGACCGAGAAATTATTTGCGACGGGCATGAATATACATAAATGTATAATATTTATTATTATAGATTTTTAATTCGGCACACGCAGTTTTTGGTGTTTTTCATAGGGCCTGCATTGACCATTTTCATATTTTAATCGGTTATAACCAGTTAGTTATCCACAAGCCAGGAGTCGCCACTGAAAACGTGTATTTTCTACAAAATTCTCATATAGAATTTGTAAGTGGAATACAAGGGTCACTGAATAAGTATTGAGACGCGGAATAAGACCACCCTTGGGTAAGAATTGTTGCCGAGTCGAAATAGCTGACTCTTTGTAACGCAATGGTAACATGCAGAGCATTGTAGCGTAATTCATTTTCCCTTATTCTATGCTTGAAGTCTGGAAAATGTGATGTTTTTGCAAATGCATTGGAGGTTCAGAGAAAGCACTTTTGTGCAATGATCCAATACGGCTAAACTCAGCCATTTGAGCGTTCGGGGGGGGGGGGTTCTTTTGGGCACTATTCTCCGTTGCGTGCCATTGTGTTACACTGGTTTGGAGAATTCAAGAGGAGGCTGCTCTCTTAAAGATGAAGAGAAGAGTGCAGAGGAGCAACAGTAGTGACTAAGAAACACATCACCAGAGTGGAAAAAAGAGGGAAGATCCAAGACTAACCTACAAGGACATTGAGCTGGTATTAGCGATTATCTCGCCGAGTGTTTCTTTATGAACACTTTCGTTTAAAAAAAAAAAATCTTCAAGAAATTTATCTGAAGCACAGATGCGCCGTAGGATCGAATGGTGCCTAAAATGCAGCAAAACTTAACCATGGAAAGTCTCGCTGTGTTTCCGATATTGTTATGACGGAACACGGATATATTCGTTTGACCCAGGAACAAAACGTCAGTCCTCCATTTGGTGCTCCCAGATGACCCACCAAGGAATGCCGGAAAGAAAACAATTGCTTCTTTCTTCTCCACAAGTGGCCACTTGGTAACAATTGTGCTCAAAAGTTACAAAACAAACTGTAAAATGGTACACAGAAGTTTGCGCGCCTAAAGTGTTTCAAAAATTCGAAGAAAAGCATCCGAAGACAGGAATAAAAGGCATTTTATCGCATCATGACAGTTCATACCGATAATGTAACAATGAAGCTTCTGCAAGCAACAGAGGCAAAACTATTGACTTTACAGTTCCAATTGGCATGTGATTTCATCCTATTCCCTATGGTGCAGAACTGGCTTCGAGGTCCCCGGTTTTCTAGCCCTGAAGAAGCTGTTGCAGCATAAGAAACTGTGTGGCGGGATGCTTCCAGAAGTGGTTCCAGAGGATGGAACGCTGGATATAGTGCCAGGGTGAATACTTTGAGAAAGTGGGATAAACAAAACATTTCTATGAGTATTCACTATTTTGCTGTCTTAATGCTTCTCTACTGACTCTCGTACAGCACCACAGAGCTGTTGGGTGTTAGGAAGGCCGCATACTTGAGTCGTCGTCCCAGATTGATGGTGACCGTGAAACTGGGGATGGACTGACTGCAAAAGAGAACCGCAGCAAGGGAGTTGCTAGCCAGCCACCCCAGGACACACAGTGTGGGGTCTGTGCGCCGCGCCGGGCCAGCAAATCGATAAGCATCGTCTGGCGCTGTTTACCTCGACTGCACGTATACACGGCGTAGTTATTGCAAAAATCTGGCTTTCTCTACTCACTCTTTTGTCTACTTCCTGGTAAACTATCATTACTAGAGAGCGGAAGTTTAGACATTAAAGGGTGTAATAGACATTGGTTAATGTCCCGTATTGATGCACCAATTTGTAATAGAACATTGGAGGCCAATTGAAATAGACATTTGTTACGGGTTCACGTTATGCCCAATTTGAAGTAGATTTTTATATTACTTCCGAGCGTTGGATGACAATTAGAAATAGTATGTGATGTATCTTT
Organism: Hymenopus coronatus; assembly: GCA_030762935.1. Taxonomy (NCBI): domain Eukaryota; kingdom Metazoa; phylum Arthropoda; class Insecta; order Mantodea; family Hymenopodidae; genus Hymenopus; species Hymenopus coronatus. The sequence continues at coordinate 137,273,681 of CM060896.1, forward strand.
CGCGCGTTGTGGATGTTTGTACGTTATAAGAGTTCTTATAAGAGCGAAGCAGGTTTCAAACTCCTGTCGTTTATTCTTCTATGCATGAGAATTTGCATTCAACGGTTGAACAATCTGCTCCAATAATGATTAAGTTTTTTGAAGTATATTGTTACCTTGTGTATTACATTTAAAAGTATTCACAACGAAAGCTAACTAGTTCTCGTTTGATATTAGCATGAGATTCTTCTAATATCTCGGACGTCGAGATTTTATCGAAAACCAATTGTAAGAGATGAGTACAAGGATGATAATTTAAGTCGTTTATTATGCTTAATAACTCAGCGAACAAATTGTAAGTTCATTTTTGTGGTTCTTGTTATTTGACTATTATAATTTCTTTAATAATAATTACATCATCTTGATATACAGTAATTAATGTAATACGTTTAATTCTATATAATACGGGGATATCAATTCTTGTATACAAGACGTAATTAATGAAGTGAATCTAATTTAAAGCAGAAAAAACAAATTACTAGTGTACATAGGATTGTGACGAATTATGAACTGAAAATATACCTTCTTGTTTACTAAGGCTATTAGGTAACAAACTGGAATAATAATTGTTTATATCTCAAGAATGACTGTTTTAATTTTTCATCATAATATGAACATTGTTACATCACAACGTTGTTAAAACAAGTCATACTAGGGGCGATAAATAAAATAAATTATACGTTTTATATTGCGCTTACGAGGTTTCTGTGCTAAATATTGGCTCTCCTAATGTCATAAATTATTTATTGTTCGTTTTAAGGGTTAAATATTTCGATATTAAAATGATTATGTGAACAAAGTATACAGGTTGCATAGGTATTACATATTTTAAAATGGTCTTTAACGTAAATTTAACAGCGAATAAACAGCACATATCAAGTTACTATCGACAAATAACATTAATGTCGATAAATAACATAAGAAATGCTTAAAATAGGCTCCTCAAGGTGATGCATGTGGGAGATTTTGAAAATCCGCAGAATGTGCGATATCTTATTGAAATTTATACTGGTTAATATATACAATATCACCTATATTTTTGCCAGCTATCACAATTCCAGCTTGCGTGGTTATTTACATAGTTTTTATATTCTAAATTCATTGTTCTGATTAAACACACCACGTAATGCATTTTTAAAAATATTCACCTGAAAAGTTCCAGGTTTTTCAGTAAAAGAGTTTACATATAGATCTGAATAATGTCATATTTGTTATATTAACTCCTAATTATTCTAGAAAAACTATTTCTTTTTGTACTCTCCAAAACTCCTGATTTTTCAAAATTTAATAATTTATTTCTTTAAGTTGGACAATTATTTCGAAAGAGTATATTATTTTTTTCTGTAATGTACTTTTGAGAGGCAGTATACAAATGTTGAAACAAATTAGCAAATAATATCGTCATGTGGAGCACTTTTGAGTATGAAAAAGTGTTAGAAAAAAGTGTTCGATAAATAAGGTTTAAACTTGGGAGTGTCTTAATAAACAGGCGCATTCACGTTTATAGTTTCAATTAATTGATAGTTTAAGCACGACAAATGGAAAAAAAGCGATATATTTTCTTAAAGTTTAGGATTCATATAATGTTAATATGAAAAACATTATTTTTTAATTTCTCATAATTGTTGGTAAAATTTCACACAAGCTTCACTTCAACTGTTGTTTTTAGACGCTATAAAATTAAAATTTGGCAAATACTAAAAAAAAATCTTAAACGTGTTCCATTCACATGACTTTTTCTACCCACTCTGTAACAACTTATTTAACAAAAGCTTATTCTTAACTCTATTTCATGCGCATCGAAATAGCAGCATAAATAGTAGAACGGAAATAAGGATGTACACTAACTTAAAGCAATAGTCAAATCTAAAAGTCGGTTACTATGTATAGTATTGATATTCCCTTCTCGTCGCATGTTCAGGATAAAAATAATCAAATAATAGCTACCCAGTTTAAGTATTTGAAATTTTAAAATCAAGAACAAGGAATATCTCAAAAATTTTAGCGCTACAAAAAATGTATATCACATAAAGTGTGTGTTTCAACAATATCTACAATTTTTTGTGTAGTAACTTTTTGTGTCTCTTACGATTTACCAGTTATACAAAAGTCTTCCAGAATGAAGGTCTTCAGAGGCTATTCCTAGAAAATTCAAGACATACATTTCATTTGTCCTAAAATATTTTAACATGTATTTTAATCAAAATCGATAAGAGCCATTTTTGAGAAAATAAACATTTTCAAAAAAAAAAAGTTTCCATGTAAGTAGCAGTTTGATACAAGGGATTTTCTTGAACACCGCGTTGCATCCTAGGAAAATGCTAAACTTAAATATCAAGTATTTAATCGACCTTTCGTTTTTTTAGCTATGATATTCACACACACATGCACAAAAATGCTTTTCGATGTACAATACCTTCTCTGGCTACCATGTGCGTTGTAATATCTATCAAATAATTGTTATATAGACGTCTAAAATTAAGTTTGGGTATAAAGGCATAATAATTTGGATTACTCTTCTGTATTAGAACTGTGCTATGTTATGGTATTGTAGATTTCGATTTATTTGTTTATCTTTTAATTGTACATGTTAGAGAAAGTAAAAATATGTAATGCGAGCAGCAACTTTCTTGGACTTCTTTCCACGACTCTCTCGTTTTTTCTCGGTTAGAACTGACGGCTGTTTGTGTTTCTTTTTGTTCAACACGGACCCAACCTGTTTAAATGTTTATAACAGCTTATTAACTAGTGGATTTAACAGAACATTTTTATATAAATCCAAGTCTATATGAGCAAAACTAAACACAATAAACACAGACTTTATACACCACGCACAACTTCATTTAACGTTGCTCTGTCTGTACACTATACTAAATAACGTTGAACGCTCTTACCTCCTTTAAATGCTCTTACCTCCTTAGGCGTGTGAGCTATTCTGCCGCAGAGAGGACAATCAACCCGATCCGATGTAACTTCAAACCATAAAATAATGTTGCCAATAAAATACTGGAATTTTTTTCTCTGCTACTGCATCGGGAGTTTAAAGGTGCGGTTAGAAATAAGGTAGTCAATTGTATTGCTTTTATGGCAATGGATGAGTATCGCGTTTTGATTTACTCTAATTTTAATAATTCAATCCTAGACGTGATAAACCGTAGCTTGGAATGACTTCCTTTGGCTGTTTACAACTCAATCATAATTAAAACATCTGATGTGCTACACTCACATGACTTTCTCTAGCTGTTCCACAAACTTCTTACATAAGACAATTCTTCTTTCTGCACCTTGCTAATCGAGCTACTTATTAGCACAATGTTCTTATTACTTAGTTCCTTATAAGTAGGAAGAAAATAAGGGAATACATTAGGCTAAACTAATAGCCAAATATTTTAAAAGCTGTCGTTACGCGATTGTCATTACAAATCGCTTCTTTTCTTGGCCAGGAGTAGAACAAAAGAAAAACGGACACTCCCGTCTGAGAAAAGTATAAGTACCTCACAACTGAAAGTAATAACAATAAGTACCTCGAAAACGGTAAGCTCCACGAGAAAAATGCATATAACATAACTTGTGTATTTTAAAACAACCTACATTTTTTGTATAGCAAGTTTTTGTCTATCTCTTACGGTTTACTAGTTATGCCTAATTAAGCAAAATTCATCCAGAATAAACAGGTCTTCAGAAGCTATTCCCAGAAAATTCAAGATACACATTTTATTTGTTAGATAAATATCTTTAATATACGATATTTTAATCAAAATCGTTAGAGCCATTTTTAAGAAAATCAAAATTTTCGAAAAAAGTTCCATGTAATGGGTAGTTTGGGGTGGGGGGATTTTTCTCAAAATCTTCGTGTCGCATCCCTGGAAGATACTAAACTTAAATACCAAGTTTGGTATTTTAGCTACTATTCGTTTTTGAGTTATCGTGTTCACAGACACACGGACACACGGACCTTTTTCTGAAAATGCTTTTCATGGATAGAGGAGGTCCTAAAATATGTATTTCCTGTGAAATCTCGGTATCGAATTTTGGGTGGAATACTATACTTCTCTATCCCTATGTACATTGTACACACGGGGCTAGAGAAAGTAGAAATCTGATGTGGTCCATTCACATGACTTTCCTACAGTAAATTATTGTTAAAAAGCTTATTGTTCTATTTACTTAATGCTATTCGAGAAAAAATTAGCAGAAAGGGTGTTATTACTTGTTACCTTGTAAGTAGAAGGGAAATAAGGGAGTACCATAGCCTAAAAGTGTATTGAAATCTTTTAAAAGCTGGTTGCCTTGTGATTGAAGTAGCTTTGTTTGTATGCACAGGAGTTGACAAATTTGCGTATGATAAAAGTATAATTATTTTAAAGCTGAAACTAATATCAAGGAATATCTCAAAAACAGTCACCTCCACGAAAAAAATGTATATAACATAAATTGTGTGTTTCAACGAGATCTACTTTTTTTGTTAAGTAAGTTTTTGCCACAAAACGCATCTAGAATAAACATGTCTTCAGAGATTATTCCCAGAAATTTGAAGATATACATTTTGTCATGTAAATATCTTAGATAAAATAATTTAATCAAAATTGTTACAGCCATTTGTGACAAAATCAAAATTTTCGTAAAAAGTTTCCATTTTGTCGCATCCTTGGAAGATACTGAACTTAAATATCAATTTTGGTGTTTAATGGTCTTTACGTTTTTGAACTAACTGCCCGCAGACTCACACACATACACACACGGATATTTTGCTTTTTGTTTATTCAGGGGGTATCAAAACGTGTATTTCCGATGAAATATCGCTATCGAATTTGTGGGTGCAGTACAATATTTTCTGTACACACTATGTGCATAGTACGTGTAGAGAAAGTAAAAATCATAGAGATGTGATTATTATGTCTTTGAAATACCAGTCTCACATGAATGAAACACCATTCAATATCACTTAATAACCAGAGAAGTAGTAAACTGTTGTACCCGCGCTGAAAACTTCAACCCAAGTAGGATTCGAACCTCGCCCTCCGCATGTGCAGTTGGGTCGATGCCCTAACGGATGTGCCGCAGAGCTGCACGTCCTTTTCTGTCACGTTTGTCGCATAGTTTAGGGCGTAGATCTTCAACCTGGGCAGAGGGCGGGAGTGCAATTCGTATTTCATCAGGTTCTGCTGGCAGATTCCAGAAAACTGTTATTACGTTTTTATTACCTACCTAGTAGGTATAAGAAATAGTACATTCCACACAACATTTCGATATCGATATTTAACCGAAATACATGTTCAGAAACTGCCCGATTTCAAAAAAGTAAGAACTTTCAGAAATATCTAGTGGGTGTCTGTGTTGTGTGTGGTGTGGTGGGGGGCAGCACGATTATAAACAAAAACTCTAATAAATACCAAATTCCTCTCCTGCAGAAGAAAAAAGTGCTTCAATTGCCAAGACCATATCGCCGCGGGTCTGCGGGAATTTCGTCCCACAAATATTTGTCTGGATTAACATGAAGTACATAGTAAAATAAGCTCTCCCAAGAATAGTTTGTAGAAGTTAAAAATAAACGATAGTCGGTAGAGAAAGTCATGAGAATGTCACCCGTCAGGATTTGACATTGCCAAATAACTGAAGCATGTAATAAATGGTTCGCAGTCTATGCACAAGCATATCGTAATATTTAGCTACTATACATGACAGCCTTTCTCCAAAGCGACCTCCGAACAGGATGACAAAAGGTCAATTAGTTTCCGTTCTTAGAACTAGCGGTTTACACTTGTTGAACAAGAATACCTACCGCCTCATGGAAAATATTCGCAGAGGCTTGAATATAAGTGTACAATACGAGTGCACCTCATAGATATTTGGAATATTTAGTTAATAGGTTTATAATTCGTATATGGTTACTGTGGAAACTCAATTATGAGATTGCAAATGTTATCCTTCTGGAAAGCGAACACAACTTGAAAACTCTGTGGTGTACCATTCGCATGACTTTCTCCATATCCCTGCAACAAATTATTCTTAAAAAGCTTATACTTCTATTTACTTTATGCTAATCAGAAAAAATTAGCAGAAATAGTCTTATTACTCGCTTCCTTGTAAGTAGAAGCGAAATAAGGGACAACCGTAGGTTAAAGTGATAGTCAAAAGCTGGTTGCTAGGTCATTGAAGTTCCTTTGTTTATATAGATAGGAGTTGACAAGCTCGTGTATGAGAAAAGTATACGTTTTTCATAGCAGAAACCAAAAATAAGGAATGTCACAAAAACGACCAACTCCACGAAAAAAATTTATATAACATAAATTGTGTGTTTTAAAGTGCTCTACATTTTTTGTGTAGTAAGTTTTTGTCCATCTCTTACAGTTTAGCAGTCATTCAACATTTAGTAAAATTCATCCAGAATAAACTACTCTTCAGAGGCTATTCCCAGAAAATTCAAGATATACATTTCATTTGTCAGGTAAATATGTTTAATATCCGAAATTTTAATCAAAATCGTTAGAGCCATTTTTGAGAAAATCAAAATTTTCGAAAAAAGTTCCATGTAAAAGGTAGTTGGGGGTGGGGGGATTTTTCTCAAAATCTTCGTGTCGCTTCCCTGGAAGATACTAAACTTAAATACCAAGTTTGGTATTTTACCGACTTTTCGTTTTTGAGTTATCGTGTTCACAGACACACGGACACACGGACCTTTTTCTGAAAATGCTTTTCATGGATAGAGGAGGTCCTAAAATATGTATTTCCTGTGAAATCTCGGTATCGAATTTTTGGTGGAGTGCAATACTTTCTCTATACACTATGTACATAGTGCGTATGGAGAAAGTAAAAATGTGATGACTATATATTGTGGAACAAACTGTTCTTCCAAAAGCTTAATCTTACATTTATTTCGTTTATGGAGATAAAAATTAGAATAAATGGTTATATTGCATATTTCCTTTTAGATACGAGGGAAATAAGGAAATACAGTAGGCTAAAACGATAGATGCTTTAAGGAATGGTCGCTATGTGATGGTATTGAAACTCCGTTCTCTTGTTTGATTGGGAGCAAATAAAACAATAACGACATTCCAATTGAGGAAAGTATAAGAATATTAATATTCAATCTAATGGAGAGGAATATTTTGGAAGTATTTGAGGTAGATTGAACGTTTTAACAGGTTCTGAATTTTTTGTATAGCAACATTTTGTCTAGCACGATTTACCAATTATACGAGAAAATTAAAATAATGTGTAGCACTTTAGAAGTATTTCGAGAAAATTCAAGATATACATTTCATTTGTTAGAAATGTGTTTTATAAATATGGTATTAATTAAAATACTTACAGAATTTTTGGCAATGTTGAAAGAATTTGAACCAGAAGTTTTCTAAATATCAGATAAACACATTAACCATTCATTTACTAAGAGGTTTTTAGGATGTAGGGTGCTTTAAAGTTTCAATAGTCGGAACTTTACTTTAGTCAGTTAGTGTATCTACAAGTAAAATTAAAAAAAAATTGATACCGAGATTTCACCTGAAATGCATCTTTGAGACCCCCATGAATCCAAAAACAACATTTTTACACACATATCCGTGTGTGTGTGTGTGTGTGTGTGTGTGTGTGTGTGTGTGTGTGTGTGTGCGTGCGTCTATGGGCAGCATAGCTGAAAATAAAACAATTGGTGTTTGAGTTCAGTAGCATCCAAGGATGCGACCCGAAGATTTTTAAGAGAATCCCCCGACCCCAACTGGAAAAATTTGCTGTTTCCAACGATTTTGATTAAAATATCATATATTAAAGATATTTATATAAATAAAAAGTATATCTTGAGTATTCTGGGAATAACCTTTGAAGATATTTTTATTCTGGATAAGTTTTGCGGAATTTTACTGGTATACGGTAAGAGATAGACAAAAACTTACTTAACAAAAAATGTAAAGTTTATTAAAACACACAATTTATGTTATAAACATGTTTTTTTCGTGAAGTTGACCGTTTATGATATTCCTGGTTTTTTGGTTTCAGTTTTAAAATACTTATACTTTTCTCATACGGGAACTTGTCAACACCTGGTCATGGATTTCAATCCTATAGCAACCACATTTTAAAACATTTTACTGTCGGTTTAGTCTAGTGTAGTCCCTTATTTCCCTTCTACTTATAAAGGGGCTAAGTAATAAGACAGCTTCTGCTAATGTTTTCGCATTAAATAGAAGAATAAGCTTATTAACAATAATTTGTTACAGAGTTGTAGAGAAAGTCATATGAATGGAGCACATCCGATTTTTTTTGTGTAATTGCTTCAAAAAATGAAATATATTGATATATTAATTTGTAAATTTATTAAGAAAGAACTGCCAATTCGTTTTTAATTCGGTAAATCTAAATCTTACTCGAAAGCTGCTTCAGTGAATCAACTATGGGAAGATAGGGGATCCAAAATTAACCTCATTGCTCTCGTTGATTTAAAATTATAAATGTTGCTCTAAAAGCAGTACAAATTTCCTGAAAGCTTTCTAAAAAAGAGAACAGACTTGCATATCAGCACATCGTAGTACCGGAAGGAGACCATTTGAATGAATTCCTGAAAATGATAAGGGCTTCCGGTGTTTCCTGCGTGATAGAACTCGAGTCTGTTGGAGAAGATAATATGTTTCATACTTGTCTTGTGTTTGGCTTCCAAAAGGACGCAACATATGTGAGCGGTGCGTGTTTAATAGAACAGATGTTCAAAACATGAGAGGGAAGTTCTCATACCGGTGTTACGACATAATTACTTTCAAAATGCAACTTTCGCGTGCTTAATTTTACAGGAAGAGGTACCAGATAAAGCTAAACTCTGATGATTTCAATTTACATGACTTTCTCTATCTCTACTGCAGACACACTTTTCTTAAAAGTATTAATCTTTTATCTATATCATGCTAATCGAAAAAGAAAGAAAAAAAAAAAAACATGATTAGAAATTGTCTTTATCACTTACGTCCTTATAAGCAGAAGGGAATACACTGTGCTGAAGCGATAGTCAAATCCTTAAAAAGGCGGTAGCTATGTGATACAATTAATTAAAACTGGGTTCTCTTTGCCTGGCCAGGGGTGAAACAAGATATATATGAAAGGATTGAGAACTTCCTGTTTGAAAAAAGCTTAAATATTTTAAAATTGAGGCCAATGACAAGGGATATCTCGGAAACGGTTAACTCCACAAAAATAGGGATATGATAAATTATGTGTTTTAATGATTTCAGCATTTGTTGTGTAGAAAGTTTGTCTATCTCTCACTGTTTACCAGTTATACAAAAAAATAGTCCTAGAGGTCTTCAGAGGCTATTGCCAGAAAATTCAAAATATACATTTATTTTATTTGTCATGAAAATATATGGTATTTTAATTAAAATCATTAGAGGCTTTTGTGAAAAAATCAAAATTTCTTCCGTGCAAAGGAAAAATGCCTTTTAATTTATTCGTGTGACCTAAAAACACGTATTCGCAGTGAAATCTCAAAATGTTGAGTGGAAATATCTTCTCTACCTATTATGCACATTTGTACATTGGCAGATAATGTAAAAATAATTAAATGCTTCTTGTGCTCTATTGCCGAAACTTTCTTCATAATTTAATGCATATTTCATCACTTTGTGCACAATACTTTTCTTTTAAATGTATTTTAACAATCACTTTGCATTTATCATTTTGTTCACTTTGCAGAGGGAAATCATAACTTCTACACACTTCGGAGTAAAGAATTAATCTTGGCATATTTTACGGGAAGTTTTGTGTTACAAATTGGTACCACTTTAAATATAGCAGCTTCTTGCGCTCAAGCCTTGTGGTTTCTATCTTCGCGAACATATGCCAAATTGTTTTCTATATACATAATGTATAGAGAAGAGATTGTGTTCCACCCAAAAATTCAATATCGAGATCTTGCCGGAAATATGTTTTGAGTAAAAAAAAAATTAGACAAAGGTGCATGTGCGTGGACAGCATAGCTCAACAACTAAAATACCCTTAAATACTAAACTACTCTTTACATAGTAACTTTTTTGAAAATTTTGTTTTGTTTAAAAAAATGTTGATTAAGTTAGCATATATTAAAGTTATTTACATCACAAATAAGATGTAGGTATTCTAGGGATAGCTTCTGAAGATCTGTTCATTCTGAATGAATTTTGCATAACTGGTAAATCGTAAGAAATAGACAAGAACTATTACACAAAAAATGTAGATCTCGTTAACACACACAATTTGTCACATACATTTTTGCTGCAGACTTTACCGTTTCCGAGATATTCCTTGTTGCTGGTTTCAATGTCACCTTTCATTTCAAATATCTGTTTTCTGGCAGTGTAAAGCGAACCGAACCAATTGTTCACTTAGCGACCTGATTTTAAAATATTTGATTATCGCTTTAGCCTAGTGTGTTCCCTAATTTGCCCTCTGGTTAAAAGTAAGCAAGTAGTAAGACAATTTCTACTGATATTTATATCGATTAACAGATGTAGATAAAAGAATAATCTTTTGTAAGAATAGTTTGTTTGCAAAACAGGTAGAAAAACTAATGTGAATGGAATACATCAGGTTTTTCTGAATGGCATTTCATTTATATTGCGGTATCTCAGAAACTATTGAAGATAACTAAATTACATTAGTGTGATAAAGGCACTATTGTGTTAATAATTGGTTATTTTTAAAACAATACCTGATAAAGTTTAATCTAAACATGGAGTACTTCAGAAAAAAATCATAATATTTTCCTTAATAAACAGGCTATTAGGTATAAAAGTGGACCACTGAACTTGGGAGTGCATGCATCTACAACGCGTAAAACTCCAGTCTATCTTAAATGTTTCTGCCATTATAGTGTCATGAAATTAGCAGATGTAATATTCTTTCGTTTAATATCCCCTTAGAGTTGAGATTATGAACATTTATCGAACTTCTAACCACACGGCAAACTGATTCAGCAACGTAGTATTTTAGTTCCAATGATAAGATAAGATTCCATCATCAATCATTTAATAACTACAAGAAGTCACACTTCATTAGTGACTTTGTTTCTTAGATGTATGAGCAAAAAAAAAAAGTTATCCAGGTTTTAATATCATACGATTAATTTTGTTCTTAAAAGATATTAACATTTGATTTTCCTAAATCTGCCTAATAGATATAAGAAATTAAGAAATGAAATTAAAGGGTTGCTTAGAATTGATTTACTTGTAGTGCACTTTCAAAAACGTGTAACATGCTTGAAATAAATTTGGTGTAGCCCGCCTGGAAAGTGTGGTGGTAGCATGTCTGGCTCACATTCAAACATCGTGAGTTCGAATCTCGCTTAGAGTGCGTTACCCGGATAAGGTTTTTTTTCGGGGTTTTCCATTATCCTGAGAAGACGAATGTCGAGTAACTTTAAGCTCTTTGGACCCCAATATCATTTGAGCATCATTTCACCAATTTCATTCACCGTCCGATATGACCAACCAGGTTAAAGGACGTTGAACTAAAAAAAATCTGGTGTGTTCCATTCACTTGACTTTTTCCATCTGATCTGCAAATGAACTATTCTTACAAAAAAATTATTATTTTATCTACATTATGCTAATCGAGATAAACAACAGCAGAAATTGTCTTATTACTTGCTTTCTTATAAGTAGAAGGGAAATAAGGGAATACACTAGGCTAACGATAGCCAAACATTTTAAATGTGGTAGCTCACATTGCAATTCGGTTCTGTTACCATGGTGAGGGGTGAAATAAAAGAGATATGAATTCAATCTCTTAGGTTTACCAGATGTGCAAAAGTCATTAGGAATGAAGGGGACTTCTAGAGCTAATACCAAAAAATTCAGTATTAGCATTTTACATTTGTCTGCTCACATACATTTAATCAGTATCATACAGCATTTTAATCAACATGGTTAGTCGTTTTGAGAAAATTGGACATTTTGAAAGATGCTTCATATAAAGGGTAGTTTGGATTGGGGAGATTTTCTTGAAAATCTTCATGTTGCATCTTTTGAAGATTACTAAACTAAATAGTTAACCGACTTTCGTTTTTGAGATATGATCACACACACGCGCGCGCACCTTTTTCTAAATCTGCTTTTTGTTATGATACAGGGGACTTTAAAAAGTGAACATTTCCAGTGAAAAGCTTCGTATTGCAATTTTAGTGTAATGCGAGACCTTCTCCACTAAGGTATTACAATATATAAAGTAAAAAATATTAATTTTCTTTAATATTCTTTCATGTTTACTGTGGAAATTCTTCCTATAAGGATTAATTTTCTTTATATTTCATGTTAACATAATACATTTCGAGTAAAATAGTTTCATTTACAGATTTTGTTGTAGGCATAAGAGGATGCAGGTTACATTAGAATTGGTCTCTTTGCTTGCTACCTTGTAAATAGAAGGGAATAAGGGAATATACTAGATTAAAGCGATAGTCATATCCTATGAAAGCTATCGTTACATAAATAATATAAATTCAGTTCTCTTTTGTATTCCTGGCAGTAAAACACAACAGATGAAACGAAATAAGCCTGCTTGACAAAAGTTTAAGTAGTTTTAAATTGCAACTAATAACAGGGAATATCTCGGAAACAGCTAGCTCTACAACAGAAATGTATTAAAAAGTGTGTTTAAATGAGATCTACATTTTTATGTAGTAATTCTTTTGTCTATCTCTTAGGGTTAAGAATTATACAAATGTCGTTCAGAGGCTATTTCAGAAAAGTCAAGAGATACATTTCGTTTGTCATGAAAATATCATAAATATGGCATTTTAATTAACATCGTTAGGCATTTCTAAGAAAATAATGTTCGAAAAATGTTCCATATAAAATTAGTTGGGGTGGGGGGATTTTTTGAAAATGTTCGTGTTGCATCCTTAGAAGAAACTGAATTTAAATACCAAATTTTGTATTTAACGGACTTTTCGTTTTTGGGTTTTGCTGTCCATAGACGCTCATACACGGAGACATATTTTCTAAAAATCTTTTTTTTTTTGTTGATTCAGAGGGTGTTAAAACATGTATTTTCTCTGAAATCTGGGTATTGAGGGTGGTACATACGTGCTGAAGAAAATTAAAAGCATGTCGGTGTATGTGTAAGTTGGCCTCGACGTTACCTGCTCATCCTCTATCTACGATAAATAAGAGGCGAGGAAAGAATAGTATAAGCAGTTCTTGAATATACGCTTCATATCAGTGAATTAGGGGATGCATTTAAAGTTGGTGTAGCTAAACAAAATTAATCCTTCATAGCAGACGTTTTTTGACTCTTAGAAGTAAAATGAAATGTCACTCAACTTTACCCTTGTATCAGCCTCGGATTCTCTGGGAGTCATTATTTTTCCCCCTTTCCTATATTTCTCCGGGAATCGTTTATAACTCGGTGACGTATGTCTTGTATCCTAAATTAACACACGCGGAAACAAATGGGGAGACCCTGTTACACATAGCCTCGATATATTACACTCTCTCGTGCTACAGATTCAGAGCAAGTGATACTACAGTGTTCACACGCAACAATAGCACCTGCTTCTTAAAATAAACAGATTATATCTTCTGGTTCTCAGTTGGGTCAGCTGTCAACTCTTATGCTAAATGAATCAAGGAGTAGTCTCCAAGTCTCGTTGAATAACTAGACCGTGTATTGCAACACTTTTCAAGAAAAGTTATGTTGAATGTATCTTCAAATGAATCGAATCTCTTACGGTTTACCAGGTTGCTATGTGATTCACATTGAAATGCGGTTCTGTTCACAGATTAAATCAGCTGTCAACTCTGCTAAATGAATCAAGGAGTAGTCTCCAAGTCCTGTTGACTAACTATATATTGCAACACTTTTCAAGAACAGTTATGTTGAAGGTATCTTCAAATGAATAGAATATCTTACGTTTATCAGGTCGCTATGTGATTCACATTGAAATTCGGTTCTGTTCACAGATTATATCTTCTAGTTCTCAATTAAATAAGCTGTCAACTCTTATGCTAAATGGATCAAGGTTTAGTCTCCGAGTCCTGTTGACTAACTAGAGTATATATTGCAACACTTTTCAAGAAAAGTTATGTTGAGTGTATCTTCATATGAATTGAATCTCTTAGGGTAACCAGGTTGCTATGTGACTCACGTTGAAATTCGGTTCTGTTCACAGATTATATCTTCTATTTCTCGGGTCAGCTGTCAACTCTTATGCTAAATGGATCAAGGTTTAGTCTCCGAGTCCTGTTGACTAACTAGAGTATATATTGCAACACTTTTCAAGAAAAGTTATGTTGAGTGTATCTTCATATGAATTGAATCTCTTAGGGTAACCAGGTTGCTATGTGACTCACGTTGAAATTCGGTTCTGTTCACAGATTATATCTTCTATTTCTCGGGTCAGCTGTCAACTCTTATGCTAAATGAATCGAGGTGCAGTCTCCAAGTCCTGTTGACTAACTAGATCGTATATTGCTACTCTTTGCAAGAAAAGTTGAATGTATCTTCAAATGAATCGAATCTCTTATGGTTTATCAGGTCGCTATGTGATTCACATTGAAGATGAGCTTAATAACCTTCGGTTCTGTTCACAGATTACATCTTCTAGTTCTCAGTTAAATCAGCTGTCAACTGTTATGCTAAATGAATCAAGGTATAGTTTCCGAGTCCTGTTGACTTACTGGAGTATATATTGCAACACTTTTCAAGAAAAGTTATGTTGAGTGTATCTTCATCTGAAGCGAATCTCTTACGTTCGCTATATGATTCACTTTGAAATTCGGTTCTGTTCACAGATTATAGCTTCTGGTTCTCAGTTAGGTCAGCTGTCAACTCTTGCTAAATGAATCAAGGTGCAGTCTCCAAGTCCTGTTGACTAACTAGATCGTATATTGCTACTCTTTGCAAGAAAAGTTATGTTGAGTGTATCTTGATATAAATCGAATCTCTTAGGTTAACCGGGTTGCTATGTGATGCACATTGAAATTCGGTTCTGTTCACAGATTATATCTTCTGGTTCTCAGATCAGCTGTCAACTCTTAGGCTAAATGAACCAAGATGTAATCTCCCTGTCCTGTTGACTAACTAGACGACTATTACAACACTTCTTAAAGAAATGTATATATATATATATATATATATATATATATATATATATATATATATATAGAATGTATCTTCATTTGAAGCTGAAAAACCGCTATGTAAAGTAGTATGTTATAAACTTAAGTTATTACAAAGAATCGTCGGGAAATTTCAATGGGAAACGGAAGTATTATGGTTGCACACACATACTCACTCACACACAACTTGAATTACGTTTTATTTACACAATTTAATGTGTCATAAACTTAGGTTATTGCAAACAATGTCGGGAAATGTCAATGGGAAGAGGAAGTACGAGGATCGGCTGATAAGTTCCACGCCTCACACAGATATGGCACCATTAGGCTAGCTAGACGGTAGCATCGTATAGTTTAACTCTAGACTAACTTTTATCCATAGATTCAGGTCAATAGCTTCTTTAGTTTTCGAATGACAGCATTTTAAACAAGACACCTTTAGAGTTTTCACGAACATAGAGGATTTGGAAAAACTAGCAGTGAATAAATGCCTCCATTTGAAAGGTTTAACGCCTAAAGAAATCAAGGCGGAAATGGACAGTACATTGAAAGACTCTGCCCCTTCATATTCAACGATTGGAAGGTGGGTTGCAGAGTTTAAAATGGGACGTACGAGCACTAGTGATGAGCCTCGCTCTGGACGTCCTGTACAAGCGACAGCTTCAGAGATCATTGAAAAAAGCCGTCGCTCAGTACTGGAAGACTGCAGGTTTAAGTTGTTTGAGATAGCAGAGGCTATAAACATATCAAAAGAACGTGCAGGTAATATTTTAAGTAATGTTTTGGGCTTTCACAAGGCTTGTGTAAAATGGCTGCCGCGTTTGTTGTCACCTGATCAAAAGTTGAAAGAAAAACTGTTTTTGTTAAGAATGTGGAGCTCTACCGTAAAAATCCCAGCGAATTTTTACCATGGATGAAACTTGAATAAATCACTACACTCCAGAAAGTAAACCACAGTCAAAACAGTGGATTACGCCAGGTGAACCAACTCCAAAAAAGACAAAGTTAATTTTACCTAACAAGGTTATGGCGAAGTGTTTTGAGATGCACAGGGAATTATTTTTATTAGTTACTTGGAAAAAGCTAAAATTATCACTGGGGACTACGCAAGCTTGCTGCAACGCTTGGGTGATGAGGCGAAAAGAAAAAGACCTCATTTGGCAATAAACTAACAAAAAAAAAAATGACAATGCTCCGGCCCATTGTTCAGTCATTGCAATGGGAAAAATGTGCGAATTAAAGTTCGAATTGCTTGAACATTCACCCTATTCGCCAGATCTAGCACCCAGTGACTACCACCTGTTCCCAAACCTCAAAAACATTTTTAGAGGACGAAGATTTCATAGCAACGATGCGCTAAACAGCTATTTTGAGGACCTTGATAAATCACACTGCAGAGATGGTTTAATTAAATTAGAACACCGATATAACAAATGTATTAGCCTTTATGGAGATTATGTGGGGACTATCAGCCGACCCTTGTATTATGATTGCACATACACAGCTTGTATTACGTTTTATTTACACAAAGTAGTGTGTTGTGTAAGTAGCTTTATTCTGCGCTCCCCAGCGGGAATCACTAAGGCAGCGTGAAGCATCCGGCGGAATGATGGAACTTGTAGACTTGATAGCAGAAATCACAAGAGCACTTTGTCGGGAAAGGATGTTGTGCAGCAAACAACTACGGAGTACCTTCATAGGCAGAATTTTAATGCATTATGGGAATTATAGCGAATATAGTATACATGGAAGAGCGGTGGAGGAAGGGTCCGCGGGTAATCTTCAAAATAAATGTTGACACGTTCAATTGTATTCCACCCAAAAATTCTATGTCGAGATTTTCCCGAAAATATATGTTTTGATCCGAAAACAGGCCATAGAAGAGGGATGTGTGCATCTGTGTGGAGTAGCATAACTCAAGAACAAAAAGTATGTTAAATTCCAAAGTTGGTATTTAAGTTCCGTGTTCTTCAGGAATGCGACACGAATTTCAAGAAAATTCCCCCGTCCCAAATTCTCTTTTACGTGTAACATTTTTCGAAAATTTTGATTTTCTCAAAAATGGCCGTAACGATTATTTTTAAAGTTCATATAATTACATTATTTACTTGGAAAATAAAACGTATATCTTCAATTTTCAGGCAGTAGCATTTAAAGCCTTCTTCATTCTGAAGAACTTTTGTATAATCGGTAAACCTAAGAATTAGACAAAATCTTATTGCATACAAATTGTAGACTTCGTTAAAACACTAATTCAAACTTTATTTTGAGTTAAACATTTCCGAGATATACCTTGTTATAGTTTCAATTTTAAAATAGTTATGCTTTTCTCAAACGGCTATCCGTCATTCGTCGTATATTTTTGTTTTGCTCCTGGACATGCAAAGACAACCGAATTTCAATTTTATCGCATAGCTACAGCTTTTAGAACATTTGACTATCTCATTATCAAGCGCCCGCATGTAGGACTCGTGGACGAAGCGGCGTCTGGGCGGGTTTTTTCCGGGTCCTCCGGTTTCCTCCGCCACTCATTCCACCAATTGCTCCATTATCACCTTTCCAATCATCAATTTCGCTTACATTTCATATCATCCACTTCATGCTCATGCCTGGCTTCGGGCCGACACCTCGTAACAGGTCTTCCATTCTGTGGTTTCGTGCCGTAGGCTCCCCGACAGGCTTCTGACCCCTAGGCATTGGCTTGTAAGTCCTACAAATACGGGGAGGGTAAGCCGATTACGAAACGAAACTCATTTGCATTGTATTATATCTAAAAAGAGGATTTTTGTTGAATTATTGGGCATTAGAAAAGAGAGATTAACTCTATAGATGGGGTATGAACCCATTAGCTTAAATTTAGCTTACTTTTCTACATTTTGGTGGTATAAAGTTCAAGAAGTTAGCATTATCAGTTTGAAATTTTAAACTTTGTCATATTTGTCCTCAAGGGGAACGAAATGCCCTATCTTGCCAATGTTGAAGTTTGACCCATTATCTCAAAAACTGTTTAACATAATGAGCTAAATTTTTTAAAGTATATTCTGCAGTACCTTTATTGTTGATTGATGAAAAATAGAGTATTTCTGTTCATTAAAAGGAAAGGTATGATTTTTTTAGAATATAATACTCTTAAAATTGTATTGAAAAATTATGATTTTTAAATTAAAAAAGTAACTTATCCATATACATAAAAGCCTTTTCGTTAAAATAGAGCCTCTTTAGATGCAAACGTGTGATAACAATTTCAGCCCTTAGTGTGAATTAGTTTCTGAGATAATGGGGCATTTGTATAGAAAATGTTAGTTCTTCAGAAATTACTTTAAAACATAATATAAAAAAAATGTAACTTAACTTTCCAATTGAACAGCTTCGCAAAACTTCGAAACTCTCGCATGAAGAATATATGAGCGGGATGTCAATGCTGCCAATAGCTAAAGTATAACGTATCGATCAAAATAATAACAAGATCTCTTCTCTAACATTAATATTCAGAAAGATAATGAGCGTACCAAAATGTTCTATAAAGCGACTACGCAGAATTATTTTCAACCATTTTTAAACTATTTACAATTAGTGTACTTCTACGAAAGTTATATCAAAATGAGCGTGACAATCTAAATAGGCATATGCAATTAAAACATGAAAATGGAAAAAAAAAATTGAAAATCCCATTTCGACTCCCCTTAAGCTATTATTTATTAATATTAGAAGGATTTGAAATAAGTCGGCCGAGGCTGCTAAAGAAAATAATGGTCCAAATGCGTATCTGTTGGTGGTAGAGTGTTTTGTTATGTACACAGTGATCGTCTCTGAACTTTTTCTCTCGCAGAGCACGCACTGAGATGACAAGAACACAGCGAAAAGCGCCAGCAAGGCAAAATGTGATGTTAGTCTTCTCGCCACTACAAACAGCGAGTGCAAATTCTCTCTTAAGTAGTGGCATTTTCCCCTCCCTTGTGTAAGTGTGTGTGTGTTATTTCAGAATAGTTCCAGGAGTGATGTGCGAGTGACTCTTTAACTCAAATGAATTGGTGCATCGAGTTTGTGAGAAACCCACGTTAGTGTGTTAGTGTTGTTGTGTGTGGCAATAATGAAATGAAACATTTGGTGGAAGAGACTATGTCCGGCTGTGAAACAATTGCCAGCAGAATTTCTTTACTATGATGGTGGAACGTGTTGACGGATTCATGTATCGCAGACCGGTATACAGGGTATTTCAATACCTTGAAACGTAAGTACATTCTTACATTTCATTTTTCTTACTTTTCACATGAAGTTCTCTTTTCAGCTATCATTTGTACAGATTATTCATGCATAACCTTAATTTGCTGTTTCAGTCCAAGAGATTCTTGACTTCATTGATTCCCTTACATCCCTGACGATCCTGTGCCACTTTCTTTCAAATCTGGACTTCAAATTTCACATTCCATGCAATCCATTCGTCGAGATCTTGGTCTTTCTCTTGCTTTTTTTTTTTTTTTTTTTTTTTTTTTTTTTTTTTTTTTTTTTTTTTTTTTTTTTTTTTTAGTTAAAAATGCCATTTTTATTTTTGTACAAAAATGCACCTTGCTTTAAAGTTTTACTTGCATTATTTGATTTTCTTAGGACGGATTCAATACACCATTTTAAAACGTTGCGCTGGCTAAATAACTCTGTGTTGAACTTTAATGTATTTTTTTCAGTTTCAATTTTGTTTATTTCCCCATATTTGAAATTGATCTGTTCTCACAAAAACACAGCTAGAGTCCTGAAAATTTCTCCGAAACACTGCAAAATGGGATTCTAAAATGTGTGACTGCAATTTTGACATTGAAAATAAGTTAGTTTTAAAAAACTGAACAATATAATTATGTGATTTTTTTTTCTGTTAATGCCACAAAAATGGAGAGAAATTCTTGTTTTATCGGGATTCTATATTTTTCGTGTAGAAATTCACGTCTCTTATTTTTTACCAGATATACAAACTGTCAAGTGCATTTGTATGAAGTGAATTCAGCAGTGTCCATTTGTTAAACTATTGTAAACTTAAGTTATGCTATATTAAAGTCGTAAGTTATTTTTCTTCTTCTTCCTTTCATGGTTTAGGCCGTTTCGGTCTCACTTAGTAACCTGTTTGTATCCACGCTAAGCTATTTATGTTTATGATTTTCTATAGTCTCTCACATGGGGTCAGTCCATAAATCTTCTATTATTTTTTTCATTCCATGAGTTTTTGCTACAGCCTTGACAGAGGTCAAATATCTCATCTCCACTGTCTAAATATGACTTTCGGTTTTAAATACACCTTTCATTCGCGTTGGTACACGACTTCGTGACTTCATTAAGTTTTCCGCTCTTGTATTTTTAAAATTTTTAAAATTCTTGTTATGGTTCCAATCAGTTTTGATGCTTAGGTATGTTATGTACATCGTTGTAATGTTTATAGTTTATCCACAGCCAAGATAGTTAAACATTTGTAATTGTTCTATTATTTGATTGTTCAGTATTCCGCGAATGCCATTATTTTCGTTTGTTTTATTGAACATTCACTTCACGGTCTTCCAAAATCATGTTTAGCACATATGAAGGTAATTTTCTGTTTTCTCTATTACATACATGTCGTCTGCATATAATATAAAACATTAAGATTTTTATTTCTGTCGCGTTGTATTACTTCTATGTTTTTATTTTTTAAAGCTCTTATGTCATCGTCTATGTATGCATATATTTATACCTATATGTATTTAACCTATATTAACAAGAGGTTTTAGAAAAATCCGTGTACCCTTGTCTTACACCTCTATTAGCTAATGTAAATTTACTTCAAAATTATTTTAATTTATTATTATTATCATCATCATCACCACCATCATCTTCATCATTGCCTCACTATACATCATTGTAATACTATTAATTGGATGTTTCGGATACCCTCTGTCCTCCATTTAGTTCCATACTGTTTCTTGTTTAACCGAACAAAGCCTTTTTGTGTTAAAAATTCTTGCTCTATCTATTCTATAATAAACCGTTCTTACAAAAGTTTATTCTTCTATCTACTTCATGCTAATCAAGACATTAGCAGAAATGGTCTTATTACTTGCTTCGTGGTAAGAAGGGATATAAAGGGAATATGAAGGGAATATAAAGGGAATAACGATAATTCTCTTTGCTAAGGTTAGGAGTAAAACAAAAGATAACTTCCAATTTGAGAAACAATTAAGTTTTCTAAAATTGAAACAAATAACAAAGAATATCTAGGAAACGTTTAACTCTACAATAAAAAAAAAGTATATTACATAAATTTTGTGTTTAAACGATATATATTTATTTATTGTGTCGTAAGTAGGTACGTCTATCTCTTACGGTTTACCAGTTATATAATAGTCGTCCAGAATGAGACTATTTCCAAAGAATTCAAGATACATATTTTATTTGTCACGTAAATATCTTTAATATGCGGTGGGTGTTTTTGTCAAAATCGTTAGAGCCATTTTTTGGAAAAACAAAATTTTCGAATTTTTTTCTATGTAAAGGGGAGTTTAGAAAATTTTTGTGTCGCATCCTTGGCTGATACTAAACATAAATGCAAAATTTGGTATTTAACCAACTTTTCGTTTTTGAGCTTTTTAGCCCATTCATGTAAATATGTGTGCGTCTGTATATGTATGTGTGTATTACTCAGGAGTATCATGGCGATGAAAGCCGGCAGATTTATTGCACACAAACCCCAATCATTTTGCAGGAAAATAAACTAGATTCCAAAAATGCATTTTGTTTGTTACGCAAATAACTAAACATTAATAAAAATCATGAGTCATTTTCCAAAAAATGAAGAAAAAAAAAATCAAACTATACTTTCGTTAATTATGCACATACCTTAAACGTATGCTACCATTATAGGGGGATTGCAGCTCGTTTAGGACCTTAGAATTCCTCAATCTACTTCGCCATATTCCATTTTCTTGAATAGACAATACTTTGTTTGTATTTTCCTTTCAAATATTAATAAGTGTCCCCCAAGGCTTGAGCCAAGTCTCAGTGCCATGTATTAGAAATAGCCAAATGAGTATTTTATCTAATCTTATTTTAATCTATGAAAATATCATTTTATCCCTAAATATGTTTAAAAAGGAAACCTTACTTTGCAATGTTATTCTGGCATGATTTACTCTATCTTCAACATTACCATTGTTAATAATCATACCCAAATAATTAAAGCAATTAACTGTTTCCAATGGGTTATCAAGGCTAGTATTTTCTCCGGCTATTAGTATTTCTATTTTGTATATTAAACGTTTTACTTTCTCTACACGTACTATGTACTTAGTGTGCAGAGAAGTATTGCACTCCACCCAAAATTCGTTACCGAGATTTCACCGGAAATATATGTTTTAGGGTTCCCTGTAACCAAAAACAAGCATTTTCAGAAAAAGGTCTGAGTGTGTGTCTTCTGTGTGTGTGTGTGTGTGTGTGTGTGTGTGTGTGTGTCCGTGAACACGATAACTCAAAAACGAAAAGTCGGTAAAATACCAAACTTGGTATTTAAGTTTAGTATCTTCCAGGGATGCGACACGAAGATTTTGAGAAAATTCCCCCCACCCCAAACTACCCTTTACATGGAACTTTTTTCGAAATTTCCTTAAAAACGGCTATA
Source organism: Hymenopus coronatus (assembly GCA_030762935.1). Taxonomy (NCBI): domain Eukaryota; kingdom Metazoa; phylum Arthropoda; class Insecta; order Mantodea; family Hymenopodidae; genus Hymenopus; species Hymenopus coronatus. Next base: position 137,296,436 of record CM060896.1, read on the forward strand.
ACGATTTTGATTAAAATATGTATATTAAATATATTCACCTGACAAATGAAATGTATATATCTTGAATTTTCTGGGAATAGCCTCTGAAGATTATTTTATTCTGGATGAATATTACGGAATTTTGTATAACTGGTAAGCCGTAACAGATAGACAAAAACCTACCACACAAAAAATGTAGATCACGTTAAAACACACAATTTATGTCATATACGTTTATTTTCGTTGAATTGACCATTTCTGAGATATTCCTTATTTGTGTCAGATTTAAAATACTTTCTTCACGCGGAAAGTTGTAATCTCCTGGTCCTGCATAGAAACGGATTTCATCCACATGGGCAACCTGCTTTTAAGAGATTTGACTATCGTTTTAGCCTAGTGTATTCCCTTACTTTCCTTCTACTAGCAAGTAATTAAGACAATTTCTGGTAATGTTTATTTCGATTGTCATAAATCAGATAGAAGAATGTGCTTTTTAGCAATAATTTGTTACAGCGACATAGAGAAAGTCACGTGAATGGAACACATCAGATTTTTAATGCTTATTTTGGATTCATGGGGCATCATGTATTTCCGAAGAAATCTCGATGTCGAACTTTTGTGTCGAATGCAATAATACTACTTTGTATTCGGTAGGTATGTGGAAGAGGATATAAATGAAAACGCCCCAATGCCAGAACTAATGTCCCTTCTACTTTAATGGACTTTCTCTTGCCTATTAGTTCGTTACATTCAAGGTTTACCGTAGAGATGGCAGTTTATGTATACGAGAGTACGGGACCCTTAACCGCACTTGAGTAAACGAAGGCGTCAACCAGCTCCTGGTCTATCTACCTGAACAAACATGGCAGATGTGACAAGTGGAAGGTGGATATCCCCCCGCGTTCTTGCTTCCCGTGTTGCGTCGTTTGTAAACACAGTCGCAATATTTGTTTACATCAGCGGTAGACCTGATCATCGCAAATAAGAATAACATTAGCAAATATTTTCGTAAAAGTTTCCAAGTTAGCATACACAGTAAATGGTTGCATAGAAATGCTTCAATCTTAACGTGAAATTTCAGTTTTTTATAAGACATCTTGTTAAAATTTACTATACCAGTTATTACAAACAATAACAGTTACTGTCTCAAAATTCTAGCCTGAAAAAGTATATAAATACTAGTTATATAGGTAGAGTCAGACTGAAAAATTCAATGCCACAGCCGGGATTTGAACCACAGATCTCCCGATCTCTAGCCGGTTGCTCTGCCACTGAGCTACCATGGCAACATGCCGGCATAGCAACGATACCTAGATACGCTAGAGATCGGGAGATCCGTGGTTCAAATCCCGGCTATGGCATTGACTTTTTCAGTCTGACTCTACCTGCCCAACTCCGGTCCTTGACACGGCTATGTGTAAAAAAACAGTTATTCCATACAAATTGACTATAATAGTTGGCCATACTATTATAATAATTTGAGATTACCTTGTGGTTTATCGGGAAACATGCGAGTCAGTTGAAAAATTCAAGGCTATACAGGCATGTTGCCATTGTAGCTCAATGGCAGAGCAACCGGCTAGAGATCGGGAGATCCGTGATTCAAATCTCGGCTATGGCATTGACTTTTTAAGTCTGACTCTACTTAATTCCTGTCCTTCACACGACTATGTGTAAAAACAGTTATTCCATATATAAATACTACTTTATTGCTTTAATTCACTGTAATAATAAAAGTATTCAACACAACATAGTTTTAAAACATTCTTTATCCAAAGTGTGGGTTGGGAACTTTCTTGAAAATCTTTGGTACCCGTGGAAGACCAAAGTGAATATTTACTGACTTTCCAAAAATACCTTTCTTTATTCAGGGGACATCAGAACACATACTTTGGAATGCAATACTTCTCTATTTAATGACGTAAAATAATGATTTTCACAGCACTGGATGCTAGAAAGTTTTCCTTAGTTACAATGCCTGATTCCTATACCTACCATTTATTTTACTGCTCTTTTATTGTGTATGTACTCCGACTAGCCTAAAATATGACCCATTCCCCTAGATGACAATAGTATTTTTCCTTTCATAAGGTTTCTAACCTTTGACCCAAACAACCGGTATCAGTTCTGTGTGTGACTGACTTGCGAATGAATTCAGTGATACAAAGACGAACTATTGAACTATGTTATATAGATGTGGAATGAAGAGATGGCTCGGGTAATACCTCAAAAAGAGATTGCTATGTTTGGTGCACATGGAAATGCTAAACAAATACACCAGAGGAAGGAGTGAAAAATTATATCTACGTGTCGCTATACTGAACGACATTTTTCATGAGCGACATGGAGACTACGGTTCAAGTTATTGCTGCTATCAAATAGTGTTTAGAAAACTGTAATTAAGAATACGGTATTATAGCATGAACATTAAAGGTTTAAGTTCATTAAAAGAACAAAGCAAAAATGTTCTTAACTTCCCCCTCTATTACTATGTTTTGTGTTATTCTTTATTTTTGAGCCAACATTCAACGAAGCAATGCCTCGACGGTACTCCACTTGTAAGAACATTAATAACTATCTTGTAATGTTACTCTTGGGCAGTTCGGCTATATTTTGGGAGACGTAAAATATGCTGTGCCAATCCAGTTAAGCCACACAATCACAGTTTAGTATGAATACACATTTCGTTGAAATCATATAAATATTGTGTAAGATAAAACTGTTTAATAAATGTTTTTATGTAAATATATTGCATAATCAACTCTTCCACGCGCTATTTTGAGAACATAGCAGAATCGAAGAAAAGTTGAAACGAAGTTGTTGTATTGCATACTAGTTTTGAACGATAATATTAATATTAATTAAAATGAATTAATAAATTCAAAGAAATTAATTCAAATGAGTTAAAATATTGATTGGATGCAAATGACTTTTACAAGAAAGAAACTTTTGGTAGTCAATGTTATATAGTTTTTATGTCGGTAAGTAGAAATTAGTCACATCGTCAAAAAAAAAAAAAAAAATTAAACGAGGGTATTTGAATAGTTTTGATTACTGAATTATTGTAGTTTTTAAAAATATTAGCAATTTTAATCTCTACTTTTAATAATTTTTTCATAAAATATATATTAAAAATAATATCTATTGGTGTCCGAATAATTTTGTGTTTGTAATATTATAATAGATGCTTCCGCACACTCTGAGAAATGTTGGTCGCATTTAAACAAAATCTGAGACGCGTGGAACATTTTGAAAATGTAGTTTTGAGAAAAACGTTATTTAATGAAATAAATAGTCTGCAATGAAGCAGATCAAATGACTGTAGAACCTGAAGCAAGAGGATAGCTGAAGTTTTATTCTCCATAGACGCTTAAAGGTTCAAACAGCTATATGTAGTAAAAATATCTGATCTGTAACATTCACATGGCATTCTCTATATCCCTGCAACATATTGTTCTTAAAAAACGTATACTTCTATATACTTCAGGCTTATAAAAAAAAATAGCAGAAATAGTCTTATTCCTTGCTTCCTTATAAGTAGAAACGAAACAAGTGTCTACCATAGGTTAAAGAGATAGTCAAAAGCTGGTTGCTATGTCACTGAAGTTCCTTTGTTTGTATGGACAGGAGTTGACAAATTCTTGTATGAGAAAAGTATGTTTTTCTAAGCAGAAACCAAAAACAAAGAATGTCTCTAAATTGATGAACTCCACGAAAAAAATGTATATAACATAAATTGTGTGTTTTAACGTGCTCTGCATTTTTCGTGTAGTAAGTTTCTGTCCATCTCTTACGGTTCCGTAAAATTCATCCAGAATAAAGTACTCTTCAGAGGCTGTTCCCAGAAAATTCGAAATATACATTCTATTTCTCAGGTAAATAGCTTTAATATACGATATTTTAATCAAAATCGTTAGAGCCATTTTTGAGAAAATCAAAATTTTCGGAAAAAAAATTCATGTAAAGGGTAGTTGGGGGTGGGATTTTCTCTCAAAATCTTCGTGTCGCATCTCTGGAAAATGTTAAACTTAAATACCAATTTTTCGTTTTGAGTTATCGAGTTATCGTGTTCACAGACACACGGACACACACACAAACACACACGGACCTTTTTCCGAAAATGCATTTTTTTTTAGTTAAAGGGGGCCCTAAAACATATATTTCCGGTGAAATCTCGGTATAGAATTTTTGGGTGGAGTGCAATACCTTCTCTATAATCTATGTACATGGTGTGTATAGAGAAAGTAAAATTCTGATGTGTTCCATTTACATGACTTTTTCTAGCTATTGCAAATAGAAACTATTTTTGCAACAGATTATACTTTTACCTATATTATGCTAATCGAGATAAATATTAGCGTAATTTGTCTTATAATTTGCTTCCTTTTAAGTAGAAGGGAAATAAGGGAATTCATTAGCCTAAAGCGAGAGTCAAATCCTTTAAAAGCTGGTCGCTATGTGAAACAATTGAAGTTCGGGAGGCTTTGTATTGTACCGTTTGAGAAAAGTAAAAGTATTTTAAACCAATAACAAGTAATAGCTGAGAAATGGTCAGTTCTACATAAAAGTGCATATGACATAAATTATGCGTTTTAACGAGATCTACATTTTTGTGTATTAGTAAGTTTTAGTCTATCTCTTAGATTTGCCTACCAGTTGTGCAAAATTCATCCAGAATAAACAGGTCGCAGAAAATTCTGCATATACACATTATTTTATATAAATATAAAATCGTTAGAGCCATTTTTTAGAAAATAAACATTTTTGAAAACTTTTCCATCTAAAGGGTAGTTGGGGATGTGGGGATTTTCTTCGATTACTCGTGTCGCTAAACACAAGATACTAAACTTAAATACCTAGTTTGGTATTTAACGGACTTTTCGGTTTTGAGCTATGCTGTCCACAGACATACACATAGACGGACTCAGGGGACCTCAAAACATATTTGCGGTGAAATCTCGACATCGAAATTTGGGTGGAATACAATACCTTGTCTATCCACTATTGGCAGAGGGTGACTTAGATTTATCAGTAGCAATATAAACATCTACTTTCTCAAATTTGTAGTTTTTAAGCACGACCTGCACCCGTGGTCGTAATATTGAAATGTCTAATTCGGTGTGTATCTGTGATGGAAGAGGAGCAAAACAAAACCTTAGTTAGATTGGTCGGTATGCGTTTTGAACCCGGGACCTTCCCAGTGTGAGCTACAGGCTACTTACTACCTGCTTTATGACGATTTATAGGTGCCAGAATATTGATATTGCCAATGAAGAATTTCCTGTGCTGCATGCCGTGAGAAATTAACTTCCGCCGTATGAGAGACAGACAGATGCCAAACTGCGAGTTCTCCACAATGCTTCATGAATACTCGAAGCGATTAGCCAGGCATGATGCGATTGTACTGCGATATGAATAATACATATCGTGGTGATTAGTCTGGCATAGGTACCGACCGCATTGCCAGCTTCTTTCAACTTCCCTATAAATTAAAACCAGCCGACACAACGCAGTCATTTTAGAGCTTTCTTCATTACTGTCTCTTCATTTCGATTGCCATTAGCACACTTTTCCTCAGGTTTGAGGTCTTCGGAATTCAAAATCAGGACCATTTGTGTGCGTGTATGTTAGATTGGATTAGAATAGGTGTATTGGATTAGGATATATAACGATTAAAGTAAGAATGTTGGTTATAATAGACAGATTAGAGTAGGACAGGTAGCATAGCATAGCTAGATTAATATATACGAGGTACGTCCAGAAAGTAAGTTCCGTTTCAATTTATCTCCTCTGCAGCGCTGCGATCGCAGTTCCGCACATGCGCGGTAGACGCTCTGTATCAAGGAGAAGAAAGGTGCGCCATTTTGAGATCGCTGTCAGCCACATACGCTTTGTTGTGCTTGTTTGCAATGTCGGTGTTAATTGAAAATCCCGCCGCTTGTGAAATCAGATCTGTGATTCGTTTTCTGAATGCTAGGAAAGTGAAACCAATTGAAATTTATCGGCAAATTTGCGAAGTTTACGGACAAAATGCGATGAGTGATTCAATGGTGAGAAGATGGGTCCGACAGTTCAATGAAGGACGTAATGAAGTGAACGATGAAGAACGAAGTGGGTGTCCATCTTTGGTTACAGAAGAACTGGTTCACGCGATTGATGACAACATCCATCCGCAAGTTTACAATTAGTGCTCTCGTTGTGGAATTTCCCCAAAGCTCACGATCACTAATTCATGAAATTGTTACCGAAAACTGAAATTTCGTAAACTTTGCTCACGTTGGGTACCAAAGATTCTTTACTGAGCAACAGAAAACAAAACGGATGGGTAGTGCACTTCAGTTTTTAACCCGTTATGATGAAGACGGCGAAGAATTTCTGACACGGATAGTCACAGGAGATGAGACTTGGGTTTCTTACGACACCCCTGAAAGTAAGCGGCAATCAATGGAATGGAGGCACACTTCATCCCCAGCAAAGGTTAAGCCGAAAAAAATCTTTGACACCTCGAAAAATGATGTGCACAGTGTTCTGGGACTGGAAAGGCGTCTTACTCATTGATTTATTACCGCGTGGTCAAACAATCAAAGCAGATGTTTATTGCGAGACACTTAGGAAATTGCGCCGCGCAATACAGAATAAGCGCCGAGGATTGCTGTCAAAAGGTGTTGTTTTTCTTCACAACACACGACCACACACTGCAAATGTAGCGAAAAACCTCCTACAGGGATTTGGCTGGGAGTGTTTGACCATCCTCCGTACAACCCTGACCTCGCTCCTATCGACTTTCATCTGTTCTTACATCTCAAGTCTTTCCTTGGCGGTCAACACTTCAACAATGACGAAGAGCTGAACCAACTTTTTGAAGACACAAACGGCAAACTTCTATGAAGAGTATACAAAAACTTGTGCCAGCTATGACAAATGCCTGCAAAATTTGGGCAGCTATGTGGAAAAGTAGTTTAAGAGTTGTACAATTTTGTGCAATAAATAATTATTCTGTATCTGTACACAGTTTAATTTTATTACCAAACGGAACTTACTTTCTGGACGTACCTCGTATTATGATTAGTATAGATAAATAAATGGACATGAAGTGGATTGATGGGATGAGTATAGATAAAAAATCTGATGTGTTCCATTCACATGACTTTCACTACATCCCTGCAACGAATTATTCTTAAAAAGCTTTTACATCTATTTACTTCATGCTAATCAGAAAATATTAGCAGAAGTAGTCTTATTACTCGCTTCCTTGCATGTAGAAGCGAAATAAGGGAGTACCTTAGGTTAAAGTGATAGTCAAAAGCTGGTTGGTATGTCACTGAAGTTCTGTTGTTTGTATGGACAGCAGGTGACAAAATTCCTGTATGAGAAAAGTAAAAGCTTTTCATAGTAGAAACCAAAAACAAGGAATGTCTCAAAAACGATGAACTGCAAGAAAAAAATGTATATAACATAAATTGTGTGTTTTAACGTGCTCTACCTTTTTTGGACAGTAAGTTTTTGTCCATATCTTACGGTTTAGCAGTTACTCAAAATTCCGTTAAATTCATCCGGAATAAAGTAGTCTTCAGAGGCTATTCCCAGAAAATCCAAGATATACATTTTGTTTGTCAGGTAAATAGCTTTAATATAGGATATTTTAATCAAAATTTTTAGCCATTTTTGAGAAAATAAAAATTTTCTCAAAATCTTCGTGTCGCATCCCTGGAAGATACTAAACTTAAATAACAAGTTTGGTATTTTACCGTCTTTTCGTTTTTGAGTTATCGAGTTCACAGACACACGGACAGACACACACACACGACCTTTTTCCGAAAAAAATTTTTTTTGAGATAAAGGGGACCCTAAAACATATATTTCCGGTGAAATCTCGGTATCGAATTTTTGGGTGGAGTGCAATAACTTCTCTATACACCATGTACATAGTTCACATAGAGAAAGTAATAAAAACATGTAAATGTAAACGGAGTTTTATTTATGGACCTTCTTTTACTGCTATGGTGCTCAGCATCCAATTCTGTATTGGGCGTGAAAGACCGCTTTATCAGGCTTGAGGTTTTTTTACATGCCGTAAATCTACGACACGGGACCAACGATTTTACTGAAGGAAGCCATGCTAAAGATTTTAACGCCCGAAAAAATCAATCGCCCTCCGCCGGGTTTGAACTCGCAACCTTGGGTGTAAGAAATTAGCATGGTAATCACTACAAATCACACAGAGGACAGCAGGATGGATGGATAGTAGATGGGATAGATGGATATATAGGACATAAACGGACATTTTTCTAAGCGTTTTTTTTTTTTTTTTTTTTACTTTCTCTACATGTACTTCTACATGTTGTACAGAGCACGTATTACATTCCACCCAAAATTCGATTCCGAGATTTCACCGGAAATACATGTTTTGGGTTCCCATAATTAAAAACATTTTAAGGTCCTTGTGTGTGTGTTTGTCTGTGGACAGCATAACCCAAAAACGAAAAGTCCGTTAAATACCAAACTTGGTATATAAGTTCAGTATCTTCCAAGTATGGGACATGAAGATTTTCAAGAAAATCCCCCACCCTCAACTACCCTTTACATGGAAAAATGTTTGAAAATTTTGACTTTCTCATGATTAAAATATAGTATATTAAAGATATTTATCTGACAAATAAAATATATCTTGCGTTCTCTGGGAATAGCCTCTGAAGATACTAAACTTAAATGTAGAGCTCGTTGAAACACACAATTTATGTTATATACATTTGTTCTTGGAGTAGATCGTTTTTTATACATTCCTTTCAAAAATTTATAATTTTCTCATACGGGAATTTGTCAACTCTGTCCATACAAACAAAGGGACTTCAGTCACATAGCAACCAACTTTTGACTTAGATCTTTAGCCCATGCTACTCCCTTATTTCCCTTCTACTTACATGGAAGCAAGTAATAAAAGTATTTCTACTAATTTTTTCTCGATTAGCATGAAGTAAATAGAAACATAAACTTTTTAACAATAATTTTTTGCAGAGATTTAGAGAAAGTCATGTGAATGGAATACACCAGATTTATTTTCACCGCTCTTGCGAGGTATGCGTCTTGATTAGCACAAACCACAGTCGGCCCTGCCAGTATTCTTTTGTCTTCGCTTCTTAAAGCTCTGTATTCCTGATCACTCGGTTTGTACTATCTCTAGCACTATGTACAATGTACATAGCAGATAGAGAAGACATTGTATTCCACCCAAAAGTTCGATAACGAGATTTCAGCTTAACGTGTTTTGAAGTCCCCTGAGTCAAAAAAGAAAATGTCCTTGCGCGCGTATGTGTGTGTGGTCGCGCATGCGCACCCTTGGACAGCATAGATCAACAACGAAAACACCGTTAAATAAAATACTTGGTACCTATTTAAGTTTAGTGTGCGCCAAGTATGCGACACGAAGATTTTTAAGAAAATCCGCCCACCCCAGACTATCTTTTGTATTTTTGTTTTTTCAAAAATGACTAACGAAGTTGATTAAAGTACCATATCTATATAAAACATTTTTATATCACAAATAAAATAAATATCTTAAATTTTAGAGAATAGTCTGTAAAAATCTCTTCATTCTGGTGAATTTTGCATAACTGGTAAACCGTAAGAAACAGATAAAAACATACTTAAAAAAATGTAGATCTCGTTAAACACACAATTTATATTTTGTAGAGTTTCCGGCATATTCCTTGTTTTTGGCTTCAATTTTAAATTAGTAACTTTTCTCATACAAGAATAAACATTTCGTTTCATCTCTCATTTGTTGAATGCTGGCCATCCTAAGTGAACCGAATTTCAATTGTTTACATAATGGCCAGCTTGTAAAACATTTGCTTATCGCGTGTGTCAGCTATCCCCTGCTTTCCTTTTTCTCTTAAGGAAGCAAGTAATAAGATAATTTCTGCTAATGTTTATCTCAATTACATGATATAGATAAAATAGTCTTTTGTAAGAATAGTTTGTATGCAGAATAGGTAGAAAAAGCCATATGAATGGAACATTCTTATCTAGATTTATTTATGGTTTAGGAGTGAAGGAGGTCTAGCCCCCTTCTTCCAGGCATAATTTTCCGCCCCCCTCTCATCAGAATCCATCCCATCATTTTTTCTAAAAAAAAATGTTGCTTTTAAATGTTATAATTTTCGTAGCTTCCTTTATTTTAAGATTACTCGTGGACAAAGCTTGACAATGCCCGCCTGGGTAGTGTGGTGGTAGCGTGTCTGCTTCACATGCAAAAGGTCGTGAGTTCCAGTCTCGCTTAGGGTGAGTTGCCCGGATAAGGTTTTTTTTCGGGGTTTTCCCTTATCCTGAGAAGAAGAAGAATATCGAGTAACTTTAAGCTCCACGGACCCCGAGATCATTTGAGCATTATTTCAGTAATTTCATTCATCGTCCGATATGACCAACCGGGTTAAAGGACGTTAAGCTAAAAAAAAGAAGCTTGACAAATGGTTGAATATAGCAATAAGAAATAGCGTAATAAACAATATACAGTATCAACATTCAAGTTAAAAATTTACAAATGAAGTAGTGGAACAACATGGGATATTCATTGACTAAGAATGTCATTGATGAAAACTATAAACATGATTCCTTAAAAAATCTATTGAGCCCTTCAAAGCAGATGTACTAATTGATGTAATATCTGGATGTGTAAGCCTTCAGAAACCTCAAAACTCTGTTTTGGGCCGAATTTAGTGTTCTCCCTACATTAAGTAACGGGCAGAGAAATACAGTATAGTTTACAACGTTCATTAGAAATGAAAGGTGTTTCATATCCATTTTATATGATATTGTGTTATTATTTTTGCATGTACATAGTGTATAGAGAAGGTATTGCACTCCACCCAAAAATTCGATACCGAAATTTCACCGGAAATATATGTTTTAGGGTCCCCAATATCCAAAAAAAGCATTTTCACAAAAAGGTCCATGTATGTGTCCGTGTGTCAGTGTGTCCGTGTGTCTGTGAACACGATAACTCAAAAACGAAAAGTCGGTAAAATACCAAACTTGGTATTGAAGTTTAGTATCTTCCAGGGATGTGACACGAAGATATTGAGAAAAATCCCCCCACCCCCAACTACCCTTTACGTGGAAAATTTTGATTTTCTCAAAAATGGCTCTAACGATTTTGATTAAAATTTCGTATATTGAAATGCATATCTTGAATTTTCTGGGAATAGTCTCTGAAGAGTACTTTATTCTGGATGAATTTTACTGAATTTTGAGTAACTGCTAAACCGTAAGAGATGGACGAAAACTACTTCACAAGAAAATGTAGAGCACGTTAAAACACAGAATTTATGTTATAGACATTTTTTTCGCAAGTTCGTGATTTTTGAGACATTCCTTATTTTTGGTTTCTGCTATGAAAAACATACTTTTCTCATACAGGAACTTGTCAACTCCTATCCATATAACCAAAGGAACTTAATTGATATAGCAACCAGCTTTTGACTCATTTTAACCTATGGTAGTCCCTTATTTCGCTTCTACTTACAAGGAAGCAAGTAATAAAACTATTTCTGCTCATTTTTATCTGATTAGCATAAAGTAAATAGAAGTATTAGCTTTTTAAGAATAATTTGTTGCATGGATGTAGAGAAAGTCATGCGAATGGTACACATCAGATTTGTTTAATTATTATTATTATCATCATCATTGCATATATATCCAGCCTTTAATTGCTATGGTTTTATCGGCGGCATTTGTCTCTAGAACATGTTGCCTATCGATAATGATATTAACTCATGTACTGTTGTCAAGTTTTCTATGTATAAATCCCTAATTTTAATCATTAGATACCACACACACACACACACACACACACACACACACACACACACACACACACACACATACATATTCCCAGCTATACTTCCAAACTCTGTGGAGGATAGGGAATATTCTTAGCTAAAGAAAAAATCCCAGCGCAGGCAGGAATCGAACCCGGGATCTGCTCTACCGAGCTACCATGGTAACCATGCCATCATCAAGATCACTTTTAAGACATTAAAACTCAGATCGTTATAAAATTGTTTGCGCAAATTTAATTCCAGAGTTAATGACTTCCAGATGGCAGCACGTTTGTTCCCAATTGTTGGAATTCACTACATTTCTCCGGATATTACATTCCGCTTAAATAAACTCTGGAAGAAGCGATTCTATGCAAATGAAACCAGCAATATGATGAGAATGAAATAACAAAAGAAGCGCGACAGTGGTGTCACGCTTCCAAGAAATTGTCATCGTCAAAATGTCAGGGGGCGGGGACGTGGTTCAAGGTTATGCGGAATTCAACTGATTTAACTTGCACTTCTCCACGAGGGGCGTTCTTCATCTGCATTTTCTTTTTTCTCCGTTTGACGACCTTCCTTCATATCAACGAACAGTTTCGTTAAACAAGTTCTGTAAGCAAGCAGATGGATTTAATATATAATCCTTTAACATGGAATGTCTTAAAGGTTTGGAAATGCGTTTACCCGCGTATAATAAATTTGAAGGATATATATTCCGGAGCTTTGTCGGATCTCCGGCGCTGTATTCCTGTACCATTTTCTTTTTTTTTTTTCATTTTACCTACTATTAGTACTTTTATTTCAGATTTTCTTTTTACTCACAAATGCACGTATACAAACACACAAACGCCCATGCCCAATGCGGGACTCGAACCCACGATCCCCTGCGCCACGAAGCACCAAAACATGTCACTTTAGCGAGCGTGGCTAAGGGGACACACTCTTAAATCAAATATCGTTCTGATGCCAATTAGCCGTAGTTTTGAACGTTAATTCGCTTTGATTTCAAAGTTAATTCCCTTAGTTTTCAAGGTTAATTCTATCGAAACCGTCCTCGAGAGAAAAAAAAAAAAAAACAACAAAACATTTGATGTGTTCCATTCACATGACTTTCTCTTAGACGACCTTCCTTCATATCAACGGACAGTTTCGTTAAACAGTTCTGCAAGCAAGCAGATCGATTTAAAATATAATCCTTTAGCATGGAATATCTTAAAGTTTTTGAAATGCGTTTACCCTGTCGTTATAATAAATTTCCAGGAACTAGATATTATATATAATTTACCAGGAACTAGACATATGTATTGTCTATTATTTATTTTTTATTTATTTTTTTTTTTTACTCCTACGCTGTATTTCTTTACCATTTTCCTCTTTCTTCCATTTTACCTGCTTTTATTTTCTTCTGATTTTGTTCTTGGTCACAAATGCACATATACAAACACCCATGCCCAAGGTGGGACTCGAACCCACGATCCCCTGCGCCACGAAGCACCAAAACAAGGCGCTTTAGCGAGCGCGGCTAAGGGCATTCTTAAACCAAATATCGTTTTGATATCAGTTGGGCTTAGTTTTCGAAGTTAATTATATCGAAACCTTCCTTGAGGATCGTTTGTTTTTCGGCGACTCTTGTGAAAATGTATTTGTGTTGCATTCACATTACTTTTTCTAGCAGTTTCATAAACAAACTTACTTACAAAAGATTACTGTTTTATCTATATCATGCTAATCGAGATCAAATTTAGCAGAATTGGTCTTTTTACTCCTTTAAGTAGAAGAGAAACAAGGGAATGCTCTAAGTTAAAGCGATTACATCTTTTAAAACCCGGTCGCTATGTGAAACAATATAAATTCCATTCTCATTGCTTGCTTGGAGACGAGCAAAAGAAGGACGAAAAGAAAGATATCTTTCCGTTTGAGAAAAGTTAAAGTAGCTTAACATTGGAACCTATAACACGGAATATCTAAAAAAAATGGTTAACTCTACAAAATAAATGTTTGATATAAATTCTGTTTTAACGAGGTTTACATTATTGTGTAGTAGGTTTTTACCTATCTCTTACAGTTTACCTGTTATACAAAAGTTACTCAGAATGAAGACATCTTTAGAGGTTATTCCCAGAAAATTTAGGATATGCATTTTATTTGTCACGTAAATTTATATAAGGCATTTTAATCAAAATCGTTATAGTCAATAGTTATATAACAATTGTGGAAAATCTTTCCATTCTAACGATAGTTTGGGGTGAAGTCGTGTCATATCCATGAAATATACTAAACTCAAAGACCAAGTTAGGTATTTAACGGACTTTTCATTTTTGAACTATGCTTTCCACAGACACACGCGCATTCACATATATAAAATAGACACACACTGATCCTTTTCTAAAATGTTTATTTTCTGGATTCATAGGGCCTCGTAACATACATACATATATTATATTCCGTGAAATATCGGTATTGATTTTTTGTTTTGTTTTGCTTTTTGGAATGCAATACCTATGTTCTCTACTTACAATGCACGCTGTACATACGTGCTAGAGAAAGTAATAAACAACAATGGGCAAAGAAAGTATTACAATGTAATACATCAATTTTTACTTTCTCTATACGCACTATGTACATAGTGTATAGAGAAGTTATTGTAATGCACCCAAAAATTCGGTACCGAGATTTCGCCGGAAATACATGTTTTGGGTCCCCCTGAATCTAATAAAAGCATTTTTAGAAAAATGTCTGTGTGTATGTGTATGTGTCTGTGGGCTATGCCGTTAAATACCAAACTTGGTATTTAAGTTTGGTATCTTCCAAGAATGTGACACGAAGATTTTCAAGAAAATCCCCCCACGCCAAACTACCCTTTACATGAAACTTTTTTCGAAATTTTTATTTTTTAAAAAATAGCTCTAACGATTTTGATTAAAATATGGTATATTAAAGATATTTACCTGACAAATAAAATGTATATCTAGAATTTTCTGGGAATAGCCTCTGAAGACTTCTTTATTCTGGATGAATTTTACGGAATTTTGCATAACTGGTAAACCGTAAGACATGGACCTAAACTTAGCACACAAACAATGTAGAGCACATTAAAACACGCACTTTAGGTTACATACATTTTTTCGTGGAGTCGATAGTTTTTTTTTAAGTATTCCTTGTTTTTGGTTTCAGCTTTGAAAAACACACAAAGGAACTTCAGTCACTTAGCAACCAGCTGCTACTCCCTTATTTCGCTTCTACTTACAAGGAAGCAAGTAATAAGACTATCTGTGCCAATTTTTTCTCGATTAGCTTGAAGTAAATAGAAGCATAAGGTTTTTAACAATAATTTATTGGAGATAGGTAGAGAAAGTCGTGTAAATGGAACACATAAGATTTTTTAAATTATTTTAAGTCTTTAATTCCTTGGCAATATCGCGACGGATCTATTCGGTAAGATATCATAATGACGGAATGTGGTGAAGTATACCTTCAGGACTCATCCGCATACCACTTTCGCTTCAAGTCAAGCAAATGGCGGAAGAGTGCAACAGTCTGACTGCTTTCTCCATCAGATGGCAGCTTACAACCAGGCTTCTAATTGTCTTCACCAGCGGTAGTCGAATGGCATAGCTCAGCCAGCCCTTGGGGTCACGACCTTATATATTACTTTGCTCCGCGGCAAGCAAATGGCATTGTGGTTCCATTTAGTCTAGCTTTTTTTATCTTTCAATTGCAATTACTATATTTTTCAGCTTTATTGTTTTAGACTGAGAGTGGACATTTTGCGTCGCGGTATTAAATATCCGGATTTACCTTGACGACTGAGGGAAACCACGAAAAAGCCACTGATTGGTCGGTTCACGGGATTTGAACACCAGATATCCCGAATGCAGGACACAGGTATTACCGTCTCTGCCATCCTGCTTAGTACATTTTTTTTTTCTCTATATGTTTTCCCGGAAAATACATGTTTTGAGACCCCCGAATAAAAACATTTTTAGGAGGAGGTCAGTGTGTATATCTGTGTCTGTGGACAAAACGAAATTCAGTTAAATGCCAAACATGGTATTTAAATCTAGTATTTCCCAAGGATGCCCCATGAACATTTTAAAGAAAATCCCCCCACCCCAAACTACCGTTTACTTGGAACACTTTTCGAAATGTTTGATTTTCTCAAAAATGACTCGAATAATTTTGATTAAATTGCAATATATGTATGATATTTTCTTAGCAAAGAAATGTATATCTTGAATCTTCTGGGAATTGCCTCAGAAGACCTCTTCATTCTGGATCTCTTTTGTATAGTTGATAAATCGAACAAAACATGTAGATCTCGTTAAAAAACACAATTTATGTCATATATATTTTTTTAGGCTTAACCGTCCCCAATATATTCCGAGATTTGTTCTCATTTTTAAACTACTTAAACATTTTTACGGGAAGTCATTGTTCTTTTCGTCTCTTTTGTTGACTTCTGGCAAGCAAAGAAGCTGAATCTCAATTGTTCCACAAGCGACCGGCTTTTAAAAGATTTGTCTATCGGTTTACCCTGTTTATTCCCTTATTTTTCTTGTGCTTACAAAGAAGCAAGTAAACAGACCAGTTCTGCTAATGTTTATCTCGATTAGAATGTTTTAGATAAAATAATACACTTATGTAAGAAGAAAAATGTTTGCGGAACAGCTAGAGAAAGTCGTGTGAATAAAACACATCAAATTTTCATGTAAACAATCTAGTTTTCTTATTTTTGCACACCTGTGTAAGCTAATTTTTATTTCGATACTATGTTATGAAGAAGACTGTGTAAAATTTATTGTTAGAGTGGAGCAGTATATTTACTTTACAACTTTAGTTTTTGAGAAAACTGTTGTAATGTTATGACAATATCCTGAAATGAAATTCTTTGTCTAAAACAGAAGCCGTGACAGGAAAATTCCCCTCTCAACTGATAGGCGTTCCCTTCTGTCTTCTTTTGTTTCTCTTTGAAAGAGACCATTCTATGGGAACCATCACACTACAGCAGATTAAAAAGCATGCTTCGCCGTAGTTCTATTTTTTAGGGTATAAATAGGAGCTTTATAGGTGAAAACGTGAGATAATCATATAAAATTATGATGGAATCACAGCAGAAGTCATTATGTTTTAATGGAGTCAATAATTTTGAAGCCCATCTTCACGTATTCTCAATGCTGAAAATTACACCTTACGTCAGGGATAATGAGGTACTAAATAATGCAAATTGTTATCTCAAAGTCATCTTCTGTGTAGATATAAACAATCCGAAATTGTAATCTCCAGAGATAATGACTGTTTCTTGCCTACCTGTGCATTTTGTTGATTTATCAGTTGCCCTCCAAGGCAGACGCGTGGTTCAAAAGTAGTATTTTTAAGAAGTAACAATGTTTATGTTTGCAGAAGGAGTGTATGTAGCCAAGGGCAAAAATGTGCTCATGGTCGCGTCACTGGGTGCTTCCTGCAATTCACATGACGTAATGTAATTACAGGTAGCAAGTATCCAGTGGTGGACTGTAGAAAAAGCTCTTCATGGAGACCGTTCCCCAATACGGGAAGTTTCTTTTATCTCAACAGGGGCCGATAACTTTTCCTGTTATCTTAGTTTATACAATCGCTGATATTAGTGTCTATCGGAGAAACGAAGCACGTTTCGCCAAGACATTGTAAACCCTATTATCATGATCGTCGACTTGGTACCAACCAGCAATTTTTCATACATTACAAGCAAGAATTACCATCCGCTATTTCCGCTTTTTCCTTATTTCGGCTCCTTTTGAAGATAAACAATGGATTCACAGGATTAAAGCGTGAATTAACTAATGTTTGTGTTGCTAAACTTATCAGCGAAGAGAAATGTCCACAAAAAAAAAAAATAATATATCTTTAACCCGAGTTAAGCAAAATTGTCATTGGTGAAATCAGGCATAAAGCTTGGCGTTTACTTATTTTTTCCTTTGTTTAGAATCGTCAACTTTGGTAGAAAAGGCATTGTTGCCCACCAAAAAAATCTATTTTTCGATTTCACCGGAAATACATTTTTTTTTAAACAGTACCGGAGTCTGATCAGGACTCCGGCGCTGTATCCCCATTTACATTTCCCCTCGTAGGTTTTACTGATTACTGTTTTTACTGTTTTTACCGTTCCTTTTACAAACATAGACACATTGCACAAACATATAACACCCATGCCCATGGCGGGACTCGAACCCACGATCCCTTGCCCACGAAGCACCAAAGCGAGACGCTTTAGCGAGCGTGGCCATGGGGACCGGCTATTTTGAGAACTCCTGAAACAAAACAAAACTTGTATGTGTGTGTGGACAGCATACTCAAAACGCATGACTTCACATGACTTTCACAACTTTCCTTACAAAAGATTATTTTATCTTCGACGTGCTAATCAAGGTAAACAGCAGACATTGTTGTATTACTTGCTTCCTGTAAGTAGAAAAATATAAGGATAAATCGATAGTCAAATCTTTTAAAAGCTGGTCCTATATGAAACAATTGAAGTTCGTTTCCTTTGCATGGCCTCCAGTAAAACAAGAGAGATGAAACGAAACGCCGCTTCCTCTTTGAGAAAAGTTAAAGTACTTTAAAATTGAAACCAATAACAAGGAATACTTCAGAAACGGACAGCTCTACATAAAAATATGTATACGACATACATTATGTGTTTTACCGAGCTCTACATTTTTGTGGCAAGTTTTTGTCTATTTCATACGGTTTAACCATAATATAAAATTCTGCAAAACTCGACTAGAATAAAGAACTCTTCAAAGGCTATTCGGAGAAAATTCTAATATATACATTTTATTTGTGATGTGAATATCTTTTAATATACGATATTTTAATCAAAATCGTTAGCCATTTTTGAGAAAATAAAAAAAAATCGAAAAATGCTCCATGTAAAGGGTAGCTGAGGGTGCGGGGATTTTCTTGAAAATATTCGTGTCGCATCCTTGGTAAATGCTGAACTTAAATAACAAGTTTGGAATTAACCGACTTTTCGTTTTTGAGCTGAGCTGTACTAGGACACAAACGGATGTTTTTCTAAAATTCTTTTTTCGGACTCAGGGGACCTGAAAACACATTTCCAGTGAAATCTCGGTATCGAATGTTTGGGTGGAATACAATACCTTCTCTATCCACTATGTACATTGTATATGTGGGCTAGAAAAAGTAAAAACGAAAAATCGGTTAAATACCAAACGGGGCATCTTCCAAGGATGCGACACAAAGTTTTCAGAAAAAGTCCCCGCCCAAGCCACCCTTTATATGTAACATTTTTCGAAATGTTAGCGCTTTTGATTAAAACAGCATAAATTGAAGATATTTGAATGGAAATAAAATGTATATCCTGAAGTCCCCTTCATTCTGAATGCATTTTGTATAACCGATAAACCGTAACAGATATAAAACATCACCACTCAAAAAGCGTAGATTTCGTAAAAACATACAATTTATGTCATACAGTTTGTTTGTCAACAATTTCTGAGTGTTACTGGACGGATTTAAAATACTTTTCTCAAGCGGAAAGTCCTGGAACGTTTCATCTCTTCTTTTGTTTTTCTCCTCACTATAGAAAGAGAACCGAAATTTGCATAGCGATAGTTTTTAAGAGATTTGGCTATCGCTGTAGTCTAGTGTATTCCATTTCCATAATAGAAACTAAGTTATAAGACCATTTCTGTTTCTGTTATCTTAATTAGCGTGAAGTAGATGTAATGTCTTTGCAAGAATGTTTTGTTATAGAATGGGTAGAGAAGGTCATGTGAACGGAACACACATTTTCTCTTAATAAGTTTTATCAATGTTGTTATCTACATACATTTCAGTGAGCGACTTCCTGGTCAAGGGGTTAGACCGCACGCTTCTCACCAAGGCGAACCCGGACCGGCTTCGATCCTAGAAGGCTGTATATGAAATTATGGTGGCTAAAACGGCGCCTGGGCATTTTTTTCTCGTTGCCTCTACCAATTTCACTGTCATCACCGTTTTTGTTTTATTATAGTATGTTCTTCTCATTCATGCGCGGCTAGGGGTCGATCCCCCGTTCCGGGTTCTTCATAGTCTGGTTCAATATTTGTTCGCTCCTCAACAATCATCTCTCTTTTGTTTTACTCCTGGCCATGCAAAAGAACCTACTTTCTCCATTGTATAGCGATAATTTTTTTTTTTTAAATATTTGACTATCGCTTTAGCCTTTATTCCTTCTACTTACAAAGAAGTAATGAGACATTTCTGTTACTCTTGATTAGCATGAAGTAGATAGAAGAATAATAATAGTTTGTTTGCAGAACAGTTAAAGAAAGTTATGTGAATTGAACATGTGGACCAGAAAAATTTGACGTATTAATGTAAAAAGATCATCTGTGTTCCGTTCACGTGACTTTCTTTAACTGTTATACAAACATCTTTCCTTACAAAAGATTATTCTTTTATCTAGGACATGCTAATCAAGGTAAACATCAGCAGAAGTTGTCTTATTGTTTGCTTCCTTGTAAAAAGACGGGAAATAAGGGAAGACACTAGGCTAAATCGATAGTCAAAATCCTTTAAAAGCTGGTCTTACGTGAAACGATTGAACGTTCGCTTTGCATGGCCTGCAGTAAAACAAGAGAGATGAAACGAAACGTCACTTCCCATTTGAGAAACAAGTGGTTTAAAATTGAAACCAATAACAAGGAATATCTCAGAAACGGTCAACTCTACACAAAATACGTATATGACGTATGTGTTTTAACAAGATCTGCATTTTTTGTGTAGTAAGTTTTTGTCTATCTCTTTCGTTTAACCTTCATGCAAAATTCTGCAAAACTCCTGCAGAATAAAGAAGTCTTCAGAGGTTGTACCCAGAAAATTCAAAATATACATTTTATTTGTGATGTAAATATGTTTAAAATACGGTATGTTAATCAAAACCATTAGAGCCGTTTTGAGAAAAACAAAAAGTTCAAAAAAATGTTCTATATAATGGGTAGTTTATGGTGGGGAATTTTCTTGAAAATCTTCCTGTCGCATCCTTGGAAAATACTAAAGACAAATGCCAAGTTTGGTATTGAATGGTCTTTTTGAACTATACTGTCCACAGACACAAACATAATTACATAGACACGCACGAGCCTTTCTCTAAAAATGTTTTTTTCGGACTAAGAGGACCTCAAAATATACTTTATTGGTGAAATCTCGACATCGAATTTTTGGGTGGAATATAATACCTTCTCCATCCAGTAAATGCATTGTACTTAGGGGCTAAAGAAGGTAATATACAATTGAGATAAATATTAGTCATTCAGTTTGGTGCGTGAAAATATAACTTATGTCTGCGAAAAACAGAGAAGTGAATATGGTATAAGTGAAGTTTAATTTTATATTTCTGGTTTTCTCGCTTGGCAATCCTGCAGAGTCTGCTACAGCTGACTTAGAGATGGTAAATCAATACCTCGCCGGTTTGCTCAGCCAGATATACGTAGAGGAACAGGGACAAACATTGGGATGGCATATGAATAAATTACCGCTTTCATCGCCTAGTGACTGATGGCTTTGAATTTGTCTTCTGCCATTCGTATTCATGTTGATATATCACAGCACCTAAACCGAATGCAACGGGAGGGATCCATATGCAGTACCACGGATTCCCGAAAAATCGTGGACAGCAAAATCTTTGTTGTAAGTAAGTTTATGGAATAATGGACAAAGAAATCCCTTTGAATGTAGCATCAAGTTTTTTAAAATTAAATTTTGACACATAGTTAAATAATTCAGATTAAAGCGGTATTTACAGACTATTCATAGAAAACTTTAAATATGCATGGTGTTCCTTGTGTCAATATAATATTTTAATAAAAATATTTACAGTGTTTTACACACTAAAAAAAAAAAAAAAAAAACTGATGTGTTCCATTCACATGACTTTCTCTACATCTCTGAAACAAATTATTGTTAAAAAGCATATGCTTCTATTTACTTCATGCTAATCGGGAAAAAATTAGCAGAAATAGTCTTATTACTTGCTTCCTTGTAATTAGAAGCGAAATAAGGGAGTACCATAGGTAAACTGATAGTTGAAAGCTCGTTGCTATGTGACTGTTTCTATGGACAGGATTTGACAAATTCCTGTATGAGAAAAGTTTATGAAAGCTGAAACCAAAAACAAGGAATATCTCAAAAACGATTAACTACACGAAAAAAATTTATATTACATAAATTGTGTGTTTTAACGTACTCTACATTTTTTTGTGTGGTAAGTGTTTGTCCATCTCTTACGGTTTAGCAGTTATGCAAAATCCCGCAAAATTGGTATAGAATAAAGTAGTCTTCAGAGGTTATTCCCAGAAAATTCAAGATTACAGTTTATTTGCCAGGTAAATATCTTTAATATACGATATTTTAATCAAAATCATTAGAGCCATTTTTAAGAAAATCAAAATTTTCGAAAAAAGTTCCATGTAAAGGGTAGTTGGGGGTGGGGGATTTTCTTGATCATCTTGTGTCGCATCCTTCGAAGATACCAACTTAAATACCATAGTTGGTATTCAAGATCTTTTCATTTTTGAGCTATGCTGTCCACACACACACACGGACCTTTTTCTGAAAATCCTTTTTGTGGATTAAGGGGGACTCAAAACATGTATTTCCGGTGAAACATCGGTATCGAATTTTTGGGTGGAATGCAATACCTTCTATGTACATAGTACGTATAGAGGTATGTGTAGTTTGGTGTTAAAGGAATTGCTTAAATATCTTCATGGCCCCTCCTTGAAAGTGCAGCACTTATATTCCAAATTTAGTATTCATCCAGCTATTCTTTTTACTTTCTCAACTTAGTACATAGTATGCAGAGGTAGAGAAGGTATTGCACTCCACCCAAAATTCGATACCGAGATTTCCCCGGAACTACAGCTTTTAGTGTCCCCTGTATAAAAAAAAACGTATTTTTCATGTGTGTCAGAGTCTGTGAACACGATAACTCTAAAAGGAAAAGTCGGCAAAATACCAAATTTGGTATATAAGTTTAGTATTTTTAAAGGATGCGACACGAAGATTTTGATGAAAATCCCCCGACCCAAACTGTAGGTATGGAACAGATTTTGATGTTCCAAAAATCTAACGATTTTGATTAAAATTAAGAAAGTATATTAAAATGTTTACATGACAAATACGATGCTAATCTTGAATTTTCTGGGAACAGCCTCTTAAAAACTTGTTTTTTATTGATGGCTTTTGCATAATGCGTAAATCATGAAAGCTAGACAAAAGTGTAGGTCGCGCAATAAAACATACAATTTATGTCAGATACGTGTCTTTTTCTTTTTGTAGAATTAACCGATCCGATATACTCCTTTTTATTCGTTTCAATTTTAATCTACTTAAACTTATCTCTTACGGAAATTTATCAACTCCCGAATGAATTTCAATCACATAGTAACCAGCTTTTAAAAGAATGACTATCGTTATAGCCTAGTATGCTCCCTTTATTTTCCTTCCACTTACAAGAAAACGATAAGACCATATGTGCTAATGTTTATCTCGATTAGCATGAAGTAACAGATGAGTAAGCATTTTAACAATAATTTGTTGAGAGATGTAGATGCAGTATGTTAATGAAACATACAAGAATTTTTTAGTTATTCTTCTCTCAGAACATACGTCTTTTGCAAATATGCTTTGGAAGGGGGCTGGAGGTTCTGGTGACTCAAAATCAGCATTCAGGTGAAATCATGACGTGGAAATTAAGATCGAATGTTCTCTACCTACCTATAGAGGGACTGAGAATTAACAGAAAGTAATAACATTGCAAATTGTCAGAACGAATATGTGTTATCGTTTGTTCTTCATGAAATTAAATAACATTTTCTTTTCATTAATTGGAGAATCATAATGTAGCGAATATCATTCTAGATACTTCTGAGAAAAATATGTTTGTCTTGGACTATTTCTAGACCGTTAGAAGGTTACACACACTGAACTGGTGTATAAAATAAAACTACTTTGTTTAAAATAGTACAGCCATTCCTGTCCAGCAAAACTTTCTCCGGAAGTTAAGAAAACACACCTTCTTCAATATATGCCATGGTGTTCCTCAAAGTAGCACATTGGCGCCGTTCTTATAACTAATATACATCCACGATCTTCCAAAAGATAACAACCGTAGCTTATTTTGTAGACGATGTCGCTATTATAAGCAAAGGCATTGGATATCACCTGTTGATATCATCAATTTATTTATCTGTTGGCTAACTTTCGCAAAAAATTGAAAATGAAAGTACATCCGCGAATTTTCATGTAGTCCGGTTCAGTTTAATAACTGGCAGATAAGATTAAAACATTGCTTCCCAATAGGAACGTATTCCACTGAATTCAAATGTTATCTTAGACTTACTCTGGAGTGCAAATTCAACGCCGCACGTGTGTGAGCGGTAGTGTGAGTCATATCTGATTGTTGTCGTTCATCCTTTAGCTTCCTTTCAGGATCTAATGCATTGTTATACCAGTGTGAGTAACACTGTGCATTCGGCGAGTATTTTATATTGAAGGTCTGATTGTCGCACCTGTGTGTGTGTGTGTGCAGCGGTTTTCAGGTGCAACAATAAGCATTACTTCTGGAAGCTCCGAATGGGGGAGGTTCCAATCTCTTCAGCTGTTCCGGGTCGATCACTGCGGACTCCAAGCACCCGTGGTACTACTGACGTTACTAGAGATAGCTGGGCCGAACAGCGAGCCCCTCCCGAAAGGGAGCTGTTCGGATTGGGTTGAACTCGGCGTGGCAGTGGCACGAATACCATGGGAGATTGGGTACGCCTGGACGGTGATGCGAGTCACCATAATGTCCTCCGGTACTAGCCTGAGTAGACGGTATATTAGACATCTGTCGACCCCATCTAGGTTCTTCGGTAGTCTTCTCTGCGGGTTGATGCACGTAAGTGTTTAACCGCATGCCGGTGTGGGGGATGCTTTTATTACTAACCTATAATGTTTTTCAAATGAGAAGTGTTCTACACTGCAGCGAATGAGACGTGTTATCGTGCTCTGCGTTACCAGGTCCTTACCCCCATTTTTTCATATTTTCCTCTCACTCGCACACTGAGCACGCACATCTGCATGGCGACATGTTTATTCATGTGTATTATGAAAACTATTTGAGCTAAAAATCTGTGGTTTTTACGGTTCTGTTACAAACATTACTCCCTATCTTCCTCGTGAATTATTTGTTGTAAAATTTGAATATTTTGTGTTAGCGTAACAATTATTTATGAGAGAGGAATCACTTAGCCCGTTACTCCCAAGTTAAGCGGGAATGCAATATGTCAACACGGCAGCACTCCCTGCCGGCAGGTTGCCGTTCAAGGATAAACCTCATCCCATTTGAAAGTGACTGTAGATTGTTGCCCTAATGCAAAGAGCCACAAAAACAATGTAATCTCCAACATAGGCTGCGGCGAACCCAAACACCGCAAACATAAACGTATAAAATTGTTTTATTCGGTCCGCCGTCCTACTCGCCCGCAGCCTGAGGGCCACGCAATTCTACACAGGGGTCACCCAGCACCCTCCCAACGCAATTGACAGCTGACCTCGCAGCAAGTGTGTATACTGTAAATACTGCGGGTGAGTATCAGTCAGTATGTCTGTGTATATATTTTAAATATGTATATAAAACCTGATGTGCTCTATTCACGTGACTTTCTCTACACCTCTGTTCCAATTTGTTATTAAAATTCTGATGTGTTACACTCACATGGCTTTCTCTAGCCGTTCTACAAACTTCTTTCATAAGATTATTCTTCTTTCTGCACCTTGTTAATCGAGGTATTCAGCACAATGTTCTTATTACTTAGTTCCTTATAAGTAGGAACAAAATAAGGGAATACACTAGACTGAACCAATAGTCAAATATTTTAAAAGCTGTCGTTATGCGATTGTCATTACAAATCGCTTCTTTTCTTGGCCAGGAGTAGAACAAAAGAAAAACGGACACTCCCGTCTGAGAAAAGTATAAGTACTTCACAACTGAAACTAATAACAATGAATACCTCGAAAACAGTAAGCTCCACGAAAAAAATGTCTATGACGTAAATTGTGTATTTTAACAAGGCTACATTTTTTGTATAGTAAGTTTTTGTCTGTCTCTTACGGTTTATTAGTTATGCCAAATTAAGCAAAATTCATCGAGAATAAACAGGTCTTTAGAAGCTATTCCCAGAAAATTCAAGATATACATTTTATTTGTCAGGTAAATAATTTTAATATACGATATTTTAATCAAAATCGTTAGAGCCATTTTTAAGAAAATCAAACTTTTCGAAAAAAGTTCTATGTAAAGGGTAGTTTGGGGTGGGGGATTTTTCTCAAAATCTTCGTGTCGCATCCCTGGAAGATACTGAACTTAAATACCAAGTTTGGTATTTTAGCTACTTTTCGTTTTTGAGTTATCCTGTTCACAGACACACGGACACACACACACACACACACTGACCTTTTTCTGGAAATGTTTTTTTTTGGATTCTGGTGGTCCTAAAACATGTATTTCCGGTCAAATCTCGACATCGAATTTTTGGGTGGAATGCAATACTTTTCTATCCCTATGTACATTGTACATACGGGGCAAGAGAAAATAAAAAGCTTATTCTTCTATCTGTTCATGCTGACCGAGATAAAATTAGTAGAAATGTTCTTATTACTTGTTTCCTTGTGAGTAGAAGGGAAATATGGGAATACACTAGTCTAAAGATAGTTAAATATTTTAAAAGCTGGTAATTATCTAATTGAAACTCTTTTGTTTGTATGACTAGGAATTGACAAATTCCCGTATGAGAAAAATATAAGTATTTTAAATTGAAACCAATAACAAGGAATGTCTCAGAAACGACCAGCTCTACAAAAATATATGCATGTATATGACATAAAAGTTATGTGTTTTACACTTCTTGTGTAGTAAGTTTCTGTCTATCTCTTACGGTGTACGAGTTATGCAAAAGTCAACCAGAAAGATGAGGCCGTCTGAAGCTATTCCCAGAAAATTCAAGATACACGTTTTGTTTGTCATTTAAATAACTTAAATATACGATACTCTAATCAAAATCGTTATAGCCATTTTTGAAAAAAATAGAACATGTCGAAAAATGTTCCGTGAAAAGGGTAGTAGGAGTGGGGTAATTTTCTTGAAAAATCTTCGTGTCGCATCCTTGAAAGATACTAAATTTAAATACCAGGTTTGGTATTTAATAGGCCTTTCGTTTTTGAACTGCGCTGTCCATAGAAACAGACACATACACACACAAAATGGAAATGGAATATTATTTATGGATGCTTTTAAATTGCTGTGGTTCTCAGCGTCCCATTCTATACTGGGCGTGAAATACTGCTTAATTTTACTCTTTTATCAGGCTTGAGGTTATTTAACGTGCCATAAATCTACGATAAATCCATCGTTCTCTGCCGGGTTTGAACCCGCGACCTTGGGTATATAAAGCTAGCATGGTAACCATTACCACGGAGGGCGATCACATACACACATATACATTAAGGTTTTTCTCAAAAAACTGAAATCTGGGTATCAAATTTTTGGATGCAATACAATACCTTCGCTATACACTAAGTACATAGTATGTGTAGAGAAAGTAAAAATCAGCTTCAAGGATCCATCAGTCATCACCATTATCACCTCACTTGAAAAGAGTAATGTATTTTCTCGCTGTGAGCTCAGTTTGACAACATGACTATGCAATATAGAATTCATCTTCATACTCACAACTGGGATAACGGACTTTGGTACATCCGCAACGAAGCGCAACACCATCTGATCACTCCAAAAGCGACGTGCGTGCGTGCGTGTGCGTGTCTGTCTGTCTGTGTCTGTCTGTCTGGCTGTCTGGTAGGCTCATGGTGAGCCTAGGTGTTGTTGCTGTGTACCTACCCTGGTAAGGGTTTAACCACAGGAATGAGGTGAAGGTTGAGGTTTTAATTTTGGAGTTTTCGAGGTTTGGTGTTAAGGAGGTAGCGCTGGTAGGCTCCTCGAGCGGTTGCAATTTCAGGAGAGGCATAATTTCCTCTGCTCCGCTGGTGTTTATTTTTATTATTTAATTATGGTGGTAAAATTTTGATAGATCTCTCCCAATGGGAGTGGGGAGTGTTTTGTTCAGCTATTACGCTGTTGGCTGGTTTAAAGCCGTTGTTACCGGGGGTGCCCACAAGCCATGCGGGGAACCCGGAACCGCCTCTTTCGGCGTTCAGAGGGTAAGTACTCCCCCAGAGATCTGACAAGTGCGTTCTCATGGTCGCCCAATCTGGCGTAGAATTTTTGAGCCCGGCGCCTGATAACATCTTCCTCATATGGGAGGGCCTAAGCTTCATGTAGTAGCCTCAAAGGGAAACGTCGACATACAGAATATATGGACCGGAGTCCTCTATTCTGTACCCGCTGTAACCAAAGAAGCCAGGAGTCTGCTGCCATACCCCACACTTCGCAGGCATAGAGCATCAGGGGGACTCAAAAGCGGCTGTCACCCTTCACTCCTCTAATACTCGACTTCATCGCTTCTTCCTACACTACATCAGTGGACTACTGAACAGCATTCCAACTCACCTTCCGTCGCCGCGACATTTTCGGTGACTGAAACGCAAACGTCATTCAGATTTACTGCAAGATTAACAATTTTCACACTCTACTTAATGGGCTATACCTCAACACACGTGTCACGTAAATACAAGCCTTGTATAAGCAAGAAATGATGAAAATAAAACGCATTTAAAATTCTAATTTAATTGTTTTCTCAATGCCAAGGCGGGGATTTGAACCACGGATCCCTCAATGACGACTTACACTGAAGTAGTTCTTCAAGACCCCAGATTCATAGTATATGATCAATTGTGATAATTGTCATCTCAAAAGAATTTGAGATCCCCTTGAGGTTTACCGGGAAACATGCGAGTCAGTTGAGAAATTCAATGATATGCCGGCATGTTGCCATGGTAACTCAGTGGTAGAGCAACCGGCTAGAGATTGGGAGATCCGTGGTTCAAATCCCGGCTATGGCATTGAATTTTTCAGTTGAACTCTACCTATCCATATTTAAAAATGTTCAGATACATCAAATTTAATATTTTTGACATTTTTACATTCGATATTAAAAATATTATCTGACGTCACAGGGATCAGGTGCGCGTCAAACATTTTAAATGATAACAGTATTTTCTTCTTTTTTTTTATAGTATTTAACGCCCGTTTTTATAACAATGACACACAGACGATGAAGCTGATGATTAATGGAATGAAGATGGAGCACCGGTGGAATGCGATGGCGGGGTAAAGCGTAGAAAACCCGCCCCTGCGCCGCTTTGCCCACCACATATCTCACATGTGGACGCTTGGGATCGAACACAGTCCGTCTAGGTGAGAGGCGAATGGTCTAACCACTCATTAAAATTCCGTTCTCTTTGCATGAGATACGAATGACAACTCGCTGTTTGAGAAAAGTAAAGTATTTAAAAAAAAAAAAAAAGTACAAGAGATGTATTTTTTTTTAACTATTTATTTTTAGTCGCTTTGACTTGTAAAAGTCTTACCGTATCGCTTATACATTTTACATTTATGTTGAGAATCATTTATAGAATTAGTATAGGCACATTGACTGCAGTTAAAATTAGTTAACAATTAATGTTTACATAAGTTACAATAAATAGAAGGATATAGAAAATCGCCCTTAGAAAATCAAACAGTGAACAATAATAATTTTTGCGACCTATTTAACATTTAGTTATGCTTAAATAACCTTGAATATAATTAATGAAGGGTAAGTGATTCGTGATCATATGTTACAATTTAAATTACACTGTAGACATTAATATATTTTAAAAACAAAATAACTATTATATACATACTTTCTTATTAAACCCTTTATACGTATATCGCTCGTAATATCGTAATTTATCCTCTGGAGATCAAAGCAACAGAAAATAAACATGTTCGAAAAAAGTTCCATGTAAAGGAGTTTGGAGTGGGGATGGATATTTTCTGGAACATTTCATGTCGCATCCTTGAAAGATATTGAACTAAAACGTTTTGTATATGACGGACATTTAGTTTGAGTTATGCTGTTCACACGCGCGCCCCCACCACGCCAGACACCGTTTTAAAACGAGAGTCAGAAACCTAAAAACATGTTTTTTGTGATATCTCGATACCTAATAATTAGGTGGAATGTAATCCTTCTCTACCTCCTATGTACTTGTAGTGAAAGTAAAAATTAATTGGACTGAAGTGGTTGCGATTTCTTTCTCTTTTGACTTTTTATATAGCGTAACTTCCTTTAACTTAGTCATATCGAACGATGAATGAAATTGGTTAAATGATGCTCAAATGATTTCGGGGTCCATGCAACTTAAAGTTAATCGACATTCTCTTTTCAGGGAAAAGAAGAAAAAAAGAAAGAAATAAAGGAAACCTTATCCCGGTAACTCGGGATTCGAACTCGCAACCTCTTGAATGTGAGCCAGTTACGCTGCTCCCACATTACCGAGGCGAGCTCTTCTGACCTATGACCTTTAAAATATTCTTACACTTCCCGATATAAACCAAATAAATTACTATGACGTAAATGACAGCTCGGAAAGGCAGATGTGTTTACTTTCTCTACACGTACTATGTACTTGGTGTATAGAGCAAGTATTGTACTCCACACAAAAATTCGGTACCGAGATTTCACCGGAAATACATGTTTAAGAATCCCTGGAATCCAAAAAAAGGATTTTTAGAAAAAAGGTTCGTGTGTTGGTGAGTGCTATTCTGTCTGAGTGTGTTTGTGTGTGTGGACAGCGTACCAAACTTGGTATTTAAATTAGGCATATTCCAAGGATGCCACACAAAGATTTTCAAAAATATCCCCGCACCCCAAACTACCCTTTATATGGAAAAATTTTCGAAAATTTTGTTTTTTTCAATAATGGTTCTAACGATTTTGATTGAAACACCACATATTAAAGATCATTTCCACCACAAATAAAATATATATCTTGAATTTTCTGGGAATAGCTTCTGAAAATCTGTTTATTCTGGACAAATTTTGTTGAATGTTGCATAACTCGTAAACTGTAAGAGATAGGCAAAAGCTTACAGCACAAAACATGGAGATCTCGTTAACACACACAAGTAATGTCATATACTTTTTTTTCGTGGAGTTGACCGTTTTTGAGAGATATTCCTTGTTATTAGTTTGTTTTAAATACTTATACATTTCTCATGTGGGAACTTCTGGCCACGCAAAGAAACGGATTTCAATCTCATAGCAACCACATTTTAAAACATTTGACTGTCGGTTTAACCTAGTGTATTTCTCTTTTGCGTGCAAGAAACTAAGTAATGCGACCGTTGCTGCTAATGTTTATCTCGATTAGCATGAAGAGATAGAAGAGTAAGCATACTAACAACAATTTGTTACAGAGATGTAGAGTAAGTTATGTGAATGGAACACATCAAGTTTTTTGTCCATGAACGCAGAATTAGGAGTTAAGAGTGGTAGTGGTTTTGGAATTTAAGTCAGTTCAGGTCAAGGATACCCAACAATGGCGTTGACAGCCACCTCTTCGTGTAATTTGAGAAATTTTGGAGATCAGAACATAACACCGTCCTCACTTCACATATAAAAGAACGCGGAGGACAAGGAAGAATAGCTGTAAAAATGTTGACAGGAGAATCCCAGTTTATAAAGATTGGATTACCTTCAGAGGTAACTTCTGCGTCAAAAGGAAGGCTTTTTTTCCCCTGTGCGTTTCTGCAATAAAATATCAGTTTACATTTATTTTTGTATTTGTTGACTTAACCGACATTGTACTGGTGGTTTTTCAAAACTCGAATGATTTAATTTCGTTTGTCAAACCCCGCATTTTGACTTTCTCTAACCCGTTTGAACAATGTATATACCTAATGGTTAGAGAAGCTATTGTATTCCGCCCAAAAATTTGATACAGAGGTTTTACCGGAAATTTTGTTTTGATATCCCCTGAGTCCGAACATTTTTATTTTCTCTAGCCTCGTATGTTCAAGGATAGAAAAGTATTGTATTCCACCCAAAATTCGATGTCGATATTTCACCGGAAATACGTGTTTTAGGACTCCCTGAATACAACAAAAGCATTTTCAGAAACAGTTCGTGTGTGTGTGTTTGTGGACAGCATAGCTCAAAAACGAAAAGACGGTTAAATACCAAACTTGATATTTAAGTTTTGTATCTTCCAGGATGTGACACGAAGATTTTCAAGAAAATCCCCCCACCCCTAACTACCCTTTACATGGACCATTTCGAAAATTTTGTTTCTCTTAAAAATGGCTCTAACGATTTTGATTAAAATACCATATATTAAAGCCATCTCTATCATAAATAAAATGTGCATCTTGAATTTTCTGGGTATAGCTTCTAAAGACCTGTTTATTCTGGATGAGTTTTTCTTAACTTGGCATAACTAATAAACCGTAAGAGATAGACAAAAACTTACTATGCAGATCTTGTTAAAATACACAAGTTATGTCATATACATTTTTTTCGTAGAGCTTACCGTTTTCGAGGTATTCCTTGTTATTACGAGAGTTTCAGTTGTGAAGTACTTATACTTTTCTCAGACGGGAGTGTCCGTTTTTCTTTTGTTCTACTCCTGGCCAAGTAAAGAAGCGATTTTCAATGACAATCGCATCACGACAGCTTTTAAAAATTTTGAATATCACTTTAGCCTAGAGCATTCCCTTAGTTCCATTCTACTTATAAGGAACTAAGTAATACAATTCTGCTAATGTTTATCTCGATTAGCGTGGAGTTGAAAGAAGAATTATCTTTTGTAAGAAGTTAGTTTGTAGAGTATCTAGAGAAAGTCATATGAGTGTAACACAACATATTTTTAGAATAAGGTCCGTGTTTGTCTGTTTCTGTGGACAGCATAGTTTAAAACTGAAAAGACCGTTAAATAGCAAACTTGGTATTTAAATTTGTTATCTTCCAAGGATGCGGCACGAAGATTTTCAAAGATAGCTCCCCATCCCAAACTACCCTTTACATGAAAAACATTTCGAAAACCTGTATTTTCTCAAAAATGGCTGTAACGATTTTGATTAAAATGCCGTTACATATATATATTTACATGACAAATAAAATGTGTACCTTAAATTTTGGGGGAATAACTGTGAAGGCCTCTTCATTGTGGCTGACTTTTGTATAACTGGTAACCTGTAAGAGATTGCAACTACTGCACAAAATGTAGACTACGTCAAAGCACACAATTTGTCATATACCTTTTTGGTTGCAGAACAGCTAGAAAAAGTCGTGTGAATAAAGCATAGATTTTTTGGTAATAGTCTCTGACGTGCTCTGCATCCTAAATGACTGCCTAACTGATAACCTGTAAGAGAAGATTAAATCATATCAAAGTTGTTGAACTCTTCACAAATTGTCATACTTTTTTTTTAAGCTAACTGTGCCCGAGATCTCGGGCACAGAATATGATATTATTCTTGACTCAAATGGAAAGTCGTTATTCTTTTTCCATCTTCTTCTGATCATATTCCAAAGCCTTCAGATAGCAACCAATTTTTAAAAAAAATTTGACTATCGCTATAGTGTAGTATATTCCGTTATTTACCTTCAACCTTCAAGGAAACAAGTAATTAAGACAATTTCTGCTAATATTTGTCTCGATTATAACAAAGTAGGTAGAAGAATAAGCTTTTAACAACAATTTGTCTCAGCGATGTAGAGAAAGTCATGTGAATGGAGCACATTAGATTTTTCGTGTAGTTAAGTATTTCTAAAATGTATATTCTTTTTGCTTTAAATTTCCCAGTAATATGTTTATCAAATGAAAAGTCTTCATTTAATTTTCATTTTTTCATACTTATGAAAACAAGGAGTTTCAAAGCCATTGCATAACGACTGACTCTTAAAATATTTGACTATCGCTCCAGCCTAGTGTATTTCCTTATTTATATTGAAGGTATAAGAACATATGTAATAAAACCAATTCTACTATCTTGTTTAATTGTTTCATTTATATGAACCACTTTAACATCAAGGTCATATCGGGGGTTTTGCATTAGAAACAACTCGTTGTCTATAGGTTCTTTACGATCTTTACAAATACACACACATGCACTGTTACATACATACTTCTAGACTCTGTGGGGAATAGGGAATACTTCTGGTTATAGAAAAATTCCACGCCCCAGCCGGGACCTCCGGGTGACAAGTCAGCTCACTTACCACTCGACCAGGAGGCAGTCACTTCTACTATTGTTCACCTTTATTAGCTGGAACTAAATATAGGTATAAACTTTTTAAAAAAATAATTTGTTAAAGAATAAGTAGAGAAAGTTATGAGAATGTATCACATCAATTTTTCTAAAAATGCTTTTCTAGTTTTACATTCAGGGAGCCAGAAAACATATTTCCGCTGAAGTCTCGACAGCGTATTTTTGGGTAGAATACAATACTTTCTCTATGCACTACATACATAATACATGCAGGGAAGTAAGGACCATTTGCAGAGAATAGAAGGGAAGATGTAACAATGGGTAAAGTGAAATGAAAGAAGGAAGGAAGGGAGGAAGGAAGGAAGATGTGACAGTGCAGCATCTCCTCGGCGTGTGGTAAGGGAATCCTCCCAAATGAGTCTCATCACCCGCCCACAAGAAACCTTATTCCTATTATTAGACGGATGAAATCCACCCCTTGCCGTGCATTGCACTGGTTTCCTTCTAGACCACACAAGTAAAAGTAAGGGACACTAGGTCATTTACCTCCTCAATTTAGTACTTTGGTTGGAGCAGGGAAAATACTAATATTCACATTACTTTCTCTGCATACTATTGTTTATCACTTTCTCTA
Organism: Hymenopus coronatus; assembly: GCA_030762935.1. Lineage (NCBI taxonomy): Eukaryota > Metazoa > Arthropoda > Insecta > Mantodea > Hymenopodidae > Hymenopus > Hymenopus coronatus. The sequence goes on from CM060896.1 coordinate 137,331,102, forward strand.
CCAAGTATTGTGTGTGTGTGCAGTGGATAGAGAAGATATGGTATTCCACCCAAAAATAAGGAGATTTCAAATGCATGTTTATGTATATGTTAATAAAAATATTGTTAGAAAAAGGACCTGTGTGTCCGAGAACATATTAGCTCAAAAACGAAAGGTTAAATACTTCTCTTGGTATTTAAGTTTATGATCATCAAATAATGCGATAGAACATTTTAAGAAAAATCCCCTACCCCAAACTTATCTTTACATTGAAGATTTTTCGATAGTTTCAATTTTTTTTTTTACATGGGAAATACAATTTTGAATTTGTTTGCAATTGCCTCTGAAGTCCTGTTTTTGAGTGTATTTTGCATAATTGGCTACCGTATGTTTGTGAGTAAAAGGGAAAAAAAGCGAATAACAAAGTTTTCAAAACTTGTTCCGTATAAATGGTAGTTCGTAGTGAGTGGGATTTTCTTGAAAAACTTCGCGTCGCATCCTTGGAAGATACTAAACATAAATACATATAACGGTATTTTCGTTTTTAGAAGATACTAAACCTAAATACCTAGTTTGATATTTAACGGTCTTTTCGTTTTTGAGTTATATTGTCCAAACACATACCCATACCCACACACCTTATCTAAAACTGCTCATTTCGGACTGAGGGGACCTCAAAGGATACTGTGAAATGTCGATATCGAATTTTGGTGTACAATACATTCTCTAGCTACTGTATACATTATATGTACATTCCTGTTAGAGAAAGTAAAAATTTAGATCAAGTTAAAATAACAAAATTTGTCATATGCATGTTTTTTTGGTTTGTTTTCTTTTTAATCTTTGTAGAGCTAACCTTTGCCGAAATATGTTTATAAGGGGACACAAGTGTTTTTTTAGTGATTTTATTGAAGTGTCAATTTTTGGATTTTTGTCACAAAAGCCAGCATCAGTGGACGCTATTTTAAAGTTAAGTTAAATGACTCTCTATGTCAAATGACTCTCTATGTCAAAGTTTAAAGTCATTTTTCTTAAGTTTTTTTTTTTTTTTTTTTCTTTTCGTTATTTTCCCATTCAAAATATATCTTCTCCCATAAATATGCTGCTACAGGTCTGAAAATTTTACCTGGCCTACTTAACTATTATGAGAAAATTCCAATCAAACATTTTGTTACAATGATATTAAGGGATGTAGTTTTAAAGAATGACGCTTTGGGTACAATATCTGTCGGAGAAGATAGACTTTGAATTTTGATAATAAAATTGACATAAATTTATAGATCCAGAACTACATTATATATTGTGCTAAACTTGTTATAGATACTTCTTTTGTTACTAGTGATGCCTGTGCAAAAATCACAGCTTTACCTCTAATATCTTAGAAAATGTCTTCTAGCACTTCGGTGACCCTTAAAATACTTAAAATTTTCTCCGACGGGAAGTTGTTATTCGTTCCAAATCACTCTTGTCATGCAAAGCGAACCGAATTTCAATTGTACTATTACATAGCGACAAGTTTTTTTAAAAACATGACTATTACTTTTGCTTAGTGTATTTCCTTTATTTCCCTTTTATTTACAAGAAGCAGTAACGTGACTATCTCACCTAATGTTTAGTACAAAATAAATAAAAGGACAAATTACATAAAAGATGAAAACTATTAAAAACAGCTTTACGTCGGAGAAAAAAATAGGAATTTACAAAGAACTGCAAACGATTTTGTGTTGCATTCTCATGACTTTCTTTATTTTAAATATCTGGTTTATGTATTTACCAGATACATGAATATCTGCTTATTAGTGGATATGCAAATTATTTTTACGAACATTTATGTACTTATCTACTTCAGTTTAAAACCTAAACGTTTCCGGAAAAAGCTACCTAGCCTGTTTTGTGGTAGATGACAAAGGGAATAGCGATATTCAAATGTTTATGAACTGAATGCGATATGCTTACCTATCTTAAAATTCCATACTCGTTCCTGAAATCACTATAAACAGCTGAAAATACAGAGCACTTTGAAGGAATTTTAAAATACAAGCAGTATTAACGGATATCTGGAAATGGCTTATGCCATAAAAAAAAAAGTTTAATTGGGGAATTAACTGCGAGATTTAAAGAAATCTACTTTTTTGTGTAGTACATTTTAGCCTATCGCTTAACGTATACATGATTGTACAAAAATTTTCTCCGAATGAAGTAGACTTCCTATTTCTAGAAAATTTAAGATACACATATTATCTGTCATGTGATTTTAAGATGTGAAATTATCAGAATTGTAAAAGCCATTTTTGAGAAAATCAAAAGTTAAAAAAAAATTGTAAACTCAATTGTGGCATCATCGGCGCCACCGGTGTGCCGGAATTTTGTCCAGTAGGTTTACTGGCATGGGGCTATCGCCTTTGAGCACATTTAAAAACGAAGGGTCTGGTCCGGTTTGAACCCGCAATTAAACAATCCAGAACGGGGGAAAAAAAAAAAAAAATGTAAACGATAGTTGGGAATATTTTGAAAATCCTTGTGTCACATTTTTGGAAGATATTAAACTAAACGTCAAGTTTGATTTTATTCTACTTTTTACTTTCTCTACACGTAATATGTACATAGTGTATAGAGAAAGTATTGTATTGCACCCAAAAAATCGATACCGAGATTTCACCGGACATATACGTTTTGGGTCCCCCTGAATAAAAAAAAAGCATTCTTACAAAAAGGTCCGTGCGTGTGTATTTAAGTTTGGCATTTTCCAAGGATGCGACACGAAGATTTTCAAGAAAATCCCCCACCCCCAACTACCCTTTACATGGAACATTTTTCGAAAATTTTGATTTTCTTAAAAATGACTGACGATTTTGATTAAAATGTCAAATATTAAAGATATTTTCTTGACAAATAAAAGGTATATCTTGAATTTTCTGGGAATAGCCTCTGAAGACTACCTTATTCTGGATGAATTTTATGGAATTTTGCATAACTGCTAAACCATAAGAGATGGACAAAAACTTAACACAAATAATATAGAGCACATTAAAACATACAATTTATGTCATATGCATTTTTTTTCGTGGAATTGATCATTTTTTAGATATTTCTTGTTTTTGGTTTCAGCTTTGAAAATGTATACTTTTTTCATACGGAATTTGTCAACTCCTATCCATAAAACAAAGGAACTTCAGTCACATAGCAAACAACTTTTGACTATCACTTTAAGCTATGGTACTCCCTTATTTGCCTCCTGCTTGCAAGGAAGCAAGTAATAAGACCATTTCTGCTAATGTTTCTAAATTAGCAAGAAGTAAATAGAAGAATAAGCTTTTAACTATAATATTTTGCAGAGATGTAGAGAAAATCATGTGAATTGAACACATCAGACTTTTTTTGACCATACTGTTACAGTTTCGCACACAAGTCTACTTCTAAAAGTCTGTTTTTTAATTCAGGGGTATTCAAAACATATATTTTTGGTGTAGTTTCTCTAAGTAGTTTTGGGTGGAATGTAATACCTTTCCTTCATGTGTGTATGCGATTAAAACAAAAATAATAAAGAAACTCGCATAACAAGCAAACTGGCTTTTGAAATGGACGCAAGATGAAGTAGAACAAGTCCTTTTAAAACTTTCTTTACATCTCGGTAACAAAAGCTTATTCATGCTAATCGAGATAAACATCAATAGAAATAGCCTTTTACTTGCTTCCTTGTAAGCGGAAGAGAAATAATAGAATACTATAGGCTAAAGCGAGTCAAATCTTTTAAAAGCTGGTTGCTATGTGGATGAAATCCATTTCTTTTCATGGTTAAGGGTTTACAAATTCCCATATGAGAGAAGCTTTAAGTATGTATTTTAAAACTGAAACCAAAAACAAGGAATATCTTGCAAATGACCACTCTACGAAAAAAATTTATAAGACAGAAATTGTGTGTTTTAGCTAGATTACATTTTGTGTGGGTTTTGTCTATCTGTTACATTTCCAATTATCAAAATTTAGCAAAATTTATTCGGAATAAAGAGGTCTTTTGAGGTTATTCCCAGAAAACTCAAGATATACATTTTACTTGTCATGCAAATATCTTTAATATGCGGTATTTTATTCAAAATTGTTAGAGCCATTTTTGATAAAAATCAATATTTTTGACTTTTTTGTTCCATTAAAGAGTAGTTTGGGGTGAGAAAATTTTCCTCAATATCTTCGTGTCACATCCTTGAAAGATGCTAAGTTTAAGTATCAACTTTTGTGTTTTACCGTGTTTTCGTTTCTGAGTTATTGTGTTCACATACACACGCCCTCATGGACAGTCACGAATCTTTTTCTAAAAATGCTTTATCTAGCTCGTAAGTACATAAAATGTACATAGTAAATAGAGAAGATATTGTATTGCACCTAAAAATTGGATGTTGGGGTTTCATCGGAAAGGTGTTATGAAGTCCCATTAGTCCGAAAAAAAAAATAGTAAAAGGTCCATATGGTGTTGGACAGCATAGCTCAAAAACGAAAATAATGTTAATATTAAACTAGGTATTTATGTTTAGAATCTTCCAAGAATGCTACACGAAGGTTTTTAATTTTCCGCACCACAAACTATCCTTTACATGGAAACATTTAAAAGTGTCTTATTCGCAAAAGTGTCTCTATTTTAATAAAAATACAGTAAATTAAACAGATTTACATCACAAATAAGATATATACTTTGTTTTGTGGCAATAACCTCTGAAGATCTCTTTATTCTGGATGAGTTTTGCAGAATTTTGCTCAATAGTTAAACCATAAGAGATAGACAAAAATTGCTACGTAAAAATTGTATGTCTTGTTAAAGCACAAAATTGATGTCGTGTACTTTTTACTTTCTCTACACGCACTATGTGCATAGTGTATACAGAAGGTATTGTACTCCATCCAAAAATTCGAAACCGAGATTTCACCGGATATATATATTTTAGGGTCCCTTATATCCAAAAAAAGCATATTCACAAAAAGGTACGTGTGTGTGTGTGTGTGTGTGTCCGTGAACACGATAACTCATAAACGAAAAGTCAGTAAAATACCAAACTTGTAAAAATGAAAAATGAAAAAAAATTGAAAAATTTTTATTTTCTTAAAAATGGCTCTAACGATTTTGATTAAAATATCGTATATCAAAGATATTACCATACAAATAAAATGTATATCTTGAATTCTCTGGGAATAGCCTCATAAGACTACTTTATTCTGAATCAATTTTATAGAATTTTGCATAACTGCTAAACCGTATGATATACACAAAAACTTACCTGAAAAAAAAAATGTAGAGCACGTTAAAACACACAATTTATGTTATATACACCTTTTTTCGTGGAGTTGATCATTTTTTAGATATTGCTTGTTTTTGGTTTCAGGTTTGAAAAGCTTGTACTTTTTTGATATAGGAATTAGTCAACTCGTGTCTATACAAAAAAAAAAAAAAAAAAAAAAAAAAAAGCATTTGACTATTACCTTAACCTATGGTACTCCCTTATTTCGCTTTTACTTAGAAGGAAGCAAATAATAAGACTATTTCTGCTAATGTTTTCTCGATTAGCATGCAGTAAATAGAAGCATAAGCTTTTTAACAATAATTTGTTGCAGAGATGTAGAGAAAGTCAATGTGAAGTGAATGGAACACATCAGATTTTTCTTGTGGTGTGCAGTTCGAGATATTGCTTGATATTGTTTTAAATTTTAAACTAACTTTTCTTAAATAGGACTGCACAGAGCAAACTGAACCTTATTTGTTTGACATGGCGACCAGCTTTTAAAACATTTCACTATCGCTTTAGCCTAATGTTTTTCTTATTTCCCTTATAGTTACTGGAAGCAAGTAGTAGGGCCAATTCTGCTAATGTTTATCTCGATTATTATGATGTAGATGTACAGGGTGGCGCGTAATGTATCTATCAATTTCGGTTGAGAAATAAAACTACTAAATGAAAGTGAAACTACTTTATTTGTGTAAAAGTGAAACAATATACATTTGCATTTGTGGATATCACACTGACATCGTTACTACTTGAATATGACTCAGCTCAGTGGTCCCCATCTGCATTTATGCATTCTTGAAGACGGCGAAGAAATGCCTCCATGGCACGTCGCGCCATCTCCCGTGGAACGACATTGATTTCCTGGCCGATGGTATTTTTTAACTCCTAATGTTTTGCAAACGGTGGGAAAATACTTTTTCTTTCAATTTTCCCCACAGAAATTATTCCGAAACAGTTAAATCTGGAGATTGGACGGCCAAGTTAAATCTCCAAAGTGGGAAATCAGTCGATTGGGGAACACTCGGAGAAAAACCAACCTTTGATGTGTAATATGTGGCATAGCACTATGCTGCTCTAACCAAATGTTGTTCAATTGTCATTCCTGACATGTCAAATTTCAACATGGCGGTCAGAATTTACAGTTAGTGTGTGACCAACACAATCCTCGGAAAAATATGGACCAATAATCCCACACATTCCAATTGCAGACCACACCTCAACATCCTGACTCATAAATTATACGAGGAGTTTGGTTTTGCTTGTTCTCAAACTCTGAAGAAGAAGCTCGCTCGATGTGACTTGAACAGTTGGTGAGCAGTGCTGATACAGGTGGAGCTGCGTTTGAGTTAAGGGAACGCGTAACAATGAAGGCTTATGGCGTACAAATTTCGAATATTGTAGACGTATAATCGTATCTGATTCATGCGCATGCGCAGCTCATGTTGAACAGGAATACCAAGCATTACGAACCATCGTGTATATGGGACAGCTAGAGAAAGTCATATGCATGGAACACATCCGATTTTTTGAATATATGGAAACCTTAAATATGTATTTGCGATGAAATCTCGGTATCTATTTATGTATGCATGTAAAGAAAGCAAAAAAAAATGCTGAGGAAGAGAGCATGACATACTGGTCGTTATATATCTCCATTTAAATGCCGCAAAACGCCCAAACAGTCTACAAACAATAGATTCATATTATACGGGGAGTGAAAAACCGAAATTTTAGTCCCAAATTTTCTGCCAAGTATCCTTAATGGGGTTTTGTTGTTTTCTGTCACTTCTAGTGAAATGATGCACTTGCCAATTCAGTTGTTCATGAGGTTCACGTCAGGATGAGTTTGTATGTCGCCACTTCGCGCTGGCACATCTTTCCTCTTGCACTTCCCCGACCATGCGGTAACCAATAGATATTAATTCTTGTTCAGGCCGCAACACAATCTGTGAGGTCACCCTTCTCCCTCCATCCGGTCTTTTCATTGAAGATAAACGGGATTAGAACAGAGGTGGGGACGTTTATCGCATCATCGCCTCTCATCACATGTTTCCAATCTTCTCTCTCAACGTCGAAATTCAGGTGCCAATTCTTACTGCTGCACATTTCTGTTTTTGTTGTTTATGTTTCAACTGTAGAAATAGGAATATTTTTACCTTCTCTAGCACCTATGTACAATGTACATTGTAAATACAAAAAAAGTATTGTTTTCCACCCAAAATTCGATACCGAGGTTTCACCGGAAGTACATGTTTTGAGACCTCCCTAAATCAAAAATAAAAGCTTACCTAGTTCAGTTTTAAGGTATTTAAACTTTTTTCAAACGGGAGACACCTTTCTTATCGTCTCTTTTTTGTTTATTCCTAGTATGTAAAGAGAACCGAATCTCAATTGCTTCATTTAGTGATCAGATTTTAAAATATATGACTATCGCTTTAACGTCTTGAATTCTCTTATTTCCCTTCTACTCACAAAGAAGCAAGTAATAAGACGAATTCTGATTAAAATAATGTAGATAAAAGAATACTTTTTTTAAGCAAGATCAGTAAAACGAATGTCCAACTATTTCCACACTGGCGATTTTTAACTTTGAAATATCCCCTTGGAGTTCTACAATTTTTTTATCGCAGAAGGAATATCTGCCCAGGTCAAATACCCTTTGATGTCTTAAAACTAATAACATGCATATAAAAATACAATGTGTTTGATTCATATGACTTTTCTATATCACTGTTACAAATTACCTATTGTTAAAGCGTTTATTCTTCTACCTACTTCACACTAATCGAGATAAACATTAGCAGAAATTTCCCTTATTATTTACATTCTGTAAGTAAAAGGAAAATAAAGGGAAACACTATGCTAAAGCGGTAGTCAAATCTTTTAATAGCTGGTTGTTATGTGAGGGAAATTCGTTTCTTTGGGTGGCCAGGAGTTTACAATCCCGTACGTGAAAAATTTTAAGTACTTTAAATCTGTAACCAATTACATGGAATAACTAAAAAATTGTCAATTCCACGAAAAAATAAATGTATATGATAATTGTGTGTTTTAACGAGAGCTATATTTTTGAGTAGTATAGTAAGTTTTGTCTATTGCGGTTTAACAGTTATTCAAAATACAGCAAAATTCATCCAGAATAGAAAGATCTTCAGATACTATTCCCAGAAAATTCAGGACATACATTTAGTCATTTTATTTTAATCAAATATTTTAGTCAAATTATTTTTCAGAAAATCAGAATTTTCGAATTTTTTCTATGTAAAGGGTAATTTTGAGATGGGAGGCTTTCCCTCAAAATCTAAGTATCGTGTCCTTGGAAGATACTAAGCTTAATTACCAAGTTTGGTATTTTACCGACGTTTTTTAATTTCTCTATACGGCTATGCACATAGTGTATAGAGAAATTATTACACTCCACCAAAAATTTCGATACCGAAGATTTCACCAGAAATATATGTTTTAGGATCCCCTGTGTCGAAAAAAAGGTCAGTGTGTGTGTGTGTGTGTGTGTGTGTGTGTGTGTCCGTGTGTCTGTGAACACGATAACTCAAAAACGAAAAATCGGTAAAATACCAAACCTGGTATTTAAGTTTAGTATCTTCCAGGGATGCAACACGAAGATTTTGAGACAACTCCCCCCACCCCCAAATACCCTTTACGTGGATCTAATTTCGAACATTTTGATTTTCTAAAAAAATGGCTCTAGCGATTTTGATTAAAATATCGTATATTAAAGATATTTACATGACAAAATGTATATTTTGAATTTTCTGGGAATAGCCTCTGAAGACTACTTTATTCTTGGTGAATTTTACGGAATTTTGCATAACTGCTAAACCGTAAGAGATGGACAAGAACTTACCACACAACAAATGTAGAGCACCTTAAAACACGCAATTTATGTTATATACTTTTTTTCGTGGAGTTCATTGTTTTTGAGATATTAATTTTTTTTCAGCTATAAAGACATACTTTTCTCATACAGGGCTTTGTGAACTCGTGGCCATACAAACAAAGGAACTTCAGTCACATAGCAACCAGCTTTTGACTATCATTTAACCTATGGTACCCCCTTATTTCGCTTCTAATAACAAGGAAGCAAGTAATAAGACCATTTCTGCTAATTTTTGCTCCATTAGATGAAGTAAATAAAATCATTTGTTGCAGTGATAATAGAGAAAGTCGTGTGAATGGAACACACAAGATTTTTTTAGATATGTTCACAGAAACACGGACGCACACAGACCTTTTTAAAACATTGTGTTGATACAGGGGACCCTAAAACGCATATTTCCAGTGAAATCTCGATATCGAATTTTTGGATGAAATGCAATACTTTCACTATGTACATGGTGTAGAGAAAATAAAAATTACTTCTACCACCGCTCCTTGTATTGACATTTTAAGAAATATTTTAAATCTTATATAGTTTGGTAGAATAATGTATTAAAATCAGTTGAGTATGCTATGAGCTAAGCCCCTTCCTACACACACACACACACACACACACACACACACACATATCTATTCTCTTTATTATGTTGGTATAGTGTACCTTGATCCGTCACTGGCTCTGGTATAGAACACCACAATAAAAGCTACAAAGCTACCCTTTGCCCGCTTGGCAACAGGGATAGAGGAAAGAAAGAAAAGGAATATAAAGAGTAGGAGAGGAAAATTGGTGCGAAAGGAGGATGGATGAAAACAAAGAAAGCCGCACAAAATACTTTGCTCTGCTGGAACACGAAGGGTGATGCACTCCCCAACAACCCTCTCTCCCTTCCCCCACTCCATTCCACGTGCGCAATGACGTAGTGGTGGAAAATAAAAATTGACTCGCTTACGAAACGCTTTTTTTTTTTTTTTTTTTTTCCCTGCAGCAAGCGCTGTGGGAGAGATCCTGCGAGGTTAGAGTCAGCTTCTGTCTAGATCAGTTTGGACCAGAGCAATAATTCTTAGTTTGAACCCTATCTTTCTCAGAGAAATTAATGCAAATATAACATATTGCATTTTGAGTTTCTCTATCACGTATATAATAGGTGCATTCCACCTAAAAAGAATAGATACCTAGTTTTTACCGGAAATACGTTTTGAGACCCCCTGAATCCAAAAAACATTTTTAGAAACGTGTATGTGTGTGTCGATTAAACACCAAACCTGGTATCTTTCAGTATCTTTCAAGGATTGGGCACGAAGATTTTTAAGAAAATCTCCCCACCCCAACTATCGTTTACATAGAACATTTTTCGAAAATTGTCAGTTTCTCAACAATGCCTATAACGATTTTGATTTAATTGACTTATGTTTAAGATATTTTCATGACAAATATAGGATGCGCCGTGGGCGAGTGGTTAGACTACTCGCTTCTCACTAGAGGTCTCACTTTGGTTCGATCCCAAGTGACCGCATGTGAGATTTGTAGTGGACAAACTTTTCTCTGGGTTCTCCGGTTTCCCCCACCATCTCATTCCACCGGTGCTCCATCTTCATTCCATGTATCATGAGTGTCATCGCCTGCGGTGCCATTGTAGTAAAACCTGGCGTTAAATACTATTAAAAATGACAAATGAAATGTGTATCTTGAATTTTCTGGGAATAGCTTCTGAAGACTTTTGTACACTTTTTGTATTTTCTACTGGCAAACCACAATAGATAACAAAACAAAACTTACTACACAAAACATGTAGATTTCATGTAAACACACAATTTATGTTTTTTGTAGAGTTAACCATTTTCGAGATTGGATTATTGATTACACTTTTAAACCACTCAAACTTTTCTCAAACGGGAAGATGTATTTCTTCTCATCTGTCGTTTATCTACTCCTTACAGGCAAAACGAATGGAATTTCAACTGTTTTTCATAGCGACTGACTTTTGAAGGATTTGTCTGTTGCTTTAGCCCCTTCTATTACAAGATATTAAGTAATAATACTAATTCTGCTTATGTTTATCTCGATTAGCCGGATGTAGATGAAAGATTAATCATTTTAATAAAAGGTCTGTTTGCGAAATAGCTAGAGAAAGTCATGTGAAAGGAAAACCGATTTTTTTTTCCTGCAGCGAGCACTGTGGGAGCAATACTGCCAGGTTAGATTCAGCTTCTGTCTAGATCAGTTTGAACTAGAACTGTAATTCTTATTTTGATCTTGATTTTTCTCAGAGAAAGTAATGGGATGCAACGTGTTAGATTTTTACTTTCTCTATCGTTCATAATAGGTAGAGAATGTGTTCCACCAAAAAATTATATACCAATATTTTACAGGATATAAATATTTCGAGGGTTCCTGAATATAAAAATAAGCATTTTTAAATAAAGATCCGTTTGTGTGTATGTGGACAGCATATCTCAGAAATGAAAAGTTGATTAAATACAGGGTGATTTATTAAGATCAGACACATTTCTTTCATTAATTGTTTCAAAACGTATTATACTAGCGACAACTTATTATACCCAAATTGTAGAGGAATTTTGAGTGATTATTTACCTCTATATCAAATGTGGAAAATGTCCTCCATATGTTGTGCTTCAGATCGTCCAATGTCTGGGGACTTGTGGCGTAACCTCTGTCTTTTAATTAACCCCATAGAAAGAAGTCTGGCGATGTCAAATCCGTAGATCTCGGTGGGCACAGGTTCCTGGAAATTATCTGGTCGTCAAAGAAACTTGCAATTAGGTTAATGGATTCATTTGATGTATGTATGACATGTAGCGCCATCTTGCTGAAAACATCCTTGACTCAGCTGCTGTATTTTCACGTTGACTACAAGAACAAAATGTCGAAACAGCTGCCAACAATGCAATTAGGAATAAAACATAAACATCTGCGCATCTAGTGACAAGGAATCGAAACTCCAGAACATTCTGCTTAATTTGGTGCTAAAATTGGGTCATTGAAAGAATTCCCAATGGAATAATTAAAAACAAAAAAGAAAAGTGTCAATTCTACATAAATCATTCTGTACCAAAATTACCAAAATTCAAAATTTTCGGTTTTCTCAAAACTGACTCTTAACAATTTAATTAAGATGCCGTATATTGAAGATACTAACATGAACATTAAATTTATATATCTTCTGATGTGCTGTTCACTCTGGATGACTTTTGCACAACTGGTAAATCGTAATATATAGACAAAAACTTACTACACAGAAAGTGTATATCTCGTCAAAACACAAAATTTGTATCCTCTTTGTTGTAGAGTTGACACCTTCCGTGCTATTGGTTTCAGTTTCAAAATACTTTAATTTTTCTCAAACAGGAAGTCCGTGTTTCCTTTGTTTTCCTCCGGCCCATGCAAAGCAACGAATTTCAATAACAAATGCAATTCGACAGCTTTTAAAACATTTTACTATGGTTTTTGCATACCATATTCCCATAGTTCCCTCCTACTAAATAATAAAACCTTCCTGCTAAAGCTTACCTCGATTAGTATGACGTAGAAAGAACAGAAACTGACATAAGTGTGATTATAGAACGGAGGAAGTCATGCAAATAGAACACATGAGATGTTTTATCACGTAATTCTGACAATAATGAATGTGATATTTATGAATATAATAATAATAATAATAATAATAATAGATAACAATAATGATAATTCGCCACTTGGTGTTTCGCTTGGTACCATAGGTTTCTTGCCATGTTAAATAAAAAATGTTATCATGAGCTGGGAAAAAAGAGGCATCACGGATATGCAATGTTGTATTTTTGTATAAGGAAAAATTGCGGTTGCCGGGAAGTGGCAGCACACAAGTTTCTTGTTATCTTAATCTGCTTCTCAAAACAGAAATCCCGAGTGATTAGAATACGGAAGAGGATTGCCAAACATCTAGTAATTGTCATCAGTACGTAACTTGCTGCAGGTTTACTTATTTTCCAAACTGCAAATAATACAATACTAAGATTTACCTTTCGTGACGTATATACCTTCTTACTAGGTGCGTTCAATTAGTCCTTAAAAAGTCCAAGAAATTACACTTGCAGCATCGAAAAAAGCTTGTATTAAGTATCTATCCACTTTTACTAGATGGCAGTTAAAGTTTCAGTTATATCCATCACGTGATTTCGTTGCCATAGGCGATTGAATCAACAAAGAAAGATGGTAGAAAAAACGAGTATCGTGCGGTGATTAATTACTTATTTTTAAAAAGCATGACACCGAAAGTTATAAAAACCGAGTTGGGTGAAGTTCATGACACATCTGCACCAGCGTTTGTAACAATTAAAATTACATAAACGAATTTAAACGTAGCCGTACCTGCACAAATGAATATCGTTCCGGACGTCCAGAACAAGTGACTTCCTCCGAAATAAGTAACAAAATCCAGGATATGTTTTTACTGATCGGCGAATCAAAGTAGAGACCACAGGCATATCACATGGTACAGTGTTCTCAATTTTGCACCAAAAATTAGGTCAGACAAAGTCCTCGACCAGATGGGCGCCGCGTTTGCTCTCAATGGAAAATAAAGTAATCATGTGATCGATTCGAAAGCTGGTTTGGTACTTTCAGTCGCAGTCCTGACGCGTTTCTGCGTCGATACATAACTGTGGATGAAACATGGATACACTACTACTTTCCAGAGACAAAAGTACAGTCGAATCAGTGGTTTTTTAAAGGCAAGAAGAACAAGATGGCGAACTCTGCAGACAAGGTGATGGCCTCGGTTTTTTTCGGGTGCACATGGAATCATCTACATGAATTACTTGCAAAAAGGAACAACGATAAATGGAAATAATTATGCATCGTTATTACACCTGTTCATCGTTCAAAAAAAACATTATTTTCCGTCGAGACAATGCAAGGGAACACACCTGCGCAATTTCGATGGCGACAATTATAAAATTAAGGTTCGAATTACCACAACATCCACTATTCACCAGATTTTGCTCCCTGTGACTTTTTTATTTCCAAACTAGAAATAGTGACTCGGCGGAAAACCGTTCACGTCTAACGGAGAGGTCATCTACCAAACACATGCCTATTTTTAGGACCTTCCGAAATCCTACTTTATGGAAGACTTAAAACAGTTGGAGAGATACTGGGAAAAGTGTATCTTTTTTTTTAAAGGACTAATTAAAGAGCATCACTCTGCGTGTAATCGAGATAAACGTTTGAAACATGTTTCATAACACTTCCTTTGTCCGTGCTAGGAATGCAGGAGGCTGAAGCGGGTGTCAGATATACAGCAGTTCAAAGTACTGAAAAGTGTATACCAAAAACGAATATAATGGAAATAAAACTTTTTTACTTTCTCTATACGCACTATGTACATAGTGTATAGAGAAGGTATTGCATTCCACCCAAAAATTCGATACCGGGATTTCACCGGAAATATATGTTTTAGGGTCCCCTTTATCTAAAAAAAGCATTTTCACAAAAAGGTGCCTGTGAACAAATACGAGTAGCTCAACAACGAAACGTCGGTAAAATATCAAACTTGGTATTTAAGTTTAGTATATTCCAAGGATGCGACACGAAGATTTTGAGAAAAATCCCCCCACCTCAAACTACCCTTTACATGGAACTTTTTTCGAAAATCTCAATTTTCTCAAAAATGGATCTAACGATTTTGATTAAAATTTCGTATATTAAAGATATTTATCTGACAAATAAAATGTATATCTTGACTTTTCTGGGAATAGCTTCTGAAGAGTAGTTTATTCTGGATGAATTTTACTGAATTTTGAATAACTGCTAAACCGTAAGAGATGGAAAAAACTTAGTACACAAAAAATGTAGAGCACATTAAAACACACAATTTATGTTATATACATTTTTTTCGTGGAATACGTCGTTTTTGAGACATTCCTTATTTTTGGTTTCTGCTATGAAAAACGTATACTTTTCTCATACAGCAACTTGTCAACTCCTATCCATATAAACAAAGGAACTTCATTGACATAGCAACCAGCTTTTGACTATCACTTTCACCTATGGTAGTCCCTTATTTCGCTTCTACTTACAAGGAAGCAAGTAATAAGACTATTTCTGCTATTTTTTTCTGATTAGCATAAAGTAAATATAAGTATAAGCTTTTTAAGAATAATTTGTTGCAGGGATATGGAGAAAGTCATGTGAATGGTACGCATCATATTTTTTAAATACATTTCCGGAGTCTGGTTGGGACTTCGACGCTGTATTCTTTTTTTCTTATGCCTCTTTCCCCCCCCCCTAAATTTACTGTAATTACCGTTTTCTGTTTTATGACAAATACACATTCACAAAGCGAGAGCTGCCATGGGGACTGGCGCCTTTTTGAGACCAGGAGCTCGTTAAAATAATAACATTATGCACTTAAACCCACTGGCTTTAAAGGCAGAATAAATCTGAAGATCGTGTGTGTGGTGTTTTTTTTTGAGAGCAACATTCTTTATGTATACTATTTAATATTTCGGTGTTGCAGGTTTAATATGTTTCTTGGCCATTCCTTCTGTAATCCGTGTTTGCTATGAGTTTGCTTTATCAGCACCTTTATATTTTAGGATTATACATTTCACCTACAACTTTATATATATATATATATATGACTTAGACTTATCATTGCGCTATACATATCTGTGACCTCTACAATTCGAGTTATGTCATACGCAAGTACGGTAGTGGGATGTCTTTTTTATTGCTAACTGCATTTTCTTGTTCCTTTTGCCAAAACAATGAATTATAGTTATTGTTTTCCTCTGGTTTCCAGACAACAATCATATAACATTTATTTATATATGTTATGGCTAAATACCGCTTCAGTTTGGAGGATATTATCATTATTATTATTATTATTGCTATTATTTTATTTTTAGTTATCCTGTAGCATTCTTGGAAGAGGGTATTTAACCCACTTTTCATTTTTGAGTTACGCTACGCAGGCGCGCGAGCACATAAGGCGCACGACATTCTAGAAATATATCACTTTTAGAAATTAATGAATTAATTATATCATCTGATACAATCTATTAGGTTAAAGGATATCCAACGTCAACAAATAAAATCACGAAAGTATAGGTTTTAAAATTTCGCATTCTATTAGCACACTCTAATGCACGTCCATATAAATGCTCACATTTGCGCGTTTATATGCCAAATACAAACTCCCAGGTAGGTTCAGACATTATAACAATGTTTGACAATTTCTTCTAATTGTTTTCTCAATATTTAATTGAAGGGTGGATATGTTTCGAATATCGTGATATTTTGACATGTTTTCACTAGCGAAATGTACTACTAAAAATTTAATTTTAACATTTTCACTCAATTTATTTGAAAATGTTGCTTTAATTTTTTTCCTATTTAAGCAACGACAGTTCATAATTCCATTTTGATATCTTTCAGTCACCTATACATAGTAGAGCTTAAAAAATACATTCCCATGCCAAATGTTTCTCACGATGCAGTTTTAAATATAATCTTTACTCTAATACCGTTGACTTGAAAGAAAAACATAGATTTTATTTTGTAATCTTTAATTTGAAAGAATGCATATATTTTATAGTCACATAACGAGCGTTTTCTTTGTCTTCTTCTTGAAGAAGAAAAAATCACTGAACTTATATGACAGATTTAGTATTTGTCCGACGTATTGCTTTTGAATTCTTTTATATATATATACATACACACATGCGCGTGCACCATCCCTGTTCTAAATGTTTTTTTTGATTCAGGGTGCATCAAACGTATTTTTTGTAAGATCTCGACATTGATATTTTGTTGTGTAATAAATCACTTCCTTTACTTGTAAGTATGCAAAACACACATTTAAAATGTGACTACTGCTTCCCGTGTACCAATAATGAAATTAAACTATTTCTGCTGGTCTTTAGCTCTATTAACATTAAGTAGTCAGAAAATAAGATTTTGTGGAAGTGAGATAAAATACATGATAATGGGTGGGGAAAGTCATATGAATATAAAATTTAGAGCTTTTTCCTCGTGTTGTAGAAGCGCTAGTTAAATTTGAGTTATTACAAACCTGTTTTGCCTCGCAAACGTGTGCAGCTAGAAATTGCGTTTGCCCGGATCTATATGCATCCCTCCACACACGGCGGTGATGCTGGTGGCTTGCACTGCAGGCGAGTTGAAGACAATCGACGCGAGACCACGATGTTCGCTTGCGTGTCGAGCTAATAGAGCACGTCGGCTCCAGCTTCTCGTGGGAGGTAACGAAAATGGAGGTAATTTGTGTGTTTCCGCTCTGGAGATATGTTCCAGACAGTTGTAACAACATAAGTCTCATGCTTGTCTAAAAACAAAACGTGGACTCACAAGGGAATTACGGTGTATTATTGTGTTTAACAGCTATCATTACTGTGTACATAGTTGCGGATGTAATAAAAGTTACGAAGGCTTATCTATCGTTTATCTATGGCAGAGGAAGTATTACATGCCCCAAATTGCATATTATTGAGGTTCTAAAATTACATTCACGTGATATTCTCTACTCACTATCAATTACTTTTTATACAGCCTCTTCAAATTATTTCGTCAAAAGCTAATTCTTATTTTCTCTACATAGAACATTGTACATTGGTAGAGAAGGTATTGCAGTCCACCAAAAATTCGATACCGAGATTTCATCAGTAATAAACGTTTTAGAGTTCCCTGTGTCCAAATAAAACATTTTTATAAAAAACTGCGGCAGTGTGTATGTGTAAAAACAAATGTAAATCGTGTGTTATTTATGGACGCTCTTTAACTACTGTGGTTCTCAGAGTCCCATTCTAAATTGGGCGTGAAAGACCGCTTAATTTTGCTCAGAGGCCTCTCTATCAGGCTTGAGGTTCTGTTACATGCCGTAAATCTACGACACGGGACCAACGGCTTTACTTCCCATGCTAAGGATTTTTACACCCGAAAAATTCCATCGAAGTTAGCACGGTAACCATTACACCACGGAGGGTATGTATGGTGTGTATGCGTGTGACCGTGTGTCTATATTACGATAACTCAAAAACGAAAATTTGTTAAAATATCAAACTTGATATTTAAGTTTAGTATCTTCCAAGAATGCAATATGAATATTTTGAGAAAAATCCCCCCGCCTCGGACTACCCTTTACATGGAAAACTTTTCGAAAATGTTGATTTTCTGAAAAATGGTTAACGATTTTGATAAAAATATTCTATAAAAGATATTTATGTGACAAGATGTATATTTTGAATTTTCTCGGAATAGCCTCTTAAGAGCTCTTCATTCTAGATGAATTTTGCATAACTATTAAGCCGTAAGAGGTAGTCTAAACTTACAACAAAAACATGTAGATGTCATTAAAACAGAATTTATGTCATGTACATTGCGTAGAACCGTCCATTTCCGAAATATCCTTCTTTTTTTTTTTTTGTTTTTTTTTTGTTTTTTTTTGTTTTTTGTTTTTTTTTTGAAGTTTAACGTCCTTTAACCCGGTTCGTCATATCGGACGATGAATGAAATTGATGAAATGATGCTCAAATGATCTCGGGGTCCATGGAGCTTAAAGTTACTCGACATTCGTCTTCTCAGGAAAAGGGAAAACTCCGAAAAAAACCTTATGCGGGTAACTCACCCTAACTGAGATTCAAACTCACGACATTTTGAATGAGGCAGACACGCTACCGCCACACTACCCAGGCGGGCACTCTTTGTTATTGAATTTTTCAGCTCCTGCAAAGAAACAAGATTTCAATCACATATCAACGGGTTTTTAAAAGATTTGATTATCGCTATAGCCTAGTTGAATCTAATTTTTCTTTTCTACTTACAAGGAAGCAATAATATGACTTTTCTGCCAATGCTTATCTCGATTAGCATGAAGTAGATATAAGAATAGGATTTTCAACAATAATTTGTTACTGAGATGTACTGAGTGGAATACATAAGATTTTTACTTTCTCTATAGGCACTATGTACATAGTGTATAGAGAATGTATTGCACTCCACCAAAAAATTCGATACCGAGATTTCACCGGAAATACATGTTTTAGGACCCCCTGTATCCATAAAAAGCATTTTCAGAAAAAGGTCCGTGTGTGTGTGTCCGTGTGTCTGTGAGCACGATAACTCAAAAACGAAAAGAAGTTAAAATACCAAACTTGGTATTTAAGTTTAGTATCTTCCAGGGATGCGACACGAAGGTTTGGAAAAAAATCCCCCCACCCCAAACTACACTTTACATGAAACTTTTTTTGAAAATTTCGATTTTTTCAAAAATGGCTCCAACGATTTTGATTAAAATACCATATATTAAAGATATTTACCTGACAAATAAAATGTATATCTTGAATTTTCTGGGAATAGCCTCTGAAGAGTAGTTTATTCTCAATGAATTTCACTGAATTTTGAATAACGGCTAAACTGTAAGAGATGGAGAAAAACTTACTACACAAAAAATGTAGAGTACCTTAAAACACAAAATTTATGTTATATACATTTTTTTCGTACAGTTCGTCGTTTTTGTGACATTCCTTATTTTTGGTTTCTGCTATGAAAAACATACATTTTTCATACAGGAATTTGTCAACTGCTGTCCATATAAACAAAGAAACTTTAGTGACATAGCAACCAGCTTTTGATTATCACTTTAACCTATGGTACTCCCTTATTTCACCTCTACTTACAAGGAAGCAAGTAATATGGCTATTTCTGCTAATGTTTTACTGATTAGCATGAAGTAAATAGAAGTATAAGCTTTTTAAGAATAATTTGTTGCAGGGATATAGAGAAAGTCATGTGAATGTTACACATCAGATTTTTTACTTTCTCTGTACGAACTATGTACATAGTATTGCACTCCACCAAAAAATTCGATACCGAGATTTCACCGCAAGTATATGTTTTAGGGTCCCCTGTATCAAAAAAAAGTATTTTCAGAAAAAGGTCCGTGTGTCTGTGAACACGATAACTCAAAAACGAAAAGTCGGTAAAATACCAAACTTGGTCTTTAAGTTTAGTCTCTTCCAGGGATGCGACACGAAGATTTTGAGAAAAATGCTCCCACCCCAAACTACCCTTTACATGGAACATTTTTCGAAAATGTTGATTTTCTAAAAATTGGCTCAAACGATTTTGATTAAAATATCGTATATTTAAGTTATTTACTTGACAAATAAAATGTATGTTTTAAATTTTCTGGGAATGGCCTCTGAAGTCTACTTTATTCTGGATGCATTTTTCATAACTACTAAATTGTAAGAGATGGACAAAAACTTAACCCACAAAAAATGTAGAGCACGTTAAAACACACAGTTTATGTTATATACATATTTTTCATGGAGTTGATCGTTTTTGAGATATTCCTTTTTCTTGGGTTCAGCTTTGAAAAACTTATACTTTTCTCATACAGGAATTTGTCAACTCCTGTCCATACAAACAAACGAACTTCAGTCACATAGCTACCAGCTTTTGGCTTTCACTTTAACCTATGGTACTCCCATATTTCGCTTCTACGATTGATATGTGATTAGCATGGTATTTTACCGACTTTTCGTTTTTGAGTTATCGTGTTCACAGACACACGGGCACATACAAACACACACACACACACAAACACACGGACCTTTTTGCGAAAATGCTTTTTATTTTGATAAACATATATTTGCGGTGAAATCTTGGTATCGAAACTTTTGGTGGAGTGCAATACCTTCTCTATATACTATGTATATAGTGCGTATAGAGAAAGTAAAAAGAATGGAATTTCAAATATTTCACACAGCGACCGGCTTTTAAAGCAGTTGAATGTCATGTCGCTTTAGCCTGTGCATTTTCTTATTTCCCTTGTTCTTTAAAGGGAATAAGTAATCCTGCTTATGTATATCTTGGTTAGCATGATATAGCTGAAAGATTAGTCTTTTGAATAATATGTTTGTTTGCGGAAAAGCTAGAGAAAGACACGTGTGCATGGAACACATCAGATTTTTCTGCCTTGTCATCTTTCCGAATGAATATAGGCAGTTGTTGTGGATGGAAATCAATGGAAGTCTGTTGCATGTCATGTATGTATGTTGGTAAACGACGCCATCGCTTAGGAGCCATTTACCAAAACGCTCATGAAAATGAAATTGCTGCCAGAGGTGTTACGTGAATTGAGGGTTTTATCCCTGATATTGATCCCCATCTCGCTTCTTCGCAAGGAGGATGGTAACATTTGCGTGGGATGGAGGCTTGCTTGCTGCCTGAGTTTCCCAGTTTATCTCCATTTCATAATGCTGCGTCTTTAATTACCATGGGGATGTGCTATGCTCCAGTTGGCTGTTTGCTATAAAAACAGCCCTAATACGATGCTCAAATTCAGTAGCTCAGTTGCGAAGGGGTGTTATGGGATACACTACCTTGACTTTACCTACCCTCTATGTTGATCTTATATATCTTTATCAGACTATTCTTATAGAGGAAACACTCCTTGGAAATTCACACTCGTTGCATTGTATCGCAAGTAAGGCCACTCGCCTCTCACCAAGGCGACCGGGGTTCGATCCCAGGCGACCTTGTGTGGGGTTTGTGGTGGAAAATGGAATTGGAGTTTTATTTATGGACGCTCTTTAACTGCTGTGGTTCACAGCGTCTCGTTCTATACTGGGCGTGAAAGACCGCTTAATTTTGATCAGAGACCTCTCTATCAGGCTTGAGGTTCTTTTACGTGCCATAAATCTACGACACTGGACCAACGGCTTTACTTCTCTTCTGAAGGAAACCATGCTAAGGATTTTTACGCCCGAAAAAAAACATCGTCGTCCGCCTGGTTTGAACCCACGACCATTACACAAGAGGGCAGCGTGTCGTGGTCAAAGCTGCGCAGGGGATTCTCCCGGAATTCTTCGGTTTCTCCCGATCGCATTCCATCGGTGTTCCATTTTCATCCCATCTATCATCATTGCCAAATAACAGTAGTAAAAGCGAGCGTTAAACCTGCAAAGTAATCGCTAAAAACACGTGAAAATCTAAAATAAAGACAAAGTATGGAAAAGTTGAAACCACAAATAACGGATATGTCGAAAAATGGTTGATGCTACAAAAACTATTAAAATTCAATACCTACAGTTTAAATATAGAAAGTTTCTGCCTATCTCTGGATTTCCCGCATCTTTTAGGGTTTACCATTTATAAAAACGAATGCAAAATTTCTTCCTAATCAAGAATTCACAGGGTATTCCCATCAATTTGAAGATACATTTTGTCATGTTGTGTTAATGAACATGGTTAGAGCTATTTTTATACATTAAAAATATCGAAATGTATGTGAAGTGTGGTTTAAAGCTGGGGATGTTCTCAGAAATCTTCATATTGTAACTTAGGAAGATAATTGCACGTTAATCCCAAGTTTGCTATTTACTCGTCTTTTCTTTTTGAGTTGCGCTGTTCACTACGCACACATGGATCTGTTTGTAAAAATCTGATGTGCTACATTCACCAGACTTTCTCTACCTAGCCTGCAACAATTGTTACGAAGGCCTGTTCTCTTACTTCTTCATTGTAATAAAGATAAACATAACAGAAATTATGTTTTATTATATATTTTCTTATAGAGCCAAAAGAAACAAGGTAATGAACTAAAGGAAAAGCTGGGAGCCTTGCGTTGGCATTGAACATTGTTCTCTGGGCATGGCTAGATTTAAAAACAAATAAGAAAAAGAAAGCGAATGACTACTTCTCACTTGATAGAATTATACAAAGAATGTCGTGAAAAGGTTAACCCCATAAACCAAATTAAAAGCAACCAAAACAGCGTATTTAACCATAAATTATATGTCTCAACAAATTCCAATATCTACATTGTTTTATCTAGTAAGATTTTGTGTGTGTCTTATGGTTTACCAGCTATGCAAAATTTATCCAGAATGAAGAGCAGTTCAAGGGCTATTGCGAAAAAATTCAAGGTACACGTTCTATTTCTCACGTAAATATCTGTAATATCTTAATGTGTTATAAAAGATTTTATTCACATAGTGTTAATCGACATTAACGTTAGCAGAAATGATTGTATTAGTTGCTTCTAAGCTGATTGTAAATAAGATAATATACTAGAATAAAACGATAATCAAATATTTTATAATATCGCTATATGAAACAAATGAAACAGCTGCATGGCCAAGAGTAAAACAAGAGGGAGAGAGAAACGAAAGATAACCTCCCGTTTGATTTTAAATAACTTAAAATTGAAACGAATAATGAGGGATATCTCGGAAACGGCTAGCCTTAAAGAAAGAAAGAATGGAAGAAAAAATGAAGAAAAGAATCTATTGTGTTTCAATGATATCTAAATATTTTGTGTAGTAAGTTTTTGTTTATCTCTTACGGCTTACCATTTATATAAAAGTCATCCAAAATAAAGAGTTTATTCAGAATAAACATTTTATTTGTCATGAGAATATCTTAAACATATGATATTTAAATCAAAATCGTTAGAGCAAAGTTTTCGAAAAAAGTTCCATGTAAGGGATAGTTTGGGGCGGGTAGATTTTCTTGAAATTGTTCATATCGAATCTTGAAAAATGCTGAGAATTAAATACCAAGATTGATTTTTAGCCGACTTTTCATTTTTGGGCTATGCTATTCATAGACACACACACACACACACACACACACACACACACACACACACACACATGCACGCACTCATGCATACACGTTGAAATCTCGCTATCGATTTTTAGCGGAATACAATGCCATCTCTGGGAAAGTAAAAATGAAAGAAACGAGAAGCAAAGGTGGAACTACAAGTGAGCTGTCTTATAGGGACAGTGACCCACCTCTCCATGTTACTCTGTACATCTTGAACATGATTTTGAAGCGTGACGTTACTTCCGCTGCTTCATAAACTTGTCAGCTCCGTCTGGTTTCTTTTCATCACTTCTTGTTACATGTGAGAATGAACTGGTCTTGAACTCGCACCACCTAATATCATGTTTGAGCAACTGGAATTCCGCTTGTCTGGGACAATATTACCGCTCAACAATCTGACTTTTTCTATTCTTATGAATTACTCTACTCTAAATAATCTTACAAAAGCCTATTCTGCAAACTAACTATATACTTTCCGCGCAATTTATAACATTTAAAATAATCTTAAGAATTACGCTTTTAATATAGTTCCGGAGGCTTGTCGGGACTGCTGCGCTGTATTCCTTTCTTCCTTTTTTTCCCAACATTTCTTTTGTATTCTATTTGATTACCGTTGTTACATTTTGCTTCTAATACACTCACATATACACATTTTCAAACACACTAACAACTATGCCCAAGACAGAAGTCGAACTCACGATCCCCTGTGCCACGAAGCACCAAAGCGAATCACTTTAGCGAGCGCGGCCATAGGGACCCGCGAGTTTGAGATGCAACGAATACCACATATATTTATCATCTTTTAAAAAGAATTAAAATATGGTTTTATTTGTACGCCCACTACCAAAGCAAAAAAGAGGTATGAAACGAAAATGGGTCCCCGTTTGAGAAAAGTTTAAATAGTTTAAAATAGAAACTAATGAACAAGGAATATCTCGAAAGCAATTATCTCTGGGCACAAAAAACTATATGGCATAAATTCTGTGTTTCTGTGATTTATGATTTTTATTCAGTATTTTTACTTTCTCTTGCCCCGTATGTACAATGTACATAGGGATAGAGAAGTATTGCATTCCACCCAAAAATTCGATACCGAGATTTCACCGGAAACACATGTTTTAGAACCTCCTGTATCCATAAAAAGCATTTTCAGAAAAAGGTCCGTGTGTGTGAACACGATAACTCAAAAACGAAAAGTCGGTAAATTACCAAACTTGGTATTTAAATTTAGTATCTCCCAGGGATGTGACACGAAGATTTTGAAAAAAAATCACCCCATCCCAAACTACCCTTTACGTGGAACTTTTTTGGAAAATTTTGATTTTCTTAAAAATGGCTCTAACGATTTTAATTAAAATATCGTATATTAAAGATATTTAGTTGACAAATAATATACATGTCTTGAATTTTCTGGAAATAGCTTCTAAAGACCTGTTTATTCTGGATGAATTTTGCTTAATTTGGCATAACTAGTAAACCGTAAGAGATAGACAAAAACTTACTATACAAAAAATGTAGGTCTTGCTAAAATACACAATCTACGTCATTAACATTTTTTTCGTCGAGCTTACCGTTTTCGAGGTATTCAGTGTCACTAGTTTCAGCTGTGAAGTACTTACTCTTTTCTCAGACGGGAGTGTGCGGTTTTCTTTTGTTCTACTCCTGGCCAAGAAAAGAAAGGATTTGTAATGACAATCGCATATCGACAGCTTTTAAAACACTTGCCTATGGTTTTAGTCTAGTGTAGTCCCTTATTTTTTCCTACTTATAAGGAACTAAGTAATATGAACATTGTGCTAATGAGTACCTCAATTAGCAAGATGCAGAAAGAAGAATAATCTTTTGTAAGAAGTTTGTAGAACAGCTAGAGAAAGTCATGTGTGTGTAACACATCAGATTTTTACATTTTGCTTCTAATACACGAACAGATACACATTTTCAAACACACAAACAGCCATGCCCAAGGCGAGAGTCGAACACACGATCCCCTGCGCCACGAAGCACCAAAGCGAATCACTTAGTGAGCGCGGACATGGGGACCGGCAAGTTTGAAATGCAACGAATACTACATATATTCATAATTTTTTTAAAAAATTAAAATGTGGTTTTATTTGTACGCCCAGTACCAAAGCAAAAAATCTGATGTGTTCCATTCACATGACTTTCTCTGAATCTCTGTAAATTACTATTGTTAATAAGCCTATCTTTTATTTATTTCATGTTAATCGAAAAAAATTAGCAGAAATAGTCTTATTTCTTGCTTTATTGTAAGTAGAAGCGAAATAAGGGAGTACCATAGGTTAAAGTGAAAGCCAAAAGCTGGTTGCTATGTGACTGATGTTTGTTTGTAATGACAGGAGTTGACAAATTCCTGTATGAGAAAAGTATGTTTTTCAAAGCTGAAACCAAGAAAAAGAAATATCTCAAAAACGATCAACTCCACGAAAAAAATGTATATAACATTACTTGTGTGTTTTAATGTGCTCTGCATTTTTTGGCTGTTAAGTTTTTCTCCATCTCTTACGGTTTAGTAGTTATGAAAAATTCATCCAGAATAAAGTAGTCTTCAGAGGCTATACCCAGAAAATTCAAGATATACATTTTATTTGTCAAGTAAATATCTTTAATATACGAAATTTTAATCAAAATCGTTAGCGCCATTTTTGAGAAAATCAAAATTTTCGAAAAAAGTTCCATGTAAAGCGTAGTTGGGGGTGGGGGGATTTTTCTCAAAATTTTCGTGTCGCATCTCTGGAAGATACTAAACTTAAATACCAAGTTTGGTATTTTACCGACTTTTCGTTTTTGAGTTGTGTTCACAGACACACGGACACACTGACATACGGACACACTGACACACGGACGCACACACACACACACACACACGGACCTTTTTCTGAAAATAATTTTTTTGGATACAGGGGACCCTAAAACATATATTTCCGGTGAAATCTCGGTATCGAATTTTTTGGTGGAGTGCAATACATTCTCTATACACTATGTACATAGTATAGAGAAAGTAAAAAGAGATATGAAACGAAAATGGCTCCCCGTTTGAGAAAAGTTTAAAATAGAAACTAATGAACAAGAAATATCTCGGAAACAGTTATCTCTACGCACAAAAAAAAAAAAAAAAAAAAAAAAATATGGCATAAATTCTGTATTTCTATGATTTATGATTTTTATTCAGTATTTTTTTCCTATCTCTTACGGTTTACCAGCTATACAAAAGTCTTCCAGAATGAAGAGGTTTTCAGAGGCTGTTTCCAAAAAATTCAATATATACATTTCATTTGTCATTAAAATATCTAAAAGAAAATGTTTTAAACAAAATCAATAACGCTGTTTATGAGAAAAGCAACAGTTTTGAGAAATATTCCACGTAGGGGTGGGGAATTTCCTGAAAATGTCCTGATCACACCCTTGGAAGATCTATCTACAATGAAATAAAAATACATACTTACCATAAAATATACTTACAGTGTTTTGATTCTTAAGAACAACAGAATCGTCACTCCTATGTACCCTGCCCTCTTATTCGTTTTCCCTGGAAAATTAACTTGCTATGCCAAATCTTAGCTAAAAGTATCCATTTTGGTATACCTATCTTATATCCAAGTAGGCCTTACATCCATCATTCCCCTATTGGAATCTAGAAACTGTATAGTTAACGCTACATTGTAAATGTAAATATTTTTCTGTTTCAGGTGAGTACATAATGAGTATCCGTCTACTAGTATAGGGTGAGTTCATTTCTTCATAACAGTCGGATTACTTCTAAATATCTGATGTCATTTCACATAACTTTCTCTAGCTATTCCGTATACAAACTATTTTTAAAAAAGAATACGTCATGCTAATCGAGATAAAAATTAACAGAAATTGCCTTAATACCTGCTTCTTGTAAGTAGAAGGGAAATAAAGGAATACACCAGGCTAAAGCGATAGTCAAATCTTTTAATAGCCGGTCGCTATGTGAAGCAAATGAGGTTCGGTTCGCTTTGCATGGTCCCGCTTTAGAAAAGTTGAATACTTTAAAATTAAGAGCGATAAAAGGAATATCTCAAAAACGGTCTACTCTACAGGAAAAATGTATATGACATAAAGCAGGGGTTTAAGGAGATTTACATTTTTTATTTAATAAGTTTTTGTCTATTTCTTACAGTTTAACCGTTATGTAAAACTGCAAAACTCATTCAGAACAAAGACTCTTCAGAAGTTATTCCCAGAAAATTCAAAATATACATTTTATTTTTGATGCGAATATCTTTAAATAATGTATTTTAATCAAAATCATAAGTCAATTTTTGAGTTAAACAAAAATTCCAAAAAAACTTCCATGTAAACGGCAGCTTGGGGTGGGGGAATATTCTTGAGAATGTTTGTTTCGCATGCTTGAAGGATACTAAATATAAATACCAAGTGATATTTAATGGTATTCTGGTTTTTGAGCTATGCTGTCTATAGAGATACACAAGCACGCGGACCTTTTTCTATTTTTTCGGACTCAGGGACTTCAAAACATAATTTGAAATCTGGCCATCAAATTTTTGCGTGGAATACGATATCTACCTTCTTTAGCTACTATTTACATTCTATGTGTTTAAGAAAGTGAAAAGGAAGTTCATTCAGACCTGAAGCTTTCCATACTGGTATTAAACTTTAGGTAAGTACATGAAGTGACCCCAACATTTCGAAGATGTGCTAGAAACCCGAGAAAATTTAAGAACTAGGAAGTGCATTGATAACTAGAATTAAAAATTATACAACAATTTTGTGCGATAAACATGACCAAAGTGAAATAAAATAAATATTTAAAAAATATATTGTATGGAAAATTTGAAATGGTACAGTAAAGATAGTTTTGAAAACCCATCAACTTAAACACCAAAAAAGACATTTTTTACGCCAGACATACTCTAGCGTAGATGTTCAGCATATGTTTTAGAAAATGATGCGTTCTTTAGCATAGGTATGTTTTCTAATGCATCCCCCGAGAAAAGAGCCCTGATAATAATTATGGGTTGTGACGATTACTCCGAAATGTTTAAGATGAGGTATGTAGTTCCAGATAAGGTGTAAAGTAATAAAGTTAACCAACCGCGTGCTGTATCGTCCAGCCGGCACATCGCTATTGATTGGCTCACCAAGGGTGTGTCCTTCCTGCCTGTATGTACTACCTTTCCTGCAAACATGATGCTCTCTGCGTCTAGGAAACAAAGGCGCCGACATCATCTCTCTCAGTGCTTTCCTAATTTAGAGCGAGATATATACTTATTTGGAGAAGCTTTATTAGCAAGAGAATTCAAGGCAGAACATGGTCGGAGGAGGTAACTAAGAGTTACCAACGATAACTTTATAAAGTTTAATCGCAATATTTAACGTTTGGTTTATTGAATGAAAATTATCATAAGTTTGTTGCTCGCGAAGTTATCTAGAGAAAAGTTGTAGCTGGAGTTGTATTTAATAAGATTATTTCGTGAATAAAATAACAATTATCCTATATGGACACGAAGAATCATATTCCTAAAATCCCATTTGTCTATATTTACATCGAAATCACTGCAACTTGATGTCCATATCATATTTCAGATCTCTTTGTATTGCTACATTATATTATTATAGCGTAAAATAAACACACATTTCTTTGTGTGACTACATTCTATTCTTTTGACTTAGTAAAGCACGATTGCAATTAATATGTCTATTAGAACTTCCGCCATTATGTACGGGAATATCACTGCACACTAATATTCAAGAGAAAAAACAATTGCTCGTGGGTGTGATAAAAGAAATTAAAATGCAGAGTTAATGCGTTCCGATTGGTTGGAATTTTTCGCGCCAATGTACTGGAATGGCCATTTCCTACGATCACGTGACATGAACGAAATAGTCATAAGCAATACCACGAGTTGTATTTGATAAGACAATTCAGCGAAATAGACTATTAATAATTTATAGTGTATAGGAAGGGAAATTTTATCAGGTTATGATTGTAATACTTAATATTAGTTCTCAAATAGTAGATGACGCATCCGACAATGTTTATTTACCGATTTTGTTTTTTTCTTTCTTCACTGCCTTCTGAATTATATGACCGACCGTGTCAACACCCAATGTATGAATATTGATAGCAACAATAGAAATAGGAACAATTATTATATTTCAGCTTATAATAAATAATACATGCAATGGAAACAAATGTTATTTTATTTGAATTTATTACATTCATACATAAGAAATACAAATAATGATTATTTTCACTTCTTTTTCTAACTAAATACATTATGATCTGGATAAAACTTTAAATAAAAGCTGTAACTGAATTAATTGAAAGTACATTTGTGGAACTGACAGATATTAAAACTGAAAGTTGACTGCCTGGATTGTCACCTTGCGACCAATAAGCAAGACAGGAGATTAAACATACGAACGCCAGGTGCAAAAAGATTTAAAAAAAAAAAATGAACATCAGCTGCGATAACATTTTTCGACAGTATGGCGATTGGTTGAAATTTCATAATCTCAGCCATTTCATTGACGCTTTAATAGTTAAGTTGGACTGTCGTATAAAATGTAGAGTTTTTGTTTAGGTAACAATTGCCTTTCTATTCTCTTTCACTCTTCTACAGGATATTCAGAAAAATGCCTAATTCTCTGTCAACTTCTTGTACATATTATATACTTAATAACAAATTTGACTTGTTCCATTCACACGAGATTTTCCACCTGTACCACAAACAACTTTCCTTACAACAGATTATTCTTTTATGTACGTCACACTAATCAAGATAAACATAAGCAGAAATAGGCTTATCTTCTGCTTACTGTAAGTAAATCTATCGCTATGAGAAACAATTGAAATTCGGTTTTCTTTTACATTCCCGGGAATAAAAGAAAGAGACGAAACGAAGATTTTTCAAGAAAATTCCGGAACACCAAACTACCCTTGACTTGTAAATATGCTTAAAATGTTGTTAAATGGCTCTAACGAGTCTTATTAAAATACGATTATATTTAGATGACCTAATAAAATGTGTATTTTGAATTTTCTGGGAATAGCCTGGAAAGTTCTGCTCTTTCTGAATGACTTTTTCATAACTGACAACTGTAAGAGAAAAGCTTTTTATACAAAAATATAGATCTCGTCAAAATACAAAATTTCTTACCGTTACTACATTTCTGCTATAGGTTTCAGTTTTTAAATACTTATACTTATCTCAGACAAAAGCGGGTTCGTGTTCCTTTTGTTTTACTCTTGACCATGCAAAGAAGCGAATTTCAATGACAATCGCGCAGCGTCAGCTTATAAACATTTGACTATCTCTTTAGCATAGTGTATTGCCTTAATTCCCGTCTACTTATAAGGAACTAAGCAATAAGAATATTCTGCAAATGCTCATCTCAATTAGCATAGAGTGGAAAGCTAATCAATCTTTGTTTGTTTGTAGAACAGTTAGATAAAGTCATGTGAATGGCACATATCAGATTTTTGGTCTTAACAGCTGAGTGGTATTTAATGATCTACCAGGAAGTTTAATTTTACTTCCCTTTCAGTTTAATGTTGGAAAAAGTGGTGGTAAAAACTACTGAACTGAAATTGTGTCTATATATCATCATTTACCTTTATTTTACTGTGATTCATCCATTTAAAATACTGTAAACCTTTACTACGGAGCCAATAGACGAGCAAGGTCGCTAAAGCAGCATTGTTAATGCTTCCTTTCATACTGATGTGTTGTTAATTGCCATCTAGCGACCTTGGACAAAAGTAAGGTAAATACAGAAATTGCAGACAAAAGTCAGTGCGATCATTCTATTCCGTAATCTCTGGCGGTTAGATTAACCAACATTATAGAACCTAGGTCCAACCACAGATGTAGGGAGAATTTATAGGAAATGCTCTATCTTTATACTTGTATTGGTGAAGCATGTTTTTGTCAAGTCGCCACATTGTGGTTATAAACTTTTGAGATGAGTACGGTTTTTGTGTGTTAAATGTGCTAAGAAACATAGGATTTTGGGGTGTTAAATGTCAATCAAGCAGTTCATTTGGACTGTAGGCTTAAACCATTATAATGGTGAATACGTGTGTGGTGTATGGTTTTGTTTCTAGTGTAGCAGAAGGAAAAAAAAAAGGGGGGGACATGTTTTAACACATAGGTTAGGGTACTTATTAAGTGATTTCGTGTTCAATTAAGCAGTAAATTTAGAGTGTAAGTTTTAAGCCATTATAATGATCAATACGCGTGTGATGTTTGGTTGTAGTTTCTCGAATAGCAGAAGCAAAGACAAGGAAACAATACAACATTGGCAACCTATTTCGGTTTGTAAGACACCTCTGCCAATTCGCCCATTTAGCAACCATTGCGACAAAAATTACCATCAGATTATTGCTTATGATACCACAACCGTGTGAATTGGGGACGCGTTCTCCTCGGACTCGGAATGCAATACACGGCAGACCACAGTGAGTCAGAATCTTTGGGATATTCTCTGATACTTGCTTTTTTTTTTCCTTCTTTTTTTTTTTTTTTTTTTATATTTTTGTGCTGTGCATATAAAATGATTCCAAGCCTTTCCCAAACGTGTGAGTGCGTGTGCTTATGTTTGACTGCCTCATACACATATTCAGTTTTTAGAGTGTTTTTAGGCCAATAATTTAGAACAAAATTAAGTTATGACCTTGTCGCGATGTTTGCTGCAATACTACCTATTTATCAATAATAATTTCTGAGAGGCCAAAAAATTGTGATTGTGTTAAATATTCCTTCAACTAGAGATATCTCCCCTTTCATTGCCCTTTGTTCTTTACTTAAAAAAAAAACTTGGAAAAACAATTAATTTAACAATTATGGTGTATATGGTAGTGTGTATAACCACAGCTTCCCCTACCACCTGCCTCCACGCACACATGGTTCATTATTTGCTACACCTGCCCATTATGTGACTGTGTTACAGATGGAATTGCACTACTTTGCACCTATAAACAATGTAGAGCTTGCCGAAGTCCACTACATAAGATCAGAACGGAATGAACTAGGAATGTATAAATACCATAATTATATTAAAGGAAAACCCAGAAATATAGTTGTAGCAGATGAAGAAACCACCCGTAGGTTAAGTGTGACAAGGATATATGCATATTATTTCCTATATCTATTCTTAAGACCTGATTACGATGTTTCCGTGATCGGATTCAAATTTCAGTTCTGAATTCGATGCTACGCCCCATGGTATTGAGGGATCAGCTCGTTGCCCACAGATGGCACTGTAGAACGAAATCACGACTTGTGGAGGCGAAATGGCGGAACATTTTGCCCAGGAACCTTCTTCTTTCAAGTTTTTCTTTTTTTTTTTTTTTTTTTTTTTTGCGTGCAAATAAACATTATATGGGGCCACCGGCTTTACTTCCCTTCCGAAGGAAGTCATGGTAAGAATTTTTGCGTCCCAAAAATTTTCCGATTTTTAAAAAACGGTAACTTTGCAATTCCATGAACGAGAAAAAATGAATAGCTGCTTTCACTTCAAAAGATAATTTGATTACTAAAGCCAAATACAGTGAATCTCTTGGAAGTGGCCAAAGCCATAAAAATCTTTATTTGACTTAAAATTGTGAGCTTTAAAGAGATCTACGTTTAACTATTAAGATATTGGCTAACTCTTAATATTTTAGCAATTACGCAATGCAATTCAGGATGCAGAGGACTTGAGAGAGCTCTTCCCAGAAAATTTAAGAAATGCATTTTATTTGTAATGCATGTGTCTTAATGTAATTAAAATTGCTTTAGTTATTTTTGAGAAAAAAGGAAATATTCGCGTATAAAAGATATTATTCGTTGGGAGATTTTCTTGAAAATATTCATGTTGCATGCTTGGAGGTCATTCAAATTAAAACATCGGTTCCGTTCTTCTCAAATATGCGCACACACAAAATGCTTTTTCTTCGATTCAGTAGTCTCAAAGCTTCGTTGAAACCTCGCTATCTAAGTTTTAAAACTATGCAGTTCGTATTGCATTACCTTTTGTAGTCTTAGCAATTTACGTTCCTTTGTAAAATATAAATGAAATGAAATTAATATAGTGAGTAGAGAAATCCCAGTGATAGTACCACCGGATTTTGCCTTGTTAGATATAGTAAACTATCCATAGAGGTGCAACAGTGCAACCGACTGCCATTGCTGTCTAGCGCACAGTGTTCTAGCTTCTGCACCCAGATCTCTCAGAATCGATTCCCGGCTGGAACGCGGAGTTTTCCTGTACTATGAGGTTGCTCCACCCTCCGTAGAGTTTGTGGTTATAAATACGAGGTCTATTTTAATAAAATAAAGTTCGTGTAGTTTGTAAAGATAGAATAGTTATAAGCTATACAAATGGAATAACAAAAATCTGATATGTTCCATTCATATGACTTTCTCTGCATCACTGTAACACATTATTGTTAAAAAGCATATTCTTCTATATACTATATGATAATAGAGATTTAACATTAGCAGAAAGGAGTACACTAGGCTAAAGTGTATGTCAAATCTTCGCTGGTTGCCATGTGGTTGAAATCAGTTTCTATGCATGACCAGGAGAAAACTGTGAGAAAAATTTAAATATTTTAAATCTAAAAACAATAACTTGAAATAGCTCAGAAATCGTCAATTCCACGAAAAAAACTGTATATTATATAAATTGTGTGTTTTAACGAGGTCTACATTATTTATGTAGCAGACTTTTGTCTATTTCTTACGGTTTATCGGTTATACGCAAAATACGAATAAAAAGCCATAAAAAATTCAAGATGTACGTCTTGTTTGTCATGTAAATATCTTTAAGCAAAATCGTTAGAGCCATTTTTGAGAAAATCAAAATGTTCGAAATTTTTTCTTTGTAAAGAAAGGGTAGTTTGCGGTGGGGGAGTTTTCTCAAAAGCTTCGTGTCGCATGCCTGTAAGATACTAAGCTTAAATACCAAGTTTGGCATTTTACTGAATTTTCTTTTTTGAGTTATCGTGCTCACAGACACACCTTTTTCTAAAAATGATTTTTTTTTTGAAACAGGAGATCCTAAAACGCATATTTCCGGTGAAATCTCGGTTTCGAAGTTTTGGGTGGAATTCAGTACCTTCTCCATATACTGTGCGTAGTACGTGTAGAAAAAATAATAAGCTTTCATAAGAATAGCTTTATAGCAATTAATAAACGATAAGAGGATAGAGAAGGTCATGTGAATGTAACATTACATTTTTAAAAGTAATACCTTGTCTATGTCTATTACTATTGCATTTTTTAGGTTTAATACGTTATATGTTTAATATTGGGAATTATGAGTTAAATTGTTAAATCATTTTATTGGCAGGTACGCATTTCAAGATAGACTGCTTATTAAGCAACAGCTGTTATATGAATATTTGATTGAAAGGAGTACGTTAAAGAGCATGTGTAATGTTTAAGTATTCTATATCAATACTACAATATTCACAAGAGGAAAATGGAATGTGTTAAATTCACTTCAGGTTTTCTATTCATTCTGCAAAAACGTTTCTAATTCTTACTTTCTCCATATGCACTATGTACATAGTGTATAGAGAAAGTATTGCACTCCACCAAACATTCGATACCGAGATTTCACCGGAAATATATGCTTTAGGGTCCCCAATATCCAAAAAAAGCATTTTCACAAAAAGGTCCCCAATGTTTTATTTTTAAACTATTAAAACATTTAATGTTAATAATATTTTATTTTATATTTTTTTTTTGTGTGTGTGTGTGTGTGTGTGTGTGTGTCCGTGAACACGATAACTCAAAAACGAAAAGTCGGTAAAATACCAAACTTGGTATTTAAGTTTAGTATCTTCCAGGGATGCGACACGAAGATTTTGAGAAAAATCTCCCCACTCCCAACTACCCTTTACATGGAACTTTTTTCGAAAATTTTGATTTTCTCAAAAATGGCTCTAACGATTTTGATTAAAATTTCGTATATTAAACATATTTACCTGACAAATTAAATATATATCTTGAATTTTCTGGGAATAGCCTCTGAAGAGTAGTTTATTCTGTGGATGAATTTTACTAAATTTTGAATAACTGCTAAACCGTAAGAGATGGACAAAAACTTACTACACAAAAAATATAGAGCACGTTAAAACACACAATTTATGTTATATACATTTTTTTCGTGGAGTTAGTCGTTTTTGTGACATTCCTTATTTTTGGTTTCTGCTATGAAAAACGTTTACCTTTCTCATACAGGAACTTGTCAACTCCTATCCATATAAACAAAGGAACTTCATTGACATAGCAACCAGCTTTTGACTATCACTTTAACCTACAGTTGCCCCTTATTTCGCTTCTACGTACAAGGAAGCGAGTAATTAGACTATTTCTGCTATTTTTTTCTGATTAGCAGAAAGTAAATAAAAGTATAAGCTTTTTAAGAATAATTTGTTGCAGGGATATGGAGAAAGTCATGTGAATGGTCCACATCAGATTTTTCTATATTCCATGCTAACCAAGACAAACATTAACAGAAATATTTTTATTAATTATGTTTTGCAGGTACAAGAGAAATATAGGAATACGCAAGGCTAAAGCGATAGCGAATCTTCTAAAAATGATCGCAATTTGAAGAGGAAAAGAAAAAAAAGAAAAAAAAAAGACTTCTCATTGACATGGGGCATCTAAGCAAATAACAAGGAATATCTCAAAATGTCCAATCTCGGAAAAACAAATGTATTGGAGATAAATAGTGTTTTAATAAGATCTACATTTTTAATTGCTTCATATATGTTTGTATCTTGTTTGTATCTTTAACTTCTATGGTTATATCGGGGGCTTTTCTTTAGAAAAACTGCTGGTGTTTTCTCGCTGAACTTTAGGGTTTTTAATGTTAGATTTTTTAGAACTGTTCTGTTAAACAGGCTTACATTCTCACATACGTGCCTACAGACTCTGTGGGAGCGGGGGGGCATTAATGATTGTAGTTAAACATTCCGCGCCCTGGCCGGGGAATCGAATTCGGGACCTCTGGGTGAGAAGCCAGAATGCTGACTATTCGACCGCAGAGGCATTCAGATGTACATTTTTTGTGCAACAAGATTTTTTCTATCTCCTACTCTCTACCAGTTATGCACAAGTCATTCAAAATGTAGAGGGCTTCAGAAGAAATCGAAAAAAAATAAAAAACTTAAATAGTTTCGGGGTGGGAGGATTTTGCTGAAAATCTTTATGTCGCAACCTTGGAAGATAACTGACAGTAACCGACTTTATGATATTGAGTTATGCTGTCCGCACACACACACACACACACACACACACACGCACGCACGCACGGTCCACATCATGACCGAGTGTTTATACCACTCGCCTCTCACTTAGACGGCCCGAGTTCGATCCTAAGCGACCGATGTGATTTGAGGTGGAGGAAACGGCGCTGGGGCGGGTTTTCTCCACCGGTACTCCATCTTCATTTCATGTAGCACCAGTGTCATCGCCTGCGGTGCCACAAGTTAGTAAAAGTAGGCATTAAACACTACCAAAAAAAAAACACGCATACACACTCATGCACGCATACACAGGATCGTTTTCAAAAGTTTTTGTATTACATGTATTTTCGTGAAATCACAATATTGAATTTATGGTTGAAATAAACACATAGCTTATCTACCTACTATGTACACTGTAAGTGGTAGAGGAAGTAAAAAAAAAAAAAATCAAATCTCGGCAATATTCAAAATCCAAGGAGCGCAGGTCCGCTTTATTTCCCAGTCATTATTGTAAAAGGTCTTTCAAGTTCAGTGTACAATGCTAGTCAAGAAATATCTTTTCAGATGATATCATGAAAAAATAAAGCTAGAAATATCTGCAGAAAGACAAACAAACGTTCACGGCCTAGAAGAGAAACAAGTAAAGGATAATTGAGGATAAGCAAGTAATGAATTAGAATTAGTAAACAAAGGAAATTCCTTAGTTAGCTCCTGGATTCATTAGCTCTAAGGTCAGCAGAAGGCGAATGTAAGGAAAATAAGCCACAGAGCAGTTCACACGCTGGGTGTGGCTTTCATTTGTTTTACAAGTTCATTTTAGGGCCGGCTGGCGGTGATGGTATCATTTGAGAACATTCCTCCTGTGGACGATGGGCGTTTTCCGTTTTATATACCTGCTATAACTTGGATATGCGGATTTTGGCTTCGGCATGCGTTGGAAGGATAATGCTCAGCTTATGTAAGCCTTCCAGTTTCTACGAAAAAACATACAAACAACATAATATTACATATTTTTATTACTTTTCAGCTGTTTACTAATAGTGTGTCTGTGTGATATCGGCGGGGATTCAGCACTCAGCCACTGGATTGCTGTGCGTCAAACCCTAGGAGGATAAAATGAGATAAGTGTAATTTCTAAGGGCGGCCGAAACCAACGGGGAGGGAGCCACCGTGGAGGGTCCATAACAGTATCCAAGCAGTTCTTCATTTCGACATAGGGAGCACTAGAAGCCCGAGCCACGGTCTGACCAAACTTCCTGAGTCTACAGACGACTTCGAACGCCATCCTGCCGCCGAGAGCTATATTTCTAGAACGCAGTTACCTCCACGGTTCTCGCCCACACTTACAGCCTGAAAGAGACCGGTTGGATGAAATGGAGATGAAATGAAGGGACAGGAAGCTCAGGGGAATAACGCAACCTCCCCAGCATTTGCCTAAAATCGGTTAAATACGAAACTTGAAAAAAAAAAAAAACGAAAAAAACTTATGGATCAGAGAGGTCGGTCGCGTGGAATCGATCCCATGAACCTGAGCCACCTGGCTCGGTTAAAAATCTCACACGCAGCAGTACTTTGGGATAGAACCCGAGTCTCCTTGGTGAGAGGCGAGTGGTCTAACCACTCGGTCACTGGGCCGCCGCCTTACTAATAAGCAGAAGAAATACTGTATTCCACCAAAAATGTTATATTGCTATCGAAATTTCACCGGATATTTATGTCTTAACATCACTAATGCAAAAATATCTTATAAATAAATACCAAATTAGATATTGAAGTTCATCTTCCAGGATATAACATGAATATTTTCAAGAAAATCTGCCCTAACCGAACTACTGTTTATGTAAAAGGGTTTATTAGTTTCTTTCTTTCTTTTCATTCCCGTAGTCCTTTTAAACTACTGAAATATTGTTTTTCCTCTGTAGGCCTTTTCACATGCATATTCACTCTCACATCCACACTTTGACTCTCGGGATGTAGGGAGTAATTGTATTTTTATAAAAAGTCCCTCCCCGGCCGGAAATTTAACCAGGATCATCCAGTAGAAGCGAGCTCGCTGACCCTCAATCACGAAGGCAACTCCTCTTTAGTTTTGAATTTCTCAAAATTGATTATATTTTGATTAAGTGGGCACCGAAGTACTAGAATTCATTTTCTACAGTATTCGAGCCAGAGTTTTGATTTTTTTGCAAAGGCTTTACTAGCAACAAAATAAGTATCTAAACTAAGTTTCAGCGCAATATAACTCATTCTGAATCTATTAATTTGTATATCAACTGTATTACCAAGATTCAAAATCTATATTATCCGACAGATATACTGCCCAAAGTGCGATTCTTTAAAACTACATTCCTTATTACCTTTGTAACAAGATGTTTGATTGGAATTTTCTCATATTTGATAGGTTCTGTGAAAAAAACTGAGAAAAAGCAGAATATGATCATGTTAAATTATTTTTTCAAACTAAGCTATGACCAATATCAAAACTTCAGTGCATCATTTTATTGAACAAATTCTGTAGAATATTGGGGAACATTTTCAAATCATTAGCAGCATTTTTGTGTGAGAAGATAACGGGAAAAAAAAACTGAGCTTGAGAAACATGAGTTTACATTTTTATATAGTCATTTAACAAACTCATCGCATTAAAGAAGCGTCCAAAACGTGTTTTACATCTGCTATAGTTGCAGTTTTTACACCAAAATCCAAAATTCGACCTGTTTTTATCAAAATCATTAAAAAAGAAAGAAAAAAAACCACTTCTGTGTCCCCTTAAAATAATATTTGATTACGATATGTGCATTACCAATAAAGTGCATACTCTGAATTTTCCAAGAATGGCCGCGAAGCCCTCCGTATTCGCAATTAATTTTATTATAACTGGTAAACTAAGCGGCTGACGCCGTGGTGGAATGGTAAACCCTCGCCTCTTACCAAGGCGACCCAAGTTCGATCCCAGTGGACCTGGTGCGGGATTTGAGGCGTACAAAGAAACGTCTGTGCGGGTATTGCCGGGGTTTCTCCGGTTTCCACCGCAATGCATTCTACCACTTGCTCCATAATAGCCTTTCCTTCAATCTATTTCACTCTCAAAAGATAAGAACTTCTCATAACATATGAACTTACAAGTGTCTGTCTAATCAACAGACATGTGATCCCAGGCGCTGGCTTGAATCCCAGTGGGAGTGAGGGGCGTGTAGATCCTCCGGAGGTTAAATGACGAAAAAAGAGGGAGGGAAGCAAGAGATGGTCCAAAGCTTGTGGATCTCGTGAAAACATAACTCATTCAACTTTTATGTGGCATAAACTATTTCCGGTACATTATTGGCTATTATTTTAATTTTCTAGGATTTTTGAAATGAAGTGGAGGTTTATTTATGGTCCAGCATCACATTCTATGTTTGGCGTGAAAGACTGGTCAAATTTTCTCCTTGTCAGGCTTGAGGTTCTTTTAAATCTACGACAGTGGACCAACAACTTTACTTCCCTTCCGAAGCAGGCCATGATATGAGTTATTACGCCCGAAAAAAATGCATCGCCCTCCGCCGGATTTGAACCTGCGACCTTGGGTACAAGAGTAGGACTTTTGAATTTGCTTGTCGTATTCATGCAAAAAAAAAAAAAAAAAAATGGAAATAGACTAATGTGGTTTAAAAAATTGACACACTAAGCTTCCTGTGTATCTTTTTACTTTCTCTAATTAATACATAGTACAAAGAAGAGAAGTTACTGTGTTCGACACCGGAAATTCATTGAAAGTACAAGTGTTAGGGTCCCCTGTTTAAAAACAACAACAAAAATCTGATGTGTTACACTCACATGACTTTCTCTAGCTGTTCTACAAACGCTCTTACATAAGGTTATTCTTCTTTCCGCATCTTGCTAATCGAGGTACTCATTAGCACAATGTTCTTATTACTTAGTTCCTTATAAGTAGGAAAAAAATAAGGGAATACACTAGGCTAAAGCCACAGACAAGTGTTTTAAAAGCTGTCGTTATGCGATTGTCATTACAAATCCCTTCTTTTCTTGGTCAGGAGTAGAACAAAAGAAAACCGCACACTCCCATCTGAAAAAAGTTTAAGTACTTCACAACTGAAACTAATAACAATGAATACCTCGAAAACTGTAAGCTCCACGAGAAAAATGTATATGATATAACTTGTGTATTTTAACAAGACCTACATTTTTTGAATATTAAGTTTTTGTTTATCTCTTACGGTTCACTAGCTATGCCAAATTAAGCAAAATTCATCCAGAATAAACAGGTCTTTAGAAGCTATTCCCAGAAAATTCAAGATATACATATTATTTGTCAGCTA
This sequence comes from Hymenopus coronatus, assembly GCA_030762935.1. Classification (NCBI taxonomy): domain Eukaryota; kingdom Metazoa; phylum Arthropoda; class Insecta; order Mantodea; family Hymenopodidae; genus Hymenopus; species Hymenopus coronatus. The sequence continues at coordinate 137,372,457 of CM060896.1, forward strand.
AATATCTTTAATATACAATATTTTAATCAAAATCGTTACAGCCATTTTTAAGAAAATCAAAATTTTCGAAAAAAGTTCCATGTAAAGGGTAGTTTGGGGTGGGGGGATTTGTCTCAAAATCTTCGTGCCGCATACCTGGAAGATACTAAACTTAAATACCAAGTTTGGAGCTTTACCGACTTTTCGTTTTTTAGTTATCGTGTTCACAGACACACGGACACACTCACACGGACACACACACACACACACGGACCTTTTTGTGAAAATGCTTTTTTTGGATACAGGGGACGCTAAAACATATATTTCCGGTGAAATCTCGGTATCGAATTTTTGGGTGGAATACAATACTTCTATGTACATTGTACATACGAAGCTAGAGAAAGTAAAAAAATCTTATGTGTACATTCACATGACTTTCTCCATATCCCTGCAACAAATTATTCTTAAAAAGCTTATACTTTTATTTACTTTCTGCTAATCAGAAAAAAATAGCAGAAATAGTCTAATTACTCGCTTCCTTGTAAGTAGAAGCGAAATAAGGGACAACTGTAGGTTAAAGTGATAGTCAAAAGCTGGTTGCTATGTCAATGAAGTTCCTTTGTCTATATGGATAGGAGTTGACAAGTTCCTGTATGAGAAAGGTATACGTTTTTCATAGCAGAAACCAAAAATAAGGAATGTCACAACAACGACGAACTCCACGAAAAAAATGTATATAACATAAATTGTGTGTTTTAATGTGCTCTACATTTTTTGTGTAGTACGTTTTTGTCCATCTCTTACGGTTTAGCGGTTATTCAAAATTCAGTAAAATTCATCCAGAATAAACTACTCTTCAGAGGCTATACCCAAAAAATTCAAGATATACATTTTATTTGTCAGGTAAATATGTTTAATATACGAAATTTTAATCAAAATCGTTAGAGCCATTTTTGAGAAAATAAAAATGTTCGAAAAAAGTTCCATGTAAAGGGTAGTTGGGGTGGGGGGATTTTTCTCAAAATCTTCGTGTCGCATCCCTGGAAGATACTAAACTTAAATACCAAGTTTGGTATTTTACCGATTTTTCGGTTTTGAGTTATCGTGTTCACAGACACACGGATACACACATACTCACACACACACTCGCGCGCGGACCTTTTTGTGAAAATGCTTTTTTTGGATATTGGGGACCCTAAAACATATATTTCCGGTGAAATCTCGGTATCGAATTTTTGGTGGAGTGCAATACTTTCTCTATACACTATGTACATAGTGCGTATGGAGAAAGTAAAAAAAAGTGTAACAAAACGACAATGTGTGTTAATGTGTGTCTGCATGATTAAAAAACGAAAAGTCGGTTGAATACCAAACGTAATACTTAAGTTCAGCATTACTCAAGAATGCGAAAAGATTTTTAAGAACATTTCACCCTACAGTTGGAACAATTTTTGAAAGTTTTGAATTTCTCAAAAATGGCTAACGATTTAGTTAAAATACCGCTTATGAAATATATTTAAAATGCAAATAAAATGTATAGGTAAATGGAATTCTCTGGGAATATCCTCTTAAGCACCTTTTCACTCTGGATGACTTACATAACCAGTAA